>ML675610.1:534499-662965 GCA_007922155.1 Mesoclemmys tuberculata
ACATACTAGCTTTATTCCACAATGATGATCTATATGGTTTGTTAGGATTGTGGTTATTAGCTAGGAAATTCAGGAATTGTTGATATTTACTCTTAGTTTTCTATTAAATTTCCAGTGTAACATGCAGATGTAATGAGCAGGTGTTTCATCTTTTCCTGTGCAAAAGATATAAAACTACTGCACAGCCCCCTCAAACCTCCCCCCCCCTCGAATAGTACAGTGGGACAGCAGTGGTCCTAATGCTGTGGGCACCAGCCCCCAGGAAAGGGGAGCAGAACTTGTCCTTTATTAAAACAGCGAGTCTCCTGTGGCACCTTAAAGACTAACAAATTTATTTTGGCATAAGCTTTCATGGGCCGAAACCCACTTAGTCGGATGCATGAAATGGAAATTTCAGTTTGGTAGGTATATATACACATGCAAGGATGGGTGAGTTACATCACAGTGAGGAGGGCAAGTGTTAACAAGGTAAATTCAATCAGTGGATGAGGCCATTCACAACAGTTGATGAGAAGGTGTGAATGTCAAAAGAGGGAACGTTATGTTTTGTAGTGGGCTAGTCATTCCCAGTCTCTGTTCAGAGCTAGTCTGATATCAAGTTTGCATACAAGTTCCAGCTCTGCAGTTTCTCACTGCAGTTTGTTTTTGAAGCTTTTTTGTTGAAGTATGGCAACTTTAAAGTCTGTTACTGAGTGTCCAGGGAGATTGAAGTGCTCTCCTACTGGTTTTTGAATGTTACCATTCCTGATGTTTGATTTGTGTCCATTTATTCTTTTGCATAAGACAGTCCAGTTTGCCAATGTACATGGCAGAGGAGCATTGTTTGCACATGATGGCATATATTACATTAGTAGATGTGCAAGTGAACAAGCTCCTGATAATGTGGCTAATGTGGTCAGGACCTGTGATGGTGTCACTTGAGTAGATATGCAGACAGAGTTGGCAACGGGGTTTGTTGCAAGGATACGTTCCTGGATTAGTGTTTCTATTGTATGGCGTGTAGTTGCTGGTGAGTATTTGCTTCAGGTTGGGGGGTGTCTGTAAGCGAGGACTGGCCTGCCTCCCAGGGTTTGTGAGAGGGAGGGATTGTCTTCCAGGATAGGTTGTAGATCCTTGATGATGTGTTGGAGAGGTTTTAACTGGAGGCTGTAGGTGATGACCAGTGGCATTCTGTTGTTTTCCTTGTTGGGTCTGTCCTGTAGTAGGTGACTTCTGGGTACCCATCTGGCTCTGTCAATCTGTTTCTTCACTTTCCTCAGTGGGTACTGTATGCTTGATAGAGATCCTGTAAGTGTTTGTCTCTATCTAAGGGATTGGAGCAAATGAGGTTGTATCTTAGGGCTTGGCTGTAGAGAATGGATTGTGTGGTGTGTCTTGGGTGGAAGCTGGAGGCATGTAGGTATGTAGAGCGGTCAGTGGGTTTTCGGTATAAGGTGGTGTTTATGCGGCCATCACTTATTTGCGCTGTATTGTCCAGGAAGTGGATTTCTTGTGTGGATTGGTCCAGGCTAAGGTTGATGGTGGTGTGAAAATTGTTGAAATCCCGGTAGAATTCTTCAAGGGACTCTTTTCTGTGGGTCCAGATGATGAAAATGTCATCTATGTAGTGTAGGTAGAGGAGGGGCACTTTGGGACGAGAATTGAGGAAGTGTTGTTCTAAGTCAGCCATGAAAATGTTGGTATACTGTGGGGCCATGTGCGTACCCATACCGTGCTGCTGACTTAAAGGTATAAATCGTCTCCAAATCTGAAAAGGTTGTGGGTGAGGACAAAGTCACAAAGTTCAGCTATCAGATGTACTGTGTCATTATCGGGGATACTGTTCCTGATGGCTAGTAGTCCATCTTTGTATGGAATGTTGGTGTAGAGAGCTTCTACATCCATAGTGGCCAGGATGGTTTTTTTGGAACATCACCAACGGATTGTAGTTTTCTCAGGAAGTCAGTGGTATCCCGAAGATAGCTGGGAGTGCTAGTAGCATAGGGCCTGAGGAGAGAGTCCACATAGCCTGATAACCCCGCTGTAAGTGTGCCAATGCCCGAGAGGGTGGGTCGTACAGGATTCCTGGGTTTGTGAATTTTCAGTAGCAGATAGAATACCCCTTGTCAGGGCTCTAGGGGTGTATCTGTGTAGATTTGTTCCTGTGCTTCTTCAGGGAGTTTCATGAGCAGATGGTGTAGTTTCTTTTGGTATTCCTGAGTGGGATCAGAGGACAGTGGCCTGTAGAATGTGGAGTTAGAGAGTTGTCTAGCAGCTTTCTGTTCGTAATCTGACCTATTCATGACGACTGCCACACCTCCTTTGTCAGCCTCTTTGATTATAATGTCAGAGTTGTTTTTGAGGCTGTGGATGGCGTTGCGTTCTGCACGGCTGAGGTTATGGGGCAAGTCATGCTGCTTGTCTACAATTTCAGCTTGTGCACATCGGCGGAGGCATTCTATGTAAAAGTCTAGTCGGTGGTTTCGCCTGTCAGGAGGAGACCATGCAGAGTTCATTTTCTTGTAGCATTGGTGGGAAGGTGTCTTGGGGTTAGTGTGCTGTTCAGTGGTGTGGTGGAAATATTACTTGAGTTGGAGATAGCGAAAGTAGGCTTCTAGGTCACCGCAGAACAGTATCATATGTGTGGGGCAGAAAGAGAGTCCCCGAGATAGAAGAGACTGTTCTGTTGGGTGAAGTGTGTAGCTGGATAGATTTACAATATTGTTGGGTGAGTTAAGGGTATCACTGTTTTGGTCCCCAGTAGCATGTAGGAGTTTAGATAATTTAGTGCCCTTTTTCTGCTGTAGAGAAGCAAAGTGTGTGTTGTAAATGGTCTGTCTTGTCTTAGTAAAAATAAGCCATGTAGAAGTTTGTGTGGAGGTTTGGTTTTTTATGAGCGTCTCCAGTATTTATTGTTCGTTTACTAGAAGTGAATAGCCAGGCCCTCAATGAACCCACAACCTGTACTGTGACAGCATTAATATGCAAGGCTAAAGCATGTCCTGATTCCAAAGATTTAAGGTAAAAAATGTATTAGATTCTGGGATGTTCCAGAAACTAAGATAATCAAAATCAAAACAAGTTCAAGCTCTTTTTAGATCTGTGATAGCCTTGTTCAACTCAATCACAAACAGGCAGGGACTAGGAGAAAATCTCAGGCTTCTAGTTTAGGCAAGTTCCAGGAAAGTAATCCCTGATTTGTCCTTAAAGTCCATGAGGATCATCTCAAGCATTTCCAGTGCCTTTGGCAGAAAGATTATGTTACAAAATCTAAGATATTTGCCAAATCAAATAAAAAACACATGTTTCTGACAAAAGCAATGCCCCTATTTTATGCTTTTACAGAGGGAGAAGGACTTGTAGAATGTGAGCTATTACTTATGCATTTAAACAACAAATGGATAGTCTTCAAGAGGGAGTCTTTAACAATATGCACTAGGGAGGTCTACACTGCAATCCTAGCTCTCTGTTATGGAAAAGCCCTAACTATAAACTAATCATTATCTTTGTTGTTCTCTGTTGAAAAATTGAACTGTGTATTCAGGATTAGATTTACTTGTTTTTTACCATCTTTATGTCTCCCTCCCATTGAATCCTCCTGTTTCTGTAGTCTGTATAGAGATTTCTTCTTTTAGACTATTCTCTTTCTATCCATCTTTGTTCCTACGATAGACTGAAACATCAGTGACTGGTATTTGATGTCCTTTAATGCATCTCTTGTTGTCTTGTTTGTATTCCTTTCCTCTCCTTTTATTCTGTAAATATTCGTAAATGAATACAGATGTAACTTTTTAAAAATTGCTACTGTTTCTGATTCAAAATTCCATATTGCATGCCCTAATGTATTTATATGCTAACTTTTGTTTTAAAATAAGGGCAGCATGGTTCAGTGAACATGACCATAAAGCTGATAAAACAAGTAGTAATTTGTACAGTCAATATACAGGTACACATTCTCTCAGCATTCTTCCTAAAAATAAACATACCGACTTTATGGGCTCTTGTGACTGTCATGTTAACAACCACATCTTGCCTCACAGATGCTATCTCGTGGTAGAAGAAAACATACCAGCATTCAGTTTCCATTTGTACGCAAACCTGCTGAAATCTAGATAAACATCTTGTTTGTTGTCCTGACTGTTGTCCTGATTTTTGAAGTGATGCCAGGGCTCATAAAGGCTGGATTCACTGGTGGGGAGATGGGTCATATACTTGGGGAAGTAAATGCATTTTCACACTTCATTCAGCATCTCCTAGTGTCTAAGCCAAGCTGGCATTGTTCCCAGTAAATCCTTATCGTGCGAGGCTTGTGGAGTCCAATCTGCAAACTTTCTCATAATGAGAAGGAAACTTTCTTTTTTGAGAATATTGAGGATGGACCGGGCTCCACCAATATTTCTGTGCTGCTGGAGGGCTGGCCACAGAGCCTCCAGTGGTGCCGGCCTGTGCAGGGGTGGAGTGCAGTGGCCCCAGCACCGACGGCAGCCTGGCCGTTCTGCCTCCCTCCTTTGGACACACTCAGTGGTGGCCAGGAGCTGCTCCAGTGCCGGTCCCACCCCCAAGCAGCACGGTGCAGTGGTGGCCGCTCCCCTCTCCTGGCTCTGCCTCTCTCCCATGCGAACCCAGTGCCCTGGCCAGGAGCCGTTCCTGGCACCACCAAAAATGATACAACCGTGGCACCCCCATGCTCAGAGATCTACCTAGCTGCGGGCTGTCTGAGCTGCTAGTTTTACACCCTTCAGGGGCAACAGACCAGGAAAGCAAAGAACACAGGCTTGACAAAGGAATTTCTCAAGCCACTGATTTACTCATGAATAGCTTGAGTTACAGATATCTGAAAAATAACAAAAGTCCTGTGCATACGCTCACCTCATCCGAGCTCACCTCGTCTGTGATTCCTGGGTTTGGCAGAGTTTCTGGCTGGGCTGAGTCCCTCCTGCACAGTCTCTCCTGCCAGTCTGCCTTCCATGTGCAATGGTTGGCCCCTTGCTTTTAAAATAGGGCCTCCATCCCTGTGCCATCTGCTCAAGCCGAGATACTCCAAATCTCCTTGACATGCTTGCACCACTGTGGGCCCCTGTGTAGAAAGACCATTGTTCCCTGGACATGGGCCAGTAATTGAGTAATTCAAAATCAGTAGCTCCAGAATACTTTCTGTGGGGGTCATTTAATGAGGTGTCAAAGACTGTTCCCCAGCAGGAATGCAGTACAGTCAGTCACCTTTGGGCAGGTCCAGAGCACAACATAGAATTCATAACTTGATACAGACATGACACAGCACAAACAAGAGCTATTCATTGGAATGGAGGCCTCAAATTCTTTGGAACCGGGATACCATAACAGGAACACCCTCACTTGCTGCGAACAAAAAGCAGAGAAAGGGTGAGAATAGGTGGGGGAGCCCCCCACCTTCTTGTCACAATCAGGTAACAGTGAAATTGCGAGGCTGGTAGCAAGGATTTATCAGATTGGGGGTGTGTAGCAAGCTACTGGGGCCGTGCCCCGAGCCGGGGTCGGAGGAGCGCTCCCCGGGCCCCTGGTGGACAGAACCCGGCCCTGCAAGCCAAGCCACCCGGAAGCAGAGGGGCGGGGCCAGGAGCCTGGGGGGAAGTATAAAAGACCCGGCAGGCAGCTCAGTCAGAAAGAAGCTGCCGACCGAGTCAGACGTGCCTCGCCGGAGGCAGCAGCCTGGGCCTGACCCCGAGCCAGCGGGCAGGCCAGACCAAACCCCGACCGACGGGCACGGGTGGGAGAGACCCGACCCGCCGGACATAGACGACTGGGGGGAGCGCACTGAGCCCCAGGACCTCCTAGGGTCACCGGCCCTAGGCAGGCCGAGGGGGGCACCCTGGCCCCTAGAGGGGGGCAGCCCGCCCAGTCCCCATCGTTGGGTGCCGGACCCGTGCCCCCGAGAGGGAGGGGGACCTCAGGAGGCCGGCCCCGACCTTGAGGAACTGCCGGATGCTGACGACCCCGCTTCAGCGTGGCGAGAGCCCGACCGTCTCCAGGAGACCCCCGGGCCCTGCGACTTGGAGGAGCTACCCCTGGCCGACAACTGCGAGGAGTGGCCAGACCTACCGCCTGCCGACGGGGAAGGCTTGACCGGACTGCCGCTCACCTCCTCAACCCCTGCCCCAGGGAGTAAGACGTGGGCCCAGGTACTCCGGGGCTGGGTGGGGGGAAGTGGCCCAGGGAGGCCACAGCTTGTGGCCGAGATAGGGGCCAAGCCCATGTCAGCGTGTTGCGGCCGGATCCCCGCTGACCCAGTGGCCGTTGTCTCGTGTCACTGGTAGGGCCCTGGACTGGGACGCAGTGGAGTCGGGTGGGCCTGCGTCCTCCTCCCCCACCCCCTTTCCGTCCCTAGACTTGCCAGAGTACCCCGAGACCCGACCTAAAACTGCTTGCCTGCCCGCCCTGCTAGGGGCCGGGGCAATAGACTGCTGACTCGCCCGCCCTGCCAAGGGCCGGGGCGATAAAACTGCTTGCCTGCCTGCCCTGCTAGGGGCCGGGGCAAGTGGACTGCTCGCTTGCCCGTCCTGCCAGGGGCAGCGACCAGTAGACTCCAGACTCCGTGATAACGCACGGAGGAGCTAAGTTTTCCCCAAATTAACCGGACGTTGTGCACCCGGACAGGTGCGGACGTTTACAGGGTGGTATCTTATTGTTAGGGAATAGCAGACATAGCATCTATATTTAAGAAAGGGAGGATGGAAATGTGATGTGGGCACCTACAGGCCTGATAATCTGACCTCAGTAGTATGCAGGGCTTTAGAATGAATTTTGAAGGAAAAATAATTAAAGACATAGAGGTAAATGGAAAATGGGATAAAATGCAGCCTGCGTTTACCAAAAGTAGATTGTGCCAAACTAACCAGATACCTTTCTTTGATAAGAGATAGGAAATGCAGTAGATTAAATGTATCTAGACTTCCGCAAAGCATTTAACACAGTACCATGTAGGAAATTATTAAATTAGAGAAGATGGAGATTAGTACAGGAATTGTAAGGCTGGTAAGGAAAGAGCTAACAGGTTGTGCTGAAAGGACAGCTAGTGGCTGGAGGGAGGTTACTAATGGAATTCCTGAAGGATTGGTGTTGCAACTGATTTTATTTAATATTTAAATTAATGGCCTTGGCACAAAAGGTCGGAATGTGCTAATGAAATTTGCTGATGACACAAAGTTGAAGGGAATCCTCTGGGTAGAGAGGTTTAGAATATTATGTAGGAAGAACTGGATGACTAGAGAACTGGAGTATTGGAAATGGAATGAAATTCAGTAGCATGAAGTGCAAGGCCATGCACTTAGGGATTAATAAAAAGAATTTCTGCTATAAATTGGGAGCTCATCAGTTAAAAATGACAGAGAAGAAATATCTGTGTGTATTTAGTCAATCACATGACTATGAACTACAAATGTGATGCGGCTATGAAAAAGGCGAATGTAATCTTAAAGTACATTGGGCAAGACATTTCCAGTAGAGATAGAGAAGTATTAATGCCATTTATATGGCACTAGTGAGACCTCATCTAGAAATACTGTGTATGGTCCTGGTTACCTGTGTTCAAACGAGATTAATTAAAACTGGAACAGGTATAGAGAAGGCTGCTAAGATGGTCATTTGGACCATCCGCTGGGCAATGAACGTGTAAGTAAGGACCCCTGAGTTTGGGTTCCTCGACACAAGGGAATGAAGTACCTATTTTACAAGAAATACAAGAAAAACAAAGAGAGTCCTGTAGTACCTTAAAGACTAACGAATTTCTCCAGGCATAAGCTTTCGTGGGCTGCAACCCACTTCGTCAGATGCATGAAGTCTGATGAAGTGGGTTGCAGCCCACGAAAGCTTATGCCCGGAGCAATTTGTTAGTCTTTAAGGTGCTACAGGACTCTTGTTGTTTTTGCTGTATACAGACTAACACGGCTACCTCTCTGATATTTTACAAGAGGACGCTAAAAGAGATTTGTTTAGCTTAGCAAAATGAAAGCTAAGAAGGGATATGATTGTTCTGGATAAATACACTAGGGGAGGGTCTAACTACCAAGGAGGGAGAAGAGCTACTTAAGGTAAAGGACAATAGTGGCACAAGAACAAGTGGGTATAAAGAGGCCATGAATAAATTAAGTCTGGATATTAGAAGAAGGTTTCTAACCATCAGAGGGGTGAGGTTCTGGAACAGCCTCGCAATGGGAGTAGTGGGGGCAATATACCTAACCAGTCTTAAAATGGAGTTTGGTAATTTTATTAACATGATTATATGACAAAGTTGCTTGTGATATCAGAAGACTGGGCTCAAAGACCAAATCAAAGACCTGACCAACTGGGATCTGATGTTAATGCATTCAGAAATTGACACAATGCTCATTTGATAATGACAGAAAGACTTCAATTACTACACTTATAAAATGAGCCCCCCAAAATCCAGTATATGTTACAAGGGTGGCCAAACTTATTGACCCTCCTGAGAACCCTCCTCCCTGCCACAGGGAAGAAGCTCTGAGCTCCCCACCCCAGTCTGGTAGGCAGAGAATGGATGGGGGCTCCCCTAGCCACACTTTAACTGTAAAAAAGCCACATGCAGCTCATGAGCCTCCATTTGGCCACCCCTGATATATTAGCTGCAGAAGCTTTTTTCCTCACCAATGCAGGCAAGAGGCAGTGGTTTCAATTCTTGACAAGTTCTCTGAGAGCTTGGATCCATAGTCTCAGAAGAAAGCTGGGTGAGATAACAGTTCTGTGTCTGGAATGATTTCTCAGTCTTGAAGTGCACTTGCCAGTGAGATTGGTTCCCTCATTATTTAGTTTAGTGTTTAAGTTTAGTGTTTTCAAAGCATTTTTGGGAATTACATGAGAGAACAAAGGAAATCCAAACAAAAACAGTAGGGGAAAGACCTACATGTTTTTGCTCAGTTCAAAAGGTGTTAGCCACCTGGATTTTGTTTAGTCAACACTTCACTACTTGTTTATCACAAAGTTCCACCCTTTCCTAACAGAAAGGGGTTGGGATTTGCTGAGATGAAAATTGAATAATACCTGAGGTGGTACCCGTCTGAAGACAAAATCACAAGATAGCCTTGCAGATAAGGTGCTACTGATGTATAGATGAGTTAGTTACTGAAGATAATTTCATTAGGGAGGCTGCTGAGTCAAGAGGGGCCATTAATCATAGGAAAGGCAGATGAAATACCAGACATGCTTAAAGATGAAAACAGCACATGTGATGCAATAAGAAGCAATCACTTCTTTTCAAAAAGGAATTCCACAGCCACCACCAGACTTTGCAATATGCTTCTTATTAGTAATATTTGGTAGCTTAATTTTATAAGTAGGTCCAGCCTAGCTTGACTTTCATAGTTTACAATGACCCAGGATGTCCCTGCCAGTCCTATATTTCTGTGAAAGAAATTGAAGGACCCTATGTGTTTAGCTGCAAAATGTGTATGAAGATTGTGTTGGTCAGTTGTTGATTCTTTGCTGTGGTCATTATGATTTATGGCCTAAATTTTCAAATTCTTGGGGGCCCTACATGTGGCATCTTAAGGAGGAGTCGATTTTCAAAGGTGGGTCCTCACCATATATTTGAAGAATTTCAAGTTGGACACCTTAAAATGGAGGCCCCCGATATGACTAATCCTTGGAAAATTTAGGCCTATTAGTATAGTGCTAATTGGGGAACATGGGTAGGTGTTAAAGTAGAAAACCATTTCTATAACTGAGCAAATGTACAGTGCAAAGTTGGCATTCAAGGATGTAAGCAACTAGATTGTATAGCTAGTGAGTATAAACTAGGTATAAACTAACACTTAGAATATCTGGGGCCTAAATGACTCCATTGAGTCTACCCGAGAACCTAAAAGCATCAAAGTAGGGGGCCATGTACTTAAACTTCAAACAAGAAAAATTCTATCTGCTGTGCCCCACCATCTACAAGTTTAAATAAATAAATAACACACACGTACACCCCATGGAGTGGCTAGGTCTCTGCATCCTGACACTAAAACTTGCGCAGGCTCACAATCCTAGTTTAAACAAAGTACTATGTGAATCTAATAGCTGACTTCAAAACCTCCAGCAGAGTCCATAACTCAGTACAGATCTTGGGGCATTCAGAACGGCTACAGACCACACCTCTCTTCACAGGGAGAAGGCAAACCAGTAAATCTGACTGCAAGAGGGGATTTGTTTTTCTTCATTCCTTAATTGGACAAAGCACCTATAGACGTCAGTGTGGTTTTGTCTGAAGTTGTGTGGAACAGACACTGAATGAGACCTCAGGGCTTGGCCAAATACACTGAAGTTTTCTAAAATCACTCTGGAGATTATGCAAATTTGTGAAGCCAGCTCTCTTCCTGATATGCTGTCTGACACTTATATCCTGCTTTGCAAACCTGGCAAAGATCATCCCTCAATCGACTCCTCCAGCCCTATTGCATCAGGGCTGACATTTACCTAAAGGTTGGCAGCTTTCCTGGAGATTTATGCTGCTTTGTCTATGTTTGTCATACTTAATTTAGTTTTTGTATTTTATAACATATTATTATTGATCGCTGTTGTTTGAATTGCCTGGGCAGCATCTTGAGTTCTTCGGTTGACAAGGAGGTTCTTTTATAATGAAGTTGTTATTTCTAAGATTGTTGGGGTACATCAGTTTTATGCCACCTGATAAATAACATAAAGGGTGGGCGTAATAAATAACAATACTGATTGTAAAGTACTAAGCATAACTAATTAATCCTCATAGAACTTCTGTGTGCACTTCATTGATCACTGAACTAGGAAGAGGTTAAGGTCAACATTTTCACAAGTGTTCATTAATTTTGGGTACCCAACTTCAGATGCCTTGTGCTTGGGTTTCAAAGGTGCTGAAGACTTACAACTGCAGTTCAAGTCAATGAGAGCTGTGGGTCATCAGCACCTCTAAAAATCAGCGCTAACTCTCCAGTGGCATACATCGTTATTACAGAGCCTGGCAACTCTTGGAGGCAGGAACTGTTTTTCTGATCTGATTTTGTACAGTGCCTAGCGCAATGGGGTCTTGGTCCATGGCTGGGGCTCTTAGGTGGTCCCATTATAATTAAATGAATGCTTCTGGCAATTTGCCTGCATGTGACTTTTTCATAGCCCCACAGCAACTCAGTGCAGAGCTGGACTTCAAAAACCCAAGTTCCTGGCTCCCAGCCATAAGTTCATTCTACCTGAAGATATCAAGCTGTCTGTTGTTAGATATTTTGTTCCCTATGAAAACTTGCTAGAAGTTACATGGGAATGAGATGACAAGAAGACATTTGATATCAATGTACATTTTGCCTATTCAAATACTTATTCATTATTTATACTGCAGTTGCACACAAGGGCCCCGATAAGAAATAAGGACCCATTGTGCTAGGTACTTTATAAATACATTGGAAGAGACAACCGCCTTGCCCCCAAGAGTTTAAGCCCTATGATAAATTATATATCTAAAATGATGTCCTGGGTACAATGCTGCATTAGGCCACACAAACCACCAGCCAAGCCCTAATGAAAATCAGTGATGAAATATTGCCAACCCCCAAGCATTCAAAATTCATGATTCAGGCCCCCAAAATGGCAAGATTCACTTAAAAATCATGAGGTTTTAAAAATACCTTCAGGGTTTTTTATTTGCCTTGCCCATAGGATTCATATTTTCAAGCATTAGTTCTGTAATCATGAGGGCTAAAAACTTACTTTTTTAAACAAAAGCTGAGATCCACACCGAATTGCCTGACCATAGGAGCTGGGGCTTAAGAAAAACACCAATATGCACGAGATGCCCAATAAAATCACAAGAATGGGCAGCAGTAGAGGACATTTCTCCTTCGAGTGATTGCTCATATCAATTCCACTAGGTGAGTGCGTGCCCTCGTGCACGGTTCCTGGACCTTTTTCCCTTAGCAGCCTCTGTAGGGCTGGCTCCGGCACCCCCTGGAGTGCTGCGCTCATGCCGCGGTACATAGGGCACCACTGGCCCCACAGACCCTCAGTTCCTTCTTTCCTCCCATGACGGTGACTGGAACAATGCTTGCTCCTGCAGGTATTTTTCCCTTTGTCATTAGTTAGGATAGCAGTTCTCCCTGAACTTAGCTAGTTTAAAGTTGAGTTAGGATAGTTTAGTTAGGTAAAGGTTAGAGAGCCTTAGGGCTCAAGCGACCTGACCATGCCGAGCTCGCCGGGGTTTAAACCCTGCACTGGCTGTGGGAAGGCTTTGCCAGTCAGTGATCCTCATGAGCGCTGCCTCAGATGTCTTGGTGAGCAGCATCGTAAGGATCAGTGCCGGATCTGCAAAGCCTTCAAGCTGAGGACCCAAAAAGAGGGACATTCGGCTGAAGGCGATCCTCATGGAGGCAGCGCTTCGTCCGGTGACTGAACTGCCTCGAGCCTCCTCGGCACCAAGTACGGAACGCTGCACTGGCGCTGGAAGCGCCTCGACACCGGGCCTCCCTGTTGCTGAAGAAAAAGTGCCGCCAGTACGCGGAGCGCTCTCCCTCTCTTGCACCACAGGAGCGGTTGGGGTCGAGCCTGGAGGTGCTGGAACTGCACGAGCAGCCCCCAGCACCGGCACCGGATCTGAGGGATCCTCCCCCTGACTCCTGGGAGTGGGGGAGCCCCTCTACAGGACCCTTTGACTCCGGAGGCATTTCAGGCGGATCAAGCCTTCTTGGCCTTGCCCACACCTTTGGCCCTCCCTCGGCCGAGGGAGTCAGGGCCTGTGTCCCGGGACAAACCCGCAATGGGTGTCCCCGAAGGGTGGGTGCGCCCAGCACCGGAGCAACGGCCGCCCACCACCCAGTGCTGGAGAGTCGAGCTGGATAGCTCCTCTACCTTTTCGGATCCAATGACTCGTCTTGGCACCGGAGTTGGTCTCCAAGATGGCACCAATTGAGATCGCTGTTGTCAGCCGGTCACCCTCGAGCGTCGGACTCCGACTCGGCACCGAGGCGTCAGTCCTGGCACAACTTGCCGACACCGGGGAAGAGGCGTCGTAAGTCCTCAGTACTGCGGCACCGATCGCAGTCGTCATCAGCTTCGCCCAGGCGCCGACACCAATCCAGACAGCATTGCCAC
This sequence comes from Mesoclemmys tuberculata, assembly GCA_007922155.1. Taxonomy (NCBI): domain Eukaryota; kingdom Metazoa; phylum Chordata; order Testudines; family Chelidae; genus Mesoclemmys; species Mesoclemmys tuberculata. The sequence goes on from ML675610.1 coordinate 547,565, forward strand.
TCTTCGGGTTCGTCCAATAGTGGATCCCAAAGCAGCTCTACTAGACGGAACTGTTGGCACCATTCCACTGGCTCGGGCTCCCAGAAGGGTAAGGGCCCCTGACGCTGGGAGGAAGTGCAGCTCCCAGCACTGACACTGGCGCAGGGATGGCCTCAAGCCCCTTGGCAGTGGCCATATTGGGGACCATGGGGAGCGCAGTTTGGGCAGGGAACTATGTCAGCCCCTGCCTCCATTGCCCAGCAACCATTTTCTCAGGCCCCACCTGTGCAGGAAAAGGATTGCTTCCTAAGGGGAGGAGTCAGATCCTGGTGAGGGACCCTCGACAGGGCCACGCCACCTGTCCTCCTCTTCATCAACGGAGGAGGCGGCCTATAGGGACCAGAGGGCACCCTTTATTGACTTCAGGGCGCACCAGGAGCTCCTGAAGAGGGTGGCCTCCAATCTTGACCTGGAGATCAAAGTACTTCAGGAGGAAGAAGACCCCCTCTTTAGGCATGTGGGGGCTCAAGGTCCTTCAAGGGTAGCCCTGCCCATTCACGACAGGGTACTCTGGCTCGCCAAGGCAGTTTGGCAAACCCCTCCTCGGTTGCCCCAACCTCCAAGGGTGCCGAGAAAAAGTATTACGTGCCGACTGAGGGGCACGAATACCTCTTCACCCACCCAGCCTCGGGGACTCTCGTGGTGGACGCTGCTAACCAGAAGGAAAGGCAGGGGGCCCAAAGCTCTACCCCTAAGAACAAGGAGGGCAGGAAATTAGACCTCTTTGGTAGGAAGGTCTATTCCACAGGGGCACTCCAGTTTAGAGTGGCGAATCACCAACCCCTCTTGGGGAGGTAAAATCTTAATTTATGGGACTCGTTGCGAAGGTTCGCAGAGTCTCTGCCCCAGGACCAAGCGGCGGACTTCACCACGGTCTTGGAGAAAGGGCTGACCATTGCCAGTGCAGCCCTACAGACTGCGTCAGATGCATCGGACATGGCCAGCAGGGCTATGGCTTCTGCTATTGCCATGCAACGCGTGGCATGGCTCCAGTCCACAGGGCTGTCCCAGGAGGTGCAGCACTCCATCCAGGACCTGCCCTTTGATGGAGCCAGTCTGTTTTCAGACAAAACAGATGAGAAGCTGCACGCCCTCAAGGACTCTAGGGCCACGCTGCGCTCCTTGGACCTGTACACCCCTCGGCGGCGAGGCAACAGACCCGCCAGCAGCAGCAGTGCCCGCAGCAACAACCTAGGCCACTGCCTAGGCCTCTCACCCCCACAAGGGGCAGGGATAGGAACAGGGGTGTTGGACGACGCGACCACTCCGGGTCATCCTCCACTTCCCAGCAAGGGCCCTCCAAGGGTCCTAAAGGGAAGCGGCAATTTTGATGGTGTGCCTGAGGGTGGCATCAGTTTCCCCTTCTGGATTCACCCCTGGCCTTCAGAGACAGGTTAAGGCCTTTTTACAAACAGTGGTAGGACATCATGTCGGAACGTTGGGTCCTCGATGTAGTATGCTGGGGTTACACCCTTCAGTTCGTGGCTTTCCCTCCCAATTCCCCCCCTTCCCCGTCCCTTTTCAGGGACCCATCTCACGAGCAACTTCTCCTTCAGGAGGTCCACTCCTTCCTGGACAAAGGAGCAATAGAAGCGGTTCCACCGCTCGAGATGGGGCGGGGGTTCTACTTGAGGTACTTCCTCATCCCGAAAGCCAAGGGCGGCCTCAGTCCTATTCTGGACCTGCGCAGGTTAAATAGGTTCATAAAGAAACTCAAGTTTTGCATGGTGCCCCTAGTGGCCATTATACCAGTTCTGAATCCAGGAGATTGGTTTGCCGCCCTCGACCCAAAGGATCAGTATTTTCATATTTCCATCCTTCCCAGCCACAGGCGCTTCCTCAGGTTCATGGTAGGTGGTGGCCACTACCAGATTACGGCCCTGCCCTTTGCCCTGTCGTCTTCCTCCAGGGTGTTTACAAAGTGTATGGCAGTGGTGGCATCCTACCTGAGGCGCAGAGGGTTCCAGATCTTCCTCTACCTGGACGATTGGTTGATAAGGAGCAGGTCCAGGTCTCAGGTGCATGAGGCAGTATCCCTCGACTATGCGACCTGCAACAGTCTGGGGCTGCTTGTCAACGAGCAGAAGTTGATGTTGTCCCCGGTACAACACATAGAGTTTATAGGGGCCTCCCTAGACTCGGTACGAGCCAAAGCCTCCGTTCCACACTCGAGGTTTGAGACCATGTCAGCAATAATCTCACAGCTACAACGGTGCCCCATGACAACAGCCAGGCAGTGCCTTCAGCTGTGGGGTCACATGGCCGCACGTACGTATGTGGTGAGGTTGGCCCGCCTCAGGCTCAGGCCCCTCCAAGGTTGGTTGGCTTCAGTGTATGTGCCGGGCAGGCACCGGCTGGATAGAGTGGTGACAATTTCCCCCAAGGTTCTGGTGTCAGTACAGTGGTGTAGGAACCCTGGGACGGTGTTGGAAGGGGTTCTATTCAGGGACTTGACCCCCTCGGTCACCCTGATCTCCGACACGTTGGATTTGGGGTGGGGGGCCCACATCAGCGGCAGCCTGAGCATGCAAGGGCGCTGGTTGCAGGAGGAGAGGGGCCTCCACATCAATGTCAAGGAGCTCAGGGCAGTCAGACTGGCATGCAAAAAGTTCCTCAAGTTTTTATTGGGCAAGATGGTACAGGTGTTGATGGACAATACCACAGCAATGTTTTATATCAACAAGCAAGGGGGGGGCATGCTCCACAGCTCTTTGCCGGGAAGCATTTTGACTTTGGGACTTTGCATGAAGCACAACTTTTGTTTAACCACCTCTCACCTCCCGGGGCTCAGGAACGACGAGGCGGACCGCCTCAGCAGGTCGTTTCTACCCTGACATTACCGGTCATTGCATCCGGAGGTAGCAGCCAGGATTTTCCGCAAGTGGGGTGTTCCCCGACTAGACCTGTTCGCATCGTCCTGGAACAGAAAGTGCCCGAGGTTCTGCTCGCTCCAGGGTCGCGAGCTGGGCTCCATCTCCGACGCGTTCCTCCTCGAATGGACAGGGACCCTCATGTATGTGTTTCCCCCATCCCGCTCTTGCCGAAGGTCCTCTGGAAAATCAAGAGGGACAGAGCGGACGTGATCCTGATTGCCCCAGCATGGCCAAGACAGCACTGGTTCAATATGCTGCAGGACCTCTCTGTCACCGCACCGATCGAGCTCCCAAGGAGGCCAGACCTGCTCTCCCAGGACCACAGTCGCCTACTGCACCCGAGCCTGGACTCCCTGAACCTGACGGCCTGGAGACCTTCTGGATGATGGAGGAGGAGAGAGCCTGCTCGGCGCAGGTCCAACGCATTCTGCTGGGCAGCAGAAAACCTTCCACACAGGTCATGTATAGGGTCAAGTGGAAGAGGTTTACCTGCTGGGCAGAGTCATGGGGCATCCCCCCCCAGGTGTGTCCCCTATACAGGCTATCCTGGAGTATTTACTGCAGCTTAGACTCCAGGGTTTGGCGCTAGCCTCCCTTAGGGTGCACCTGCTGGCCATCTCGGCTTTCCACCAGCTGTTGGAGGGGCGGTCCCTGTTTTCCCACCCGATGTTGGTGAGGTTCCTCAAGGGGGTTGAGAGGCTCTATCTGCAGGTCCGTGATCCGGTGCCTCCCTGGGATCTCAACCTGGTCCTTTCTAGACTGATGGGGTCCCGCTTCGAGCCCTTGGCCACTTGCCCCCTGCTATTCCTGTCCTGGAAGGTGGCCTTCCTTGTGGCCATTCCCTCGGCTAGGAGGGTCTCTGGGCTAAGAGCATTGACCTCGGAGCCCCCCATACCGTGTTCTTCCACGATATGGTGCAGTTGAGACCCATCCAGCTTTCTTGTCCAGGGTGGTCTCACAGTTCCATTATAATCAGGACATTTTCCTCCCCGTGTTTTTTCCTAAACCGCACAGGTCGGAGGAGGAGAGGAGACTACACTCCCTGGATGTGAGGAGAGCCCTGGTCTTCTATGTCAAGAGGACAAAGCCCTTCTGGAGTACAACGCAGCTCTTTGTCATGGTGGCGGACAGGATGAAGGGATCCCCGATCTCCACGCAGTGCATCTCCAGAGGGATCACTGCCTGCATAAAGCATTGCTACGAGCTGGAAGGTGTCCAGCTCCCCGGGATCATGACAACGCACTCAATCAGGGCCCAGGCCTCATCGGCGACCTTCCGGGAAAGGGTCCCCCTCCACGACATCTGCAAAGCTGCCACCTGGTCGTTGGTGCACACCTTTGCTTCGCACTACGCCATCGTCCAGCAGGCTAGGGAAGATGCGCGAGTCGGCAGAGCTGTGCTGAGGGCAGCTCACCGGTGACTCCTACCCACCTCCAATGTATAGCTTTTTAATCACCTAGTGGAATGCATATGAGCAATCACTCGAAGGAGAAAACATGGTTACCTACCAGTAACTGTTGTTCTTCGAGATGTGTCGCTCATGTCCATTCCACACCCACCCTCCGTCCCTGCTGTCGGTGTCTGCAGAAAGAAGGGACTGAGGGTCTGTGGGGTCGGCGGCGCACTATGTACCGCGGCATGAGCGCAGCACTCCCGGGGGTGCCGGAGCTGGCCCTACAGAAGCTGCTAAGGGAAAAAAGTCCGGGAACCATGCACGAGGGCGCGCATTCACCTAGTGTAATGGATATGAGCAACACATCTTGAAGAACAACAGTTACTGGTAAGTAACCATGTTTTATGCCCCCTTTACTTTGCTCCATTGCACCATGCAAGCGTGCCTCTTCTCACTACCCCGCTTTGGTTTGACAAAAGAGCGATTTGTTGGAGCGTACTCAAGAAATTACAAAGGGGCATCCAGGATAGCACAAGGGAGACTGCATTCTGAGCACGTGTGTGTAATATACCTCAGAATGATGAGCACATTCCACAACCACGGGTACTTCATAACTGAACTTTTCAGATTATTTTTAGGGTTATATATATACACTGGAGCAAGCCTGCTATATCAATGCCAAATGAGTAACAAGTCCCAAAACGTGCCCACATCATTTAAAGAGTGGAAGTCAACATTGCTGGAAATTACAAAGAACTACGGTATATGACCAGTTTTCTGGCCTCTATTGTATCCAGTCGTGGACTGAAAGAGACAGCATTCATAACATTAATATGGTGGTATTCTGAGGTGGCTCACTAGGACTTATTCCAAGATCTCCCAGCTGGCTTTCTTAATACTTTCCTCAGTATCTTAAAAACAGCAGAACTCATATCTGGGGCCAGCACCCACACATATCGTACTAATCCTGCCTTGGCCATTGACTCTCTCGGTGGCCATTAGTAAGTAATTTCATCCATGACTCAACTGTTCCCAACAATAGAATTCTACTTGCTAGCTCGCAGCCGTGTGTATTAATGTTTGCCCAGTACTTTGAGTACATAGAGCTCAGTTCTCCACTGTGTCTAAGCGGACATAGTGCAGGTGGAGTGGCTTCCTGATCCTTGACCCACTTGAGTTCAGTGTAAATTAGAGCTGCTGAGGAGCAACTCCAACTTAGACTGGTAGCATAAGGTTCCTATGTGACTTTACACCATTGGAGAGGTAAGTGTAGCAGAGCTCTGCTACATCATACCCACAGCCTGGTTCCTATACTGGGAGCAACAGCAGAGCATTCCTCATGCACAGGGAATTCTCCACTTGTCACTTCTGGTCAGTTTCTGTTCATTTTGAACTCTTTGAGTGATGCAAAGTAGCACAGAAGACTCAGGCCCATAAAGTGCTGAATATAATTTTTTTTACCAGTTCAGAGAACGTATATTCTCATCTCCCAACTAGTAGAAATTCGTGGCTTTTTCCTCTTTTATTCATTCTGTCCTCTGCCCTTGCTCTCAACCCTCCTTCAATCTATATTAATTTTCTTCCTCTGCTACCACACATCTCTCTCCCTTCTCATTATTGTCTTTTTCGTCTTCCTCACCTCAGTTCACTCTCTCTCCCTCTCTCCAGTGCCTGCACCGCTTTCTTGTTGGTTTATATCTGAGCCACTTTATGACCTTCTGTAAAGCTCAATATGCAAACCAAACACTAGCTATCCATCAATCACTTATAAATGTACACCTGTTTTTGTTCCTGATAGGGTCACTATGATCCTGTGTACTCTCATTAGAGAGTTATCTGGGTCCAGACACAAAGGTTGCTCTTATTGCCACCCTTATCACAAACCCACCAGAGTCATGCCTGGCATTTTTGCTCATGCAGACAAGATCGGAAAATATCCAGTCCAGCAGAAACCCTAGCAATAAACTTGTCATTTAAACATTTTTCATTAGGCACTGACACTAACAATTCTGCCAGTACAGTACAGCAAATGCAGAAGAACAGCAATTGAGTAAAAGACCCAGAGCAATTGGCTCTACCTGATGGAGTCATAAGACTTTAATGTAATAGTTTTTGTGCTCTGTGTGTCAATTGTTTACAATTTGTCTTAATTCCTTCCAGATGATCACCACGTGTGTGCTAATTGGAAACATCTGCATATTCAGCAAAGGGTATTGTATGTGGTTTTTTTCACAAAGAAAAAGCCTAGGCAAAGGCCCTAAGTAATGTACATAGAGCTGAAAAGTTGTGGAGGAGGTGAATTAGCAAATTTGTGCCAATTTAGCTAAACAGATTTACTTAAATGGGTGCAACTTCCCTGTGTGGATGCTCTTACATAGGGTGAAGAACAGCTAATATCGATGTAGCATATTAGTTATTCTGAAACTGTTTTAAACATGTCCAAAGAAAGACGTTGCACAGATTTAACTAAATCAGTTTAATCAAATCAGTACAATTTCTGTGTATGGACACGGCCTTGGATTGCGGGTCTTTCATTGATGAAGTGTGTTTGTTGCCAAAAACTTGGTACAAGATATGGTAATAGGCATCTGAATAAGGACTTCATCCTGCTCGCATTCAAGCCAATAGGAAAATTCCATTGATTAGACTGGTGTGGGATTATGCTCTAAGTGAAGAACTCCTACAAAGTAAGATATGTCCAGAAGGTGGTTGGGACAACTGCATGGTGCCTGGTATCCTGCTCATCTATTTGTCTGTGTCCTGAGGTAAATTTTCCATTTTGCAAAAGAAAATTGTCCTTTGGGTGCTGCATTTGGAGCTTTAACATTACACAAAATCTGTTAAAGGAAATAAACCACAGATATATGAGCTGTCCTTGTTTCAGTGGGCCATTATAGAATCATAGAAGATTAGGGTTGGAAGGGACCTCAGGAGGTCATCTAGTCCAACCCCAACTAAATCATCCCAGCCAGGGCTTTGTCAAGCCTCAGCTTAAACACCTTGAAAAAGGAAAACTTTTAAAATTCCATTTTGTATCCTTAGTAGCCATCACCCTTAAAGTGGACCTCCTGAAGACAGTGCTTGGATAGATAGTTGTTATAGTAACCAGGCAGAAGAGCTAGTTAGAGATAGTAAAGGAATGTGCACCTGCATCCCGTTGTAGGGTAAAGTTAGGTAATGCTATTGAATATTAATAGCTTAATGAATAATAATTTAGTGTTAGGTGATGGAGAAATATGATGCTCTTTATTTTTGTATTAAAACTGCTGATTTGTAACTGTAAGGCAGAAGTCTTTGGGAACCATTTTGGTGACCATCACTTCTCCGAGCTGCTCGTAATAAACCACATCAAAGAACTATGCACTCAAGTCTTTGTTCTAGAAGAGTCTTAGGAGGGTCTCCCAACCTCAGCCATCCACAACCTCTAAGGATGGAGACTCCACCACCTCCCTCGGTAGCCCATTCCAGTGCTTCACCACCCTTCTAGTGAAAAACTTTTTCCTAATATCCAACCTAGACCTTCCCCACTGCAACTTGAGACCGTTGCTCCTAGTTCTGTCATCTACTATCACTGAGAACAGCCTAGTTCCATCCTCCCTGGCTCGTTCTTTCAGGTAGTTAAAGGCTGCTATCAAATCCCCCTTCATTCTTCTCTTCTGCAGACTAAGCAAGCCTAGTTCCCTAAGCCTCTCCTCATAAGTCTTATGCTCCAGCCGCCTAACCATTTTTGTTGCCCTCCTCTGGACTCTCTCCAATTTGTCCACATCCTTTCTGTAGTGGGGGCCCAAAACTGGACACAGTACTCCAAATGAGGCCTCACCATTGGAGGGGAATAATCACTTCCCTCGATCTGCTGGCAATGCTCTTACTAATGCAGCCCAATATGCCTTTAGCCTTCTTGGCAATAAGGGCACGCTGTTGACTCATGTCCAGCTTCTTGTCCACTGTAACACAGAGGGCCTTTTCTGCCAAACTGCTACCTAGCCAGTCGGCCCCCAGTCTGTAGCAGTGAATGGGATTCTTTCACCCTTATTCAGATGTCTGTAACAGAGCTGCCAAGGTGTCTACATCTCCCTTTTTCCTGTTGCTAACACTGGTGCAGTTCCATTGATGATAGCAACACAGGGAGTGCTCGCATAAATAAGATGTCAGGAGTCACTGGTGTTTTTACCATCCTGTTAATTAGGCCTGTTCTAAATAGAGTTGTAACACTGTAGGACATTGCAGCAGGGAGGTGTAATTCCTAACGTGGGTAGACAGATTCACCCTAGCTCAGCTTGAACTAACATGCTATAAATAGCAGTGTCTGTGTTGTGACAAGGGCTAGCAGCCTGACCCCAAGCCTGACTGACCCCCAGCTGCAGTGTAGGCATGCCCTGTGGTGATAATATCTTCAGCTGGCTGGTTCCTTGTCTATACTAGTCCTCCCACCATTGCTGCCCCCAACAGATCCACAACTGTGGAAAACTTTACAGCAAAAACCTAATGCAGACACAGCCCAAGAGGAAAATGTAAACCCCTCTAATTTTTGCTTATGTTACTGTTCAATCATATTCCCTACACTTACAAGAAAGCAGGTATATAAACTGGATAAAAACCATAGTTCTCCTTCGAGTGATTGCTCATATGCATTTCACTTAGGTGAGTGAGCGCCCTCGTGCACGGTTCCCGGACACTTTTTTCCCTTAGCAGCCTCTGTAGGGCAGGCTCCGGTGCACCCTGGAGTGCTGCGCTCATGCCGGGGTACATAGGGCGCCGCTGGCCCCACAGACGGTCGGTTCCTTCTTTCCGCCCGTGATGGTGACTGGAACAATGCTTGCTCCTGCAAGTATTTTCCCTGTTATTGTAGTTAGTTTAGCAGTTCTCCCTGAACTTAGATGGTTTTCAGTTGAGGTAGGAATTAGTTAGTTAGGAGAGTTAGAGAGCCTTAGGGCTCAAGCAACCCAGCCATGCCAGGCTTGCCTGGGTTTAAACCCTGCACTGGCTGTGGGAAGGCTTTCCCAGTCAGTGACCCTCACGATCGCTGCCTCAAGTGCCTGGGCGAGCAGCATTGCAAGGATCGGTGCTGGATCTGCAAAGCCTTTAAGCCGAGGACCCAGAAGGAGAGGGAGATTCGGCTAAAGGTGATCCTTATGGAGTCCGCGCTTCGCCCGGCTTCCGAGCTGCCCCAGACCTCCTCGGCACCGAGCGTCTCGTCAGTGCAGAGCACCCCGCCGGCACTGGAGATGCCTCGGCACTGGGCATCTCCGGTGCTGAAGAAGAGAAAGCGCTGTCCACATGTGGAGTGCTCTACCTCCCCCATACCGCAGGAGCAGCCGGGGTCGAGCCTGGAGGTGCTGGAACTGTGCGAGGAGCCTCCAGCACCGACACCGGTACTGAGGGAACATCCCCCGACTTCTGGGAGTGGGGGAGCCCCTCTACAGGACCCTTCCACGCCGGAGGCATTCGAGGTGGCTTGAGCCTTGTTGGCCTTGCCCACGCCTCCAGCCCTCCCTCGGCTGAGGGAGTCAGGGCCTGTGTCCCAGGGAAAACCCGCGATGGGTCCCCTTTCATTGACTTCAGGGCTCACCAAGAGCTCCTGAAGAGGGTAGCCTCCAATCTCGACCTGGAGGTCAAAGTCTTGGAGGAGGAAGTGGACACCTCTTTGGATGTGCGGGGACCCAGGGCCCATCTAGGGTGGCCTTGCCAGTCCACGAAAGGGTGTTGCACCTGGCCAAGGTGGTCTGGCAAACCCCTTCCTCGGCCGCCCCAACCTCTAAGGGCACCGAGAAAAAATACTAGGTGCCGGCCGAGGGGCACAAGTATCTTTTTACCCACCCAGCCCCGGGAACGCTGGTGGTGGACGCTGCCAACCAAAAAGAGAGGCAGGGGGCCCAGAGTTCCACCCCAAAGAACAAAGAGGGCAGGAAGATAGACCTCTTCGGGAGAAAGGTCTACTCCACAGGGGCACTCCAATTTAGGGTGGTGAACCACCAAGCCCTCTTCGGCAGGTACAATTTGAATTTATGGGACTCATTGCGAAGGTTCGCAGAGTCCCTGCCCCAAAATCAGGTCCCCATCCCTCTTCAGGGACCCATCTCACGAGCAGCTCCTTCTTCAGGAGGTCCACTCCCTCCTGTACAAGAGAGCTATAGAAGCGGTTCTGCTGTTCGAGGTAGGAAGGGGTTCTACTCAAGGTACTTCTTCATCCCGAAAGCAAAGGGCAGCCTCAGGCCTATTCTGGACCTGCGCAGGTTGAACAGGTCCATAAAGAAACTCAGGTTTCACATAGTGTCCCTAGCGGCCATTATCCCAGTTCTGAATCCAGGAGATTAGTTTGCCGCCCTCGACCTAAAGGATGTGTATTTTCATACTTCCATCCTTCCCAGCCACAGGCGCTTCCTCAGGTTAATGGTAGGTGGTGGCCACTACCAGTTTACGGCCCTGCCCTTTGACCTGTTGTCTTCCCCCAGGGTGTTTACAAAGTGTATGGCGGTGGTGGCGGCCTACCTGAGGTGTAGTGGGGTCCAGATCTTCCCCTATCTGGATGACGGGCTGATAAGGGGCAAGTTCAGGTCTCAGGTACACGAGGCGGTTTCCCTCACCCGGGCCACCTGAAACAGTCTGGGGCTGCTCGTCAAAGAGCATAAATTGACGTTGTCCCCAGTGCAACACATAGAGTTTATAGGGGCCTCCCTAGACTCGGTGCAAGCCAGAGCCTTCCTCCCATGCTTCAGGTTCGAGGCCATCAGCGATAATATCGCAATTACAGAGGTGCCCCACGACCACAGCCAGGCAGTGCCTTCAGCTGTTGGGTCACATGTCCTCAAGTACATATGTGATGAGGTTGGCCTGCCTCAGGCTCAGGCCCCTCCAAGGTTGGTTGGCTTCAGTGTTCATGCCTAGCAGGCACCGATTGGACAGAGTGGTGACAGTTCCCCCCACGGTTCTTGTGTCACTAAGGTGGTGGAGGAACCCCGGGACAGAGTTGGAAGGGGTTCCGTTCAGGGACTTGACCCTCTCGGTCACCCTGATATCCGATGCGTCGGGCCTGGGGTGGAGGGCCAACATCACCGGCGGCCTCAGCATACAAGGGCGCTGGTCTCAGGAGGAGAGGGGCCTCCACATCAATGTGAAAGAACTCAGGGTGGTCAGGCTGGCATGCAAAGTGCTCCTAGAGTTTTTATTGGACAAAATGGTACAGGTGCTGACGGACAATACCGCAGCAATATTTTATATCAACAAACAAGTTGGGGGCACGCTTCACAGCTCTTTGCCAGGAGGCACTTCGACTTTAGGACTTTGCAGTGAGGCACAACTTTTGTTTAACTGCCTCTCACCTCCCGGGGGTCAGGAATGATGAGGCAGACAGGCCTCAGCAGGTCGTTTCTACCTCAACACGACTGGTCGTTGCATCTGGAGGTAGTGGCCAGGATTTCCCGCTAGTGAGGTGTTCCCGTACTGGACCTGTTCGCGTCATCCTAGAACAGGAAGTGCCCGAGGTTCTGCTCGCTCTGGGGTCGCGAGCCAGGCTCCATCACTGACACGTTCCTCATTGAATGGACGGGGGCCCTCATGTACGCGTTTCCCCCCATCCCGCTCTTGCCTAAGGTCCTCTTGAAAATCAAGAGGGACAGAGCGGACGTGATCCTGATCGCCCCAGTGTGGCTGAGACAGCACGGGTTCAGTATGCTGCAGGACCTCTCTGTCGCCGCGCTGATCGAGCTCCCGAGGAGGCTGGACCTGCTCTCCCAGGAGCATGGTCGCCTGCTGCATCCCAGCCTAGACTCCCTGCACCTGACGGCCTGGAGACTCTCTGGCTGACGGAGGAGGAGAGAGCCTGCTCGGAGCAGGTCCAGCGCGTGCTGCTGGGCAGAAGGAACCCTTCCACACAGGTTGTGTATAGGGCCAAGTGGAAGAGGTTTACCTGCTGGGCGGAATTGTGGGGCATCCCCCCCGGTACGTCCCCAGTACAGGCTATCCTGGAGTACTTACTAAAGCTTAGGCTCCAGGGGTTAGCGCTAGCCTCCCTTAGGGTGCATCTCGCGGCCATCTCGGCTTTCCACCAGCTGTTGGAGGGGCGGTCCCTTTTTTCCCACCCAATGTAGGTGAGGTTCCTCAAGGGGCTTGAGAGGCTTTACACACAGGTCTGTGACCCGGTGCCCCCTGGGATCTCAACCTGGTCCTCTCTAGACTAGCAGAGCCCCTCTTCGAGCCCTTGGTGACTTGCCCCCTGCTGATCCTGTCCTGGAAGGTGGCTTTCCTCGTGGCCATTACCTTGGTTAGGCGGGTCTCTGAGTTAAGAGCATTGACCTCGGAGCCCCCCTATACCATGTTCTTCCGGGATAAGGTGCAGCTGAGACCCCACCCAGCTTTCCTGCCTACAGTAATCTCCCAATTCCATTATAACCAAGACATTTTCCTCCCCGTGTTTTTCTCTAAACCACACGGGTCGGAGGAGCAGAGGAGACTACACTCCCTGGATGTGAGGAGAGTCCTTGCCTTCTACATAGAGAGGATGGGGCCTTTCCGGAGGACCATGCAACTCTTTGTGGCGGTGGCAGACAGGATGAAGGGATCCCTGGACTCCACGCAGTGCATCACCAGACGGATCACCAAGATGTGTTGCTCATATCCATTCCACACCCATCCTCCGTCCCCGCTGTTGGAGTCGGCAGAAAGAAGGGACTGAGGGGTCTGTGGGGCCGGTGTTGTGACAGAATCTGTACTCGCGCCTCCATCGATCTCACCCCCCAGGCCAGTACAGTTCTGTCCCCTGCTCAGACCCTGCCCATCCCCGCCTCCAATTTGCCCCCTTTGCCCCGTTCTAGCCCCTTTAAAGAGAGCTGGTAACAGAATCTGACACCCAGTGTGGGCAGAGTGAGGGCAGCGGCTTCAGCAAGTGTTACTGAGCATGCCCAGTTCCTTTGAGCATGCTCAGTACAGCCAGGGTAACAAAATCTGACAGGTCACAGAATCTGTCACAACACCGGCGGCGCCTTATGTACCGCAGCATGAGCGTGGTACTCCAGGGGGTGCCAAAACCGTCCCTACAGAGGCTGCTAAGGGAAAAAAGTCTGGGAACCATGCACGAGGGCACGCACACACCTAAGTGGAATGGATATGAGCAACACATCTCCAAGAACAACAGTTACTGGTAAGTAACCATGTTTTTTATACCCCGTCTCATTGTACATTAACTCAGAAAAGAACCTTTTGCCCTATCAAACAGAGATTCTGCAAAGTAAAGAAAGAGATACTTGTGCTTTCACAAAGAATGCTTATCTATTAAGACAAACAAGGACCCATTTCAGAAATGTGCTGGTTTTGTTCTGGCAAGAAATGTTCATATATAAGCTTACCCTCCCAAAGCTTGTACTTGCTGATTCTCAACAACACTGATTCTTATAAGCTTCATTGGTGGCAAAAACATCAGATACTCTAACACTGGAAATCACTTCCCACAAATAATGGATTATATAACATGCTTGTTCTTGAAAGTGTGGGAAGAATTCCATGAATGTGTTTAAGTCTGCAATCCTGCAAACAGTTGAATAACTTTACTCATGTGAGCGAGCAGCCCTATTGCACATGACAGTGCTACTCTTATGTGAAAAGTTACTCATCTTCAAAAATGGCTATAAAATCAGGATGTTGATCTTAATTTAGAGCCATTTGACTGACAAAAATGGGGAAGTGGATAGTGAGCTCTCTTAATGGATATGCTGAACAGAGTTGGAGACATTTTTGTAGGCTGATTTTGCTGTGCAGTGGAAACTGCCTGGTTTAGCATTGTATTTCTTCTGACATATATGTTCGGTGTGACATCTTTTCCCCATTTTTTTTCTTAGCTTTAGGGTGTTTCCTCTATTTTCTTGTATCATAAAGCAGTGAACAAAGGTAAGATATTTGTTAAAGACGTGCCAGAGGTATTGCAAAGAGCCCCGGATTGAGACTCAAGAGAACTATGCTCTATTCTTGGTTTTGCTGCTGGCAGGCCACTTCTTTCTCTTTGCCTCAGTTCTCCCATCTGCAAAATGGAAGTGATGATATTGATCAGTTTTGTAAAGCACTTGGAGTTCTACAGATGCAAATGGCTATATAAGAGTTAGGTATTATTATTTATATTGCATTTATCTTTGTATTTTCTTAATTCATTCCAATTGCAATTGTCTACTCCAAAGCCCATGGAAGGAATGAAAAGGCTTTGGATGAGGCTTTTAGTTCTTTTGCACTCTTCAGACAATAGAAAACTCATTCTGCTTCCTTTATGTTTCTCATCTGATATTCAGAAACTGCGGTATTTTATATGAATCTAATACATGTTTGTAAATGTATGTCACTATATCCCCAAAGTTGAATGTCATGAAGTAACTGTCCAAGATTCATGCCGAGATTCCAGGAAATAAAATGAATACTCTGAGACATCAATTTATGTGGCTACAGAGCAATTTATGAAAATTACACTGCTGATTGTTACTGCCAAAATGGGAGGATTTCTGAATTTTAAGTCCAGCCATCAGCTCAAAAGGAAAGGTGTTAACAGGAACCATAGAAGCAGAACATTTCTTTATATTTAATTCTGGCAGTGTTTGAAGTCTTTGTTGGTTCTGTGAGCAAAATGGAAAAAGTTGCAGCTTTGTCACCAGTAGGAAACTTTCACAAACAATTCCAACCTCCACTAAAACTAGTTTAGCTGCCCTGCAGTTAGCAACAGTGGGAGCCCTATGTGAAATGGCTGTCTGCCTGTGGCAGCTGTTTTCAGCACGGTGTTAATAAAACTTTCTCAAAGCAGTTTGAACCAAGAAGGTACTAAAAATGGCTGCAGGATCAGGGGTGCTGTCTACACTGGGAAACTTCTAACTGGTTTCAAAACTAGTTAATGTAAACTAGTTTTAAAAACAGCTTGTGCCACAGGCAGCTGTCTTTATTGAAACAGTTCTAAGATCCCATGTCCTAGGGCACCTCGTGTTGCTGCTATCAGTGCAGCCAAACCCATGTTAGTAACAGAGGGGCTTCTTTGTAAAACTGGCATACTATAAACAAGCAGAAGTGTATAGTGGAATCAGCATCACATAAACAAACAGGATCTAGCAATGTAGACTCTTTGGAAGTGGGAAAGGGAGAAGCAATAACAAATGTGTAGCAGAGGAAGTCTGCCAGGCTTTTCTCCAGAGGTGCTCTGAGAGATGTGATCCAGAGTGGGAAACTGGTGAGATAGTCAGCCAGCAGTAGGAGAGTGAGCAAAGGAATCAAGGGGGGTGACCATGGAATCAGTATAAGGTGGGATTCTCAAAGGTGGCTTAGGAGTGCAAGTCCCACTGGGGAGGGAGGTTACTGAAGAAAAGTGGGATGGGACTAAGAACTGGAGAGGAAGCAGACAATGGTAAAAGAATGACTGAATGATGGAGCTGGTGGAGGGAAGGAGCCAGTGACCTTAACAGTGATCTGGAAAGGATCCTTTTTTCTTTTCTGTGATTTATACAAAACAGACTTATCAAGCTTTTTATTTTAACATTAGAAATGCAAGTCTTGTCAGCCCTGTTTTCCCTGGAAAAAACTCTGGATACCTGGAGAACTGGTAAAATGATGACATTACAAGTACTAAGGAAGTGAAACATAACTCAGTGAGAAAGTGATTTTATTCAGGCTCTTTAAAGCATTTTGTTTTATTTTGCTTCATGCCTACAACTCAAATACTTGGGAGAAAATCCTCTTTAAGGGTTCAACAACTCTATCTCTTCATTTAATTGCTGTGAAAACTTCATTATATGTTTCTGAGGCATCCAACAACAACAACAACAACAAAAAGAAAAAACAACCAAAAAAGAGAAGACTGAACTTAACATTTCTAATAGTCCCAAAGGGAAAAAAGTGGAACAACTATTTGCTTTCAAGCCTTTTTACTATATCAAAACAAGAAAAGGACAAAAACTCATTTCCACACTTTTAAAGGTCACTTTTAAAAGAAGTGAGGAAGTGAAGTGGAAACAGGTGAAGAGAGAGAGAACAGGGCAGTGAATGGAAACCAGCTAGAGCAGCAGATGAAATAAGAAAGGTTAGGAAGGGGAAGTGAGAAATAGCAGGGTCATGCACATGGAAAATGAAGTCACCCAGGATAAGGGCTGTGTTCAAAGCAGGTTAATTTGTATTGCTTTCTACTGAGGCACGTTGTCTTGAAACAGCCATTAGGGAAAAATTCATGTTTCCACAGAAAAGAAACTGAAACTGCTTTAATCCAAAGGCAAAAGCAGCAGGGCTTGTTGAGGAGACAAACAGATGAACTTTGTTATTTAACTATTATGGGTTTAATTTTACTGTATATTAGTCTGTATTAGCTTTTTGCCCCAAGGGAAATGCAATTAAATACCAGCCAATCTACAGCAGCTAATGCCAAAATTACTTCATTACTTACCCTGGGCCCTTCAATATGTGGAAAAGACTGTGTAAAATCTGTTGCTAATTAGAAGTGGAGAAAGCTGTTGCTCTTGGTAGGAAAATCCACATTTGCTGTTTAATCCATGTAATTCTTCCCTCATGCCCCAAAACAAAAATCATTTTGCATGAGTCTTTGCCCCCTAAATTTTTTTCCAGGAGGAGAGGTGCAGGGGGTGGGGCTGGCAGCAATGGGGGCAAAATCATGGGAGAATAAATGAATTGCAATAGAACATATGAGAATTAAAGCCATTTTTATGGAAAAAAATGAATCTCTGAATTTTGCAAAAAGCTGCTGGGAAGGCTGGTGCTTGGTTTTGTGGATGAAGCACAAGACCAGGAAGAAGAAGATTCTGAACTCTAATCCCTCTGCTGATTGGTCTTAACATTTTGCTAGTATTTGACTTACATTATTTAGCAGCTAAATGTCATTTTGCAGATGAGGAAACTGAGGTTTGGAAGTTAAATAACATGTCTGCAGCTGTTCAGCACTGGTAAACTAGGTCTTTTGATTCACATTCCTATGCTCAGGAATCTAGTAGATGACAGCACCTTTCAGGCAGGTAAGTTAACAGTTTGGCACATGAGCTTTCCAAGCTGTAAAATAAGAATAATATTTAACTACACCTGGCTGTGAACATCTTAAATGCTGTATATTTGCAGAAATAGTTAGTGGGGACAATTACTACCCCCTTTTACAACTGGGAAAAGTTGGTACTTCATTCCTTGGGAGACAGCATGTGTCCCAGTGGGCTAGGTACAGGACAAGAGTTGGTAAACCAGAGTTGTAATCCTATTTCTGACAGAGGATAATCACATCTCAGCAGAGCTGGGGTTGTTATCTGTATTACTGTAGCACCGAGGAGCCCTAGTCATGGACCAAACCACCATTATGGTAGGGCCTAGACAGTGTTAATACCGTCCAGACCAGGGTGCATGAATGAGATAGGCAGATGATGCTGCGTCACGAATAGGAATGTCTGTCCTTATCAAAGGAACCAGTTAGCACAACGGATAGGGCTATGATAGCGCTTCACTTGTAGAAATACTGACTCAGCAATTTGCCATGTCAGTGCCGAGGATATGGGGCCAAGCCTAGAATAGGCCCTGTGAGACTGCTTTGTGGGTTCTTGTCTCACAGTGACTGCAAAGATTGTGAGGTAATATCCTGTATTGGAAACAACTTTTGTTGGTGAGAGAGAGAAACTGTCAAGCTACACAAAGCTCTTCTTCAGAGCTGTTCAGCTTGAAAGCTTGTCTGTCTCACCAACAGAAGTTGGTCCAATAAAATTTAAAGGATATTACCTCACCCACCTTGCCTCTCTAATCTCCTGGGACTGACATGGCTCCAAGTACACTGTTACCAGATTTGCCCATCACTTTGAGGTGTATGCTCATTTCTTAGGGGTACCTTCCTGGAAGGGTGTGTGTGTGATTCTATTAATGTGCTGCTTGTGTTACTTGTGTGTTCATATGGCTACAAGTCCCCTCCCAATGGAGCTATCTTGCAAGACCTAAGGTTTTCAGGGCTGGGTTCCTCCAGCACCAGATTCAAATAAACCCCCCACAGATACACACACATTCCAGATGAACCAGGTGCGTCTGAGCAGACCGGGCTATCAGCACTCTCAGCTGACCCCTTATATGTCCCTGAACTCAGCAGGCTGGGAGACACAGCACTTTCAGCTGCTACCCTTATGTGTCCTTTGCACCGCACCAGAATGGAGCACACCTATGAGCAGGCTGGGTCCAAACAGCACTTTCAGCTTTACATGCCCACCGGACTTAATCAGGCTGGATCAAACAGCACTTTTAGCTGTCACCCTTATATGCCCCTGGACTCCGTAGGCTAGGTAGAGCAGCTCTTCTCAGCTGCCTCCAACCTCACTCTACAATTGTTCTAGCAGTAACCCCCTTGATCAGCAAACCCCATAGGATTTTGGTAAAAGCAGCGTTGCTGCAGAGCAAGATAGGGAAGCCAAGAACACAAAGGAGTAAATGCATTTGGAGAGAGAGACTGGCAACAACCATGATTATAATAGTTAGTTTATTGCCAGGTGTATAAAACTTATGATACTAATAGTGATGCTATACAAGGAGAGAAAAACAATCTAACACTTACAATACAACAACACTGCATATAAGAAAATTGTGACACACGAGCTGCAAATAGAGAGAAATCAATACATCTGATTTTTCACAGTGCTCTTTGCTTATGAGAAGAGGGCCAAAAGAAAGAGACAGAGAGAGAGAGGGTGCAGGGGAATGGTTGCTACAGTGTGCATAGCTGACCGTGTCCCATGAGAGGGTTTAGATGGTATGGTTATAGGGGCTTTTAAAATGCCTGAGACAGAAGATAAGATATTCTTATGGAGTGTAATGCCCTTCTTGGGTTATTTGCTATAGTTGTTTGAAGCCAGCTGCTTCTTGTGTAAGAGCTTTAAAGTTTCCATTCCATGTGTACATCTCTCTCCAAAACCACCAGGTCTTGCAGAGGACAGACCATATCAGGGACAACCAGGAGATGACCTAATAAATCACAGTGAGGTAGATGCTCTGTTTCCTAGCACTTCATATAAGGTTGTGTATGCTTTATGTCAGGGTGCCCAAGAAATACGCAGTGTTCTAGGGAAGAGAGATGGCTCCCTTCTCTCTGTTCTCGGCAGTTCCTCATCCTTTGAGAAGGGAGCCAACTACCAAAGGCAGATGAGTGTCTTCACATGGTGCCATGAAGAATGCATTCAAAATGTTTGAGGGACCCGGCTTTGGGATTTGGGATCTGTTGCACCAGGGGGAGACAGCTCGCCAATCCCAGAGTTTTAGTCAAAGCCCAAAATTTAACAAAACAAAAAACATCAGTGTAAGTTGGTGGGTTTTTTTTTAGAAATTTCACCAAACTAGATTTCACCAATTTCTTTAATTGTATTGCAAATAGTTTTTATAATTAGTGTTGTGTCTTTTGCTCTTTACAAAACAAAAAATGAGATGAATAAACTACATAAGTACAATTTGGCTCAAAATCAACCATTTTTATTAACAATTAACAAACATACAAGGCCTAGGTCAATGCATACTGCTCCTCTGACTAGTTTCTGATGGCTTTTAAAACAAGGCTCACTAATTACTTTTGAGATATTACCCTATCTTTACGCACTACAGTTAGTGGAACCATGTAGTGACTTTTGAATTGCTGTGAGTCTCGTGAAGTATCAATATGGCTTGGTGCCGTTTCCTTTTCAAGGAAGAACTCTTTATCTGTGGCTGGAAATACCTCCAGTTCCTTTCCTTCATGATTCCAAAGTTCCATCATAGAAATGCCATCTCTGATGGTCCAACTTTGTGGAAAAATGCAAAATGGTTCCCTGTATTGTATGTTATCCTAACAACTTTGTACCCGTAGTGAGAGCACCTTTACTTTAATAAACTCTAATGCTTATGCAAATAACTTTGATGTCCTCTGTTAAACTAATCAATATCTGAAACAACATTTTAAATATTAAAGCTACATTCAAGTTACTTGGAAAAGAGAGGTCAGGTGAAGGGTTTTCCTTGGACAGGATTGTTTCATTCTCTGAATAGTCCGTGAACGGTATTTGAAAAGGCACAGTTCAGTACTTTGCTATAACAACCAAACTGCATCTTGTTTTCTTTCAACTTGCTTGCTATCTTACCTGGAAGTCTCAGGTGGAAATAGTCAAGAGTCAAAGTTTTGATTTTTGCAATGATCAGACTTAAATGCAAGTGTAATGAGTAAGATGCCTGGTTCACCATTAATGAAATTATGTTTGATGTATTCCACTGCATCTGTTCACTATCACTCTGTAAAATAAGTAAAGAAGTTACTATTTCTTGTAACCAAAAATATTTTAGTAGAGCAGCAGTAGAGACTATTTTAGTAGGACAGTTGTTGTTAATACTGATCACTGGTAACACCTATAGATAAGCGTTCCTAAGGATGTGTACTATAAGACCCAGTTTAGCACAGGAGGGAAGTTTTTTATGAGTTCTTACATAGAATTCCCATATCATTTGGGGCTGTCTGCCTCTCCATAAGGAAGCTTTTATGGTCTGTAATCCTGACACAACCAACTCCACATGGAGGGAAAAACTTTGATACAGGTGCATGTGCAGAAGGGTCAGTAAAAGGTTTAAACTCTACGAATCTATTAAAGAGCAGAAGAGACCAGGAGATCATCTATATACATGGAGACTCAGCTGTACCTAATGTTGGATCTTCAGACAGTGAGGATATGTGACTTATACCTTGATGCACAGGGTCGCCAGCTGTCAAGAGACCCCCTATCAGGTAAACATTGAATCTTATATTATGTTTTATGTGCTAAATGCCCTTTAAACACAATGTACTTGCCACCAGCAGCAGAGGTGCTAACAGCAGGCTGAAGCACTTCAGCAATTTCACATTGACTGACCTTACTTTCCCAAGATACCCTTAGGATAACTGGTCATTGTCACAGACCCCAAAAGTAAAATATGATTTTAACTGGTCTTCAATTTTATGCTGCTACAAGTTTTTCAATCACGTCTTGTATGTATTATCTCAGTGCTTGTTGGGAAGTAGTGTGTGAAAGCCAGTTGGTTTTGCAGTATTACACATTAGTGCAGCACATTGAATAAAAATAATATGTGGAAATGTAGCTAAAGTAAAGGTTTCCACTGATCACAAGAAGTTTTTCTAGTATGTTTTTGCATTATTGCAAAATGGGAAAACAATGCATTAATGCAGTGAAATGATTACTAGACTCAACCTGATTTTTCAGTACAGCACATCTCCTCAAACAGCTCCAAGACTTGATAACTGAGGTAAAACAATGTGTGCAGAAACAACACCTATCCTCGGCTAAAAATCTTCTTGAATTTGACAAAGAAATAGTGATTGAGAATAAACAGGACATTTGCAGAAATTTACCTTTTGTTAAATCAGTTCTCTCACATGCCTGGTAAAAGATGATCAGGAGAATGTGAATTCTTCTCCAAACATGCATTACAGTACTCGGCTGCAGGCTGTCCTGTTCAATTATGTTTCAAAATGGAGAGGCATTAGGCTACAAGAGAAGGAGAGCCCCTAATCATGAACTGCAAAGCCACTGCTAAAAACTAATTCGGAAAACATGGTTACTTACCAGTAACTGTTGTTCTTCGAGCTGTGTTGCTCATATCCATTCCACTTAGGTGACTGCACACCCCCATGCACGGTTCCCAGACTTTTTCCCCTTAGTAGCCTCTGTAGGGCTGGCTCCGGTGTCCCCTGGAGTGCTGTGCTCATGCCACAGTACATAGGGCGCTGCTGGCCCCACAGACTCTCAGTGCCTTCTTTCTGCTGACTCTGACAGCAGGAACGGAGGGTGGGTGTGGAATGGATATGAGCAACACATCTAAGTAACCATGTTTTCTGTCTTTGAGTGATTGCTCATATCCATTCGAGTTAGGTGATTACAAAGCCATACCTTGGAGGCGGGTAGGAGTCACTGGTGAGCTGCCCTCAGCACGACCCTGGCAAATCGTGCACCCTTCCTCGTCTGCTGGACGATGGCGTAGTGTGATGCAAAGGGGTGCACCGATGACCAGATGGCAGCTTTGCAAATGTCGTGCAGGGGGACCCTTTCCAGGAAGGCCGCCGCTGAGGCCTGGGCCCTGATTGAGTGCGCCATCATGGACCCAGGGAGCTGGATGCCAACCAGCTAGTAGCAATGCTTTATGCATGCAGTGATCCCCCTGGAGATGCACTGTGTGGAGACCGGGGATCCCTTCATCCTGTCCGCCACCGTAATGAAGAGCTGCGTTGTACTCCGGAAGGGCTTTGTCCTCTCGATGTAGAAGGCCAGGGCTCTACTCACATCCAGGGAATGTAGTCTCCTTTCCTCCTCCGACCTGTGCGGTTTAGGAAAAAACACGGGGAGGAAAATGTCCTGATTATAATAGAACTGTGAGACCACCCTGGACAAGAAAGCTGGATGGGGTCTCAACTGCACCATATCGTGGAAGAACACGGTATAGGGGGGCTCCGAGGTCAATGCTCTTAGCTCAGAGACCCTCCTAGCCGAGGGAATGGCCACAAGGAAGGCCACCTTCCAGGACAGGAATAGCAGGGGGCAAGTGGCCAAGGGCTCGAAGTGGGACCCCATCACTCTAGAAAGGACCAGGTTGAGATCCCAGGGAGGCACCGGGTCACGGACCTGCAGATAGAGCCTCTCAACCCCCTTGAGGAACCTCACCAACATCAGGTGGGAAAACAGGGACCGCCCCTCCAACAGCTGGTGGAAAGCCGAGATGGCCAGCAGGTGCACCCTAAGGCAGGCTAGCGCCAAACCCTGGAGTCTAAGCTGCAGTGAATACTCCAGGATAGCCTGTATAGGGGACACACCTGGGGGGAGATGCCCCATGACTCTGCCCAGCAGGTAAACCTCTTCCACTTGACCCTATACATGACCTGTGTGGAAGGTTTTCTGCTGTCCAGCAGAATGCGTTGGACCTGCACCGAGCAGGCTCTCTCCTCCTCCATCATCCAGAAGGTCTCCAGGCCGTCAGGTTCAGGGAGTCCAGGCTCGGGTGCAGTAGGCGACTGTGGTCCTGGGAGAGCAGGTCTGGCCTCCTTGGGAGCTCGATCGGTGCGGTGACAGAGAGGTCCTGCAGCATATTGAACCAGTGCTGTCTTGGCCATGCTGGGGCAATCAGGATCACGTCCGCTCTGTCCCTCTTGATTTTCCAGAGGACCTTCGGCAAGAGCGGGATGGGGGAAACACATACATGAGGGTCCCCGTCCATTCGAGGAGGAACGCGTCGGAGATGGAGCCCAGCTCACGACCCTGGAGCGAGCAGAACCTCGGGCACTTTCTGTTCCAGGACGATGCGAACAGGTCTAGTCGGGGAACACCCCACTTGCGGAAAATCCTGGCTGCTACCTCCGGATGCAACGACCGGTAATGTCAGGGTAGAAACGACCTGCTGAGGCGGTCCGCCTCGTCGTTCCTGAGCCCCGGGAGGTGAGAGGTGGTTAAACAAAAGTTGTGCTTCATGCAAAGTCCCAAAGTCAAAATGCTTCCCGGCAAAGAGCTGTGGAGCATGCCCCCCCTTGCTTGTTGATATAAAACATTGCTGTGGTATTGTCCATCAACACCTGTACCATCTTGCCCAATAAAAACTCGAGGAACTTTTTGCATGCCAGTCTGACTGCCCTGAGCTCCTTGACATTGATGTGGAGGCCCCTCTCCTCCTGCAACCAGCGCCCTTGCATGCTCAGGCTGCCACTGATGTGGGCCCCCCATCCCAAATCCAACGTGTCGGAGATCAGGGTGACCGAGGGGGTCAAGTCCCTGAATAGAACCCCTTCCAACACCGTCCCAGGGTTCCTACACCACTGTACTGACACCAGAACCTTGGGGGGAACTGTCACCACTCTATCCAGCCGGTGCCTGCCCGGCACGTACACTGAAGCCAACCAACCTTGGAGGGGCCTGAGCCTGAGGCGGGCCAACCTCACCACATACGTACGTGCGGCCATGTGACCCCACAGCTGAAGGCACTGCCTGGCTGTTGTCATGGGGCACCGTTGTAGCTGTGAGATTATTGCTGACATGGTCTCAAACCTCGAGTGTGGGAGGGAGGCTTTGGCTCGTACCGAGTCTAGGGAGGCCCCTATAAACTCTATGTGTTGTACCGGGGACAACATCAACTTCTGCTCGTTGACGAGCAGCCCCAGACTGTTGCAGGTCGCATAGTCGAGGGATACTGCCTCATGCACCTGAGACCTGGACCTGCTCCTTATCAACCAATCGTCCAGGTAGAGGAAGATCTGGAACCCTCTGCGCCTCAGGTAGGATGCCACCACTGCCATACACTTTGTAAACACCCTGGAGGAAGACGACAGGGCAAAGGGCAGGGCCGTAATCTGGTAGTGGCCACCACCTACCATGAACCTGAGGAAGCGCCTGTGGCTGGGAAGGATGGAAATATGAAAATACTGATCCTTTGGGTCGAGGGCGGCAAACCAATCTCCTGGATTCAGAACTGGTATAATGGCCACTAGGGGCACCATGCAAAACTTGAGTTTCTTTATGAACCTATTTAACCTGCGCAGGTCCAGAATAGGACTGAGGCCGCCCTTGGCTTTCGGGATGAGGAAGTACCTCGAGTAGAACCCCCGCCCCATCTCGAGCGGTGGAACCGCTTCTATTGCTCCTTTGTCCAGGAAGGAGTGGACCTCCTGAAGGAGAAGTTGCTCGTGAGATGGGTCCCTGAAAAGGGACGGGGAAGGGGGGGAATTGGGAGGGAAAGCCACGAACTGAAGGGTGTAACCCCAGCATACTACATCGAGGACCCAACGTTCCGACATGATGTCCTACCACTGTTTGTAAAAAGGTCTTAACCTGTCTCTGAAGGCCAGGGGTGAATCCAGAAGGGGAAACTGATGCCACCCTCAGGCACACCATCAAAATTGCCGCTTCCCTTTAGGACCCTTGGAGGGCCCTTGCTGGGAAGCGGAGGACGACCCGGAGTGGTCGCGTCGTCCAACACCCCTGTTCCTATCCCTGCCCCTTGTGGGGGTGAAAGGCCTAGGCAGTGGCCTAGGTTGTTGCTGTTGCTGCGGGCACTGCTGCTGCTGGCGGGTCTGTTGCCTCGCCGCCGAGGGGTGTACAGATCCAAGGAGCGCAGCGTGGCCCTAGAGTCCTTGAGGGCGTGCAGCTTCTCATCTGTTTTGTCTGAAAACAGACCGGCTCCATCAAAGGGCAGGTCCTGGATGGAGTGCTGCACCTCCTGGGACAGCCCTGTGGACTGGTGCCATGCCACGCGTTGCATTGCAATAGCAGAAGCCATAGCCCTGCTGGCCATGTCCGATGCGTCTGACGCAGTCTGTAGGGCTGCACTGGCAACGGTCAGCCCTTTCTCCAAGACCGTGGTGAAGTCCGCCGCTTGGTCCTGGGGCAGAGACTCTGCGAACCTTCGCAACGAGTCCCATAAATTAAAATTTTACCTCCCCAAGAGGGGTTGGTGATTCGCCACTCTAAACTGGAGTGCCCCTGTGGAATAGACCTTCCTACCAAAGAGATCTAATTTCCTGCCCTCCTTGTTCTTAGAGGTAGAGCTTTGGGCCCCCTGCCTTTCCTTCTGGTTGGCGGCGTCCACCACCAGAGTCCCCGAGGCTGGGTGGGTGAAGAGGTATTCGTGCCCCTCAGTCGGCACGTAATACTTTTTCTCGGCACCCTTGGAGGTTGGGGCAACCGAGGAGGGGTTTGCCAAACTGCCTTGGCGAGCCAGAGTACCCTGTCGTGAATGGGCAGGGCTACCCTTGAAGGACCTTGAGCCCCCACATGCCCAAAGAGGGGGTCTTCTTCCTCCTGAAGTACTTTGATCTCCAGGTCAAGATTGGAGGCCACCCTCTTCAGGAGCTCCTGGTGCGCCCTGAAGTCAATAAAGGGTGCCCTCTGGTCCCTATAGGCCGCCTCCTCCGTCGATGAAGAGGAGGACAGGTGGCGTGGCCCTGTCGAGGGTCCCTCACCAGGATCTGACTCCTCCCCTGAGGAAGCAATCCTTTTCCTGCACCGGTGGGGCCTGAGGAAATGGTTGCAGGTTAACGGAAGCAGGGGCTGACATAGTTCCCTGCCCAAACTGCGCTCCCCATGGTCCCCAATATGGCCACTGCCAAGGGGCTTGAGGCCATCCCGGTGCTTGCGTTGGTGCCAGGGGCCCTTACCCTTCTGGGAGCCCGAGCTGGCGGAACAGCGCTGTCGGTGCCGCTTAGGTGAACCGCTTCGGGACCCACTGCTGGACGGACCCGAAGAGCGGTGGTGCCCTCTGTGTCGGTGCTGGCACCTGGGTGAAGCCGATGAATAAGACCGGTGCCGCGGCACCAAGGACTTGCGACGCCTCTTCCCCGGTGCGAGCAAGCGGTGCTGGGACCTACACCTCGGTGCAGTGTCCGAGTCCGAAGCCCAAGAGTGACTGGCTGGCAATGGTGATCTTGACCGGTGCCGGGTCGGGGACTGACTCCGGTGTTGAGACGACTCGTCGGTGTCTGAAGAGGGAGAGGAGCTGTCCAGCTCAACTCTCCGGCGACGAGTGGTGGGCGGCTGTTGTTCCAGTGCCAGGTGCGCCCACCCTTTGGGGACACCCATTGTGGGTTTGCCCCGGGACACTGGCCCTGACTCCCTCAGCCGAGGGAGGGCCGGAGGCGCGGGCAAGGCCAACAAAGCTCGATCCGCCTGAAATGCCTCCGGCATCGAAGGGTCCTGTAGAGGGGCTCCCCCACTCCCAGGAGTCAGGGGAGGATCCCTCGTGTCTGGTGCTGGAGGCTGCTCCCGCAGTTTCAGCACTTCTGGGCTCCACCCCAGCCACTCCGGCGGTGCAGGGGAGGGGGAGCGCTCCATGCACTGCTGATGCTTCTTCTTCTTTGGCACCAGGGAGGCCCAGTGCTGAGGCGCCCTCCGGTGCCGGCGGGGTGCTCGGTGCCAAGGAGATGCGAGGCAGTTCGGACGCCGGATGAAGCGCTGCCTCCATGAGGATCACCTTCAGCCAAATGCCCCTCTCCTTCTGGGTCCTTGGCTTGAAGGCTTTGCAGATCCGGCACCGATCCTTACGATGCTGCTCACCCAAGCATTTGAGGCAGCACACGTGAGGATCGCTGACTGGGAAAGCCTTCCCACAGCCAGTGCAGGGTGTAACCCTGGCGAGCCCAGCATGGCTGGGCCACTTGAGCCCTAAGGCTCCCTAACTTTCCTAAACTATCCTAACTCAACTTCAAACTAAGTTCAAGGAAAACTGCTACAGTAAATACGTGCAAGGGAAAAATACTTGCGGGAGCAAGCTGTTGTTCCAGTCACCGTCACAGGAGGAAAGAAGGAACTGAGGGTCTGCGGGGCCGGCGGTGCCCTATGTACTATGTAGCGCAGCACTCCAGGGGGTGCTGGAGCCAGCCTTACAGAGTCTGCTAAGGGAAAAAAGTCTGGGAACTGTGCACAAGGGCGCGCACTCACCTAAGTGGAATGGATATGAGCAATCACTCGAAGATAGAACAGTTAAACAGCAAGCTCTGAATGACATATTTCAGTGTTTGTGAACATTTTGCAAGACTCTGTTCAAGGTAAACCAAGCCACGAGCAACTGCAATAAGCATCTGACATGGCAATCACAGGAAGAGGTCAAATGAGAAAGTAGCTGATACTGTTACTGTTTCAATTCAGGATATTCTATGCTGCACGAAAGGGGAAATATCAATGAACTGCAAATAGGATTGGGCTATGTTATGTAATTATTTCAGAGGCATCTTGTTTTTTACTGGATGTTAATGCAATCCTGGTAGATGCTGCTATCAGTTCTTCCTTCATGAACTATTTTTTGAAAAATGGTACTGTTTTTTATTTCACTAAAGTTATGGGCTATTAGGGCAGTGGAATCAGTTTGATTTGTTTTCTTAATTCTCTCCATTCTGGCAGATGTTTGAGCTCTTGGCCAATGTTGTGCTTTATTTCTCCTGTCACTTTGACAGTTATTTTCACATTGTTATCTTGCTTTCTCAGTCTATATTTAATCGACACGTATAACCAAAACACACCTATCAAATTTACATTTTGCTTTCCCATACCAAAATGGAGCATTTTTCTTCCTAGATATCTTTAACATGATCATGTTTAAAGATGAAAACAAAGAACTTATTCTTTTTCTTTTCTTTTTTGCAAAATACATGATCATCTGTTTTCCAAATGACATTGTGCTAATGTTGATAACAGATATATCTGGTTCCTCTAATTTTTTACACAAATATATTAAATGTTGATGGATGGAATAATAATATCTAGCTATTATATAGCACTTTTCATTAGCAGATCTCAAAGTGCTTTAGAGATCCACTTTACAGAGGGGAAAACTGAAGAACAGAGAGGTAAAGTGGTCCCAAGGTCCAAGGTCACCCAGAAGCCCGATTGTAGAGCCAAGAACTGACCTGAGATCTTAGACTTTAAGTTCAAAAGGGCCCATCATGATCATCTAGTTTGATCTCCTGCAAATTGCAGGCCACAGAGCCTCAGCAACCCCCTCCTGTAATAGACCCCTAGCATTTATTGCATTTTCTGAGACCCAAAGCAATGTTGTAGCCACTAGCCAATACTGCCTTATATTGTTGACAGAAAATGCAGCACAGACTATTTTCTGCAGTGTTTGCATTTTCTTCCATTTCCTCTTTATCATTTCCTCTTTATAATCAGTTTCAGAGCATTGGTAAGTAATGACTGCTTATTAATACCCAGACACAGTTCTACCCCCCATCCCCATTGGGATATTTAGACCACAAATATCAGAATCATCAGACCATGATTCGCTTTGGTTGTACTGTTCAAAATCAGCTTACTCACCATAGAAAACTATTTTCTCCTCCTTTAAATGTTTGTGAAAGATATTGCAGAGACATCAGTGGACAGAACCGAACCTCTAATTTCGCTATTAAATATGAGCTTACAATCAGTAAAGGTTGGAGCCTTAGAAGCTATTTCTAAATCAAAGGTATCCTATGTCTTTTTCTCTTTGGGGTAAGCCACTCCTTAGGGCAGCTTCACAAGCCAGACAAAATGATGAAGTCTTCAACATGGGTAGCAGAATCTGGCTACAAAGTTTTGCCAGCATAAGTGCTTGCTAGGAGTTTGGGGGGGAAAAATCACACACCCTGGCTGCAATAATTATGCTGATAAAATCACCATAGTAGACAGAGTGCTTCTCTCTGCGTAGATAATGTCATTCAGGGAATTGGCATAGCTATGCCGTCTGCCATTTTATGCTACATCTCCACGAGGATGCCTCTGCAAGCATAGCTATATCATCAAAGGCTCAGTAGTGTAGACAAGCCCCCCCAGCCTTAAAGAAGCAGGCTGAAAGCAATCAGACTCTGAGGCCAGAAGGCACCATCTGATCATCTAATCTGACCTCCTGCACATTGCAGGCCACACAACCTCACCCTAATAGACTCTTAACCTCTGGCTGAATTACTGAAGTTCTCAAATCATGATTTAAAGACTTCAAGTTACAGAGAGTCCACCATTTATAGTAGTTTAAACTTGCAAGTGACCCATTGCCCCTCTTACTTTGCTTACCACCTTGCATGAAGTTACCCCCACAATTCACAACACTGGGTTAATTTTAATTAAAGAACAGAGAGAGAGAACTACAAAGAGAGATTTTAAGTGAGTACAAATATAAGACAATAAAGTCAGAAATGGTTACAAGAAAAATAAAGATAAAAAACTTTCTAAACTTAACAAACTTCAAGGTTGGGTTCAAGGTGAAGCTCTTACCACATGTTTTCAATATAGTGCTGACAAAACTCTCAGGCCAGGATCTGCTCCCACAGTCCAATAGCTGTTTCTTTTCTTGTTTTGAAAAGAAAGAGATGGGTAGGGAGAGATAAGTTGGGAGGTGATTTTGCCCATTACTTTTATAGTTTATTCACCTGTTAAAATGACTTTTCTTGAGTATATGACCCCTATGTATAGTTCTTTCCAGCTGAGAGCAAGGAGACATGGAATCTGGGAAGGATAGAGGCTTCATGCGGTTTCTTTTCACCTGTGAACACTGAAATGCTGATTTTCTTTGTCCTCTTGCACCCCTTCCCCCTTTTGCTATCTGTGGACTCTGTTTAACACTTATATTCACATTGAGGTAAACACACATACCTTTATTTAAGACAGGCCTGCTTGACCAGTTCTACCTCATTGGGGCTATGTGAGTTTGAACATGTGCCTTTAACATACACTTAATGTTACTACATACATTTCACCATGATATTATTAACACGTGACCTTTCAAATTATGTCTCACAAGGCATATTTTGTACAAACATTATTACAATTGTGTGTAGGGTGTGAATACAGGGGCGCATTTGGTCAGAGAGGGAATGAACAGAACAGGGTAATTATCAAGTGGCCCATCTGCTGTTGTCCAGTCACAGCATCCAGCAGTCAGAGGCTAGGGACACCCAGACTTTGAGGTTGCACCCCTGACCATCTTGGATAATAGCCTCCATGAACTTATCTTATTATTTTTTTAACCCAGTTATGCTTTTGGCCTTCACAACATCCCCAGGGAAGGAATTCCAGAGGTTGACTGTGTGTTGTGTAAAGAAAATTCAGCTCTAAATATTTCAACTTACATTAATTTTTTTTGTTTAAAGAAACTTTGGCCATTGACAAAGGAACTGAGAACAGTGACTAAGGAACTGGGAATAAGTACCACATTTCACCCTGGTGAAGAACCCACTTTTTGTTTAGTAGGGAGCAGACTGCCTGGAAAACCCTTGAAAATCCTCCAGAGGAAATGAAATACCCTTGAAAAAGTCCCCTGTGCTGGCACTGGGCCTCCACCCTCATCTCAAGAAGACCTACCATTAGGTAAGCAGCATATACATACATGAGTGCAGACAGCGGGGGAGGTAGGAGCCATTTTGGAGCTCCTCCATCTTCCACTGAAAAAAAGGTGGGGGAGGAGAGGTGCTAAACCACATCTCAAAACTCTAAAAATATTCTGTTTGAATTCTGAGCTACAGCAATGAGTAAAGCATTATAAGCATTATATAACGGGACAGGGGAATTCATGAATCAGTCTCCCATCCCTGATCAGATCAAGATCAGACATACCATGTACGTGCACAAGAACAGAGATGCCATGGCTCATCACAAGAGAGGAAGAACATCTGGTGGTAGCACAGCAGTAGCAGCAAATTAATTCTTTGGGAAGGGCAGTGACTTTGGGAAGTGACTACGAGAGCTTAGTGGAATAAGTGTGATACAAGGTTGATGTATGCAGAAGATGTAAGGAGCCCCCTTCCTTTGACAACACTTCTTTCCTCCTCAGTTTGACTTCTTTTTTCTAGCCATTAAGGGAAGAGAACTTGCTTTCCAGTTCCACCACAATTTTTGTCAACCTGCGCCATTCAACACCTCTTCTGGAGAGGATACAAGATTCTGCTTGACTATTTGACAGACCTTTTCCCTTGAGATAAAAATGTGGGGAGATAGTGAGAAAAGACCCTGGAAATAATCACTACTGATTTAACCCATGAGCTATGTGGCTGCAAGCTCATTTTAGTAGCTAGTTACCAAGTGTACTGAGCACTTACATAGCACTTCTTATCCATAAATATGAAAGTGCTTTACAAATGTGGGCAAGTATCATTGTCCTACTTTTAATGATGAAGAAATGGAAGCAAAGAAGTGTAAGCACCTGTTTTTCAAAAGTGTCCATGGTTTTTGGGTAGACAATTTGAGGCAATTTTGGGACAAATTTGCAAGAGTCATGAAGACCTACAACTAGAGCTGGTCAAAAAAATGTTCATTAGAAACACCAATTAATCTAAACTAAAACTTTTTGCAGGAGAGGATTGGTTTCAATGACTTTCTCAACTCAAAACATTTTTGGAAAATAAGTTTCACAACATCCCATTTTGTCACATTTTGACATTTTTAAATAAAAAAATCAATTATTTTTTCTGTTTTAAAAGACTTCATTTTGAAATTTAAGCTAATTATAATATACATTTTTTTAAATTAAAAATGGTCAAAATTGAAATGAAACATTTAAAAATGATTGAAATGAAATATTTTTGATTAGCCTGAACCTTTTTTGATATTTGGTTTGTGAACATTTTTGAAATTTTGACTTTTCACCCTGTTTTCACATAGGAAAAATTTCCAAAATTTTGAGAATTTTCAAGAGATGGAAAACCACTTCCTACTAAGCTCTACATACTACTCTATTTGAAGTCAATGGGATCTGTAGGTTCTCCGCACCTTTTGAAAACCATCCATCACCATCATTACATTGTAGACTGAGATAGTTCTGAATTAAGTTTTAATTTTCTGGGCCAAATTCTGCCACTGGTTCTACACATGTAACACTCATTAAAATCAGTGGGAATTCTAAGCATACATCCAAATGTAAAATATGGATTCCTGTATCTTATTGGTTTTAAATCAAAATAACCATTGTCTGAAAGACACTCCCTTTGTACACAGCATACTCTTCTGTGAATGGAATGCAGCTGTAACCATCTATGTGTAAGAGAAGACTCTTGGCAACGGTACATCTAACTTTCTGACTTTTTGCTGCAATGGTACAAAGATGAGTTTCTATAAATGTTGTAAATAATATTCAATAAGAAGTGTTGTTAATTTTAATAATTTATATTGCAAGATATTAATTGATTTCCTTGTGTTCTATATGATCTCATTGCTTGTGTTTATAGGACAACGGGCAAACTAGGGCTATTTGATTTAGGTAATGTTAATCCGATAATTAGCTTTGTCTCTTCCTCCAGACCTTCAGGGCAAGATTTGGCTGTGCCGAAATAATATTCACAGGAATCTGATAATTGACCATCTGGTTCACTTGCCTTATTTACCCAACTCTAGAAAAAAATAATCTTAGCAAGAAGACCAGTCACGTCATGTTTGTCAAAACAGACAATGGAACAGATTCTGCTCTTAGTTACTCAGTTTCAATCCAGAATAGTTCCCCTCAAGTCGGATGACTCCAGATTTACACCATTGTAACTGAGGAGTAGATTTTGGCTCTTTGTGTATTTTGCAACAGCAGTTGTTTTCCTGAGTTAAAAATTATTAAAAATACCCCAATGCTTATAATGAAAGTTTAACCAACAAACCAAATATAGAAGAAATAATGCAATCTTCAACAGTGCTACCAAGAGGGTAAGAAGAAAAATTATGTTACTTAATTGTAACCATAAGGAAGTCTAGGGGGGAGAATGCAAAGTTTGCTGTCTCTTCTCAGCAGCTCCCTTTTAAAAAAGAAAAAATGGCCCACAACCACGTTTGAATTTCTGTGAAGATAGCTGATGGTCTACAGTACCAGAAAAAGCTGCCTCTGATTCCAAAAAGAACAGCAAGATTCCTCATCCAGCCTGGACCCACTGAATGATACAAGTCACCTATCCCTGAATGAGGATCAGACCAAGACAAGAGGAAGAAGAAGAACTGAACTCTCATCGTGCCTGTATAGATGACCAGCATGCAGGGAGAACCAGATCTCAGGACTCAGTAAGTATTTGCACCTTCATGCTCACATACTTAAACAGTATTCCAAGCCAGATGAGTATGCTTAGCTTCTAAATTTAACTACCAGCTAAAAAAACATGTAGAAGGCCAAGCTGTGATCTCTCACAGTAGTGTAATTGCAGAGCAATGCCATTAACTTCAATGAAGTTTCACTAAATGTACAGTAGAGTAATAGAGAACACAGTTGGGCACCAAGACAGTTTCTAAAACGGGCACTGAAGATGTAACCTGACTCTACCCTGTACCCTTTGCAAATTCTGTTGCAGAGAAGGAGAGGCACACACTGAATCTACTTTGGACCTGATTCTGATCTCACACCACTTGTACACTGGTAACACCATGGAGATCGGAATCAGGCCCTGTGAGTTTAGGATTCATATTTTACTGCTATTAAAGCCTTTATGGAGCTAAAAGGCAAAGGCATATGACACATTCGTATTAATGCCTGTGAAGTTACTCACAACTAGAACCATAACCATAAATAGCCCATATGGGCACAGCCTGTGGTCGAGACAATGCAAGGGGTGGGTGAGGTGGCTGGTGCAGAAGGCAGTAGAGCCAGTTTTCTGCCAACAGAGAGTTCTTCTGTGCAGTGTGAATTCTCCATCAGCTCTCTTCAGCTGATGCAAGGCTGCTTTGTGCCAAAAAATGGCCTAACTCAGTGGTGCCCAGCCTTATTACACAAGAGGGCCACATAAACCTATGCGCAGTCTTGTGTGGCCCAAATAGATTCTCTGCCTGAGGTTGACAGCCCAGGCTCTGCCGTGGGCTTTATGAAATGCTCAGGTGGGATGTGTATGGTTGTAGGTTGGGCACCCCTGGAAATGGCCTGGAAAATCCAATCCAACGGTGTAGCTTAGTTGTTCTGTGAGTGATGACTTTGAACTCTTTATTCTCATAAACACTAAATGGATCTTAACCTTAAGGGGGGGGAACAAAAGGCAGAGTGTGAACCTTAAGTTGTTCAGTGGCATCCCTTCACTGTGGTATACTCAGGGTTGACAACTCTCATGTTTTCATTGTGAGTCTTGTGTTACCTGTTGTTGTTTTTCTTAAACCCCAGCTCCTGAATTCTGACATTTATGTAAGAATCTCATCTAAAAAAGGACATTTCTTGCCCTCCTGATTGTGGGGAAGAGCCTGAAAATGTGAGCCCTCCACAAAATAGGAACGCAAATAAAAGTAATCCAAATGTAGTTGTTTTTTTTAAATCTCATGGTTTTTAATTCAACCCTGTGATTTTTTTGCAGGGGAGGTGGGGCTGACATGATTCTGGAATGCCTGCATTTTGGGCAATATTGGATACAGAGTGGATTAAACTAACAGAATTCTCACTGCAAGTGTCAGAGGAGAGAAGGACCAAAGTATCAGCCCCTTTCCCACTTCCTCTGAGCTCCTCCATTCAAACACTGACCAGTAGAGGTTTTGAGGGTTAACATGACATAGGACAGCGAAAGGGAGATGGGCCTTATTGCTATGTCATCCCCTTCTAAACCTTAAGAATGCTGCTGCATTGTCTGGGAGCTAATGGCAGCATAGCTATAGAAAAAGTTATGCTGCTAGGAATAGGGGGCAACTCGGGAGTTTTATAAAGAGACTTGCTTTTTTTTTTTTTTTAGTGGGGAAGACCAGGCCTAAATTTGGCCTTTTGTCAGACTAGCATGGAAGGAAGCAGCAATAACTAACCTCTTCTTTCACCTTTATGTTAGACCACTGAGTGAGAAAGATAATTTTTCAATAAGGATGTACCACAGATACAAAAATAAAAAAGATAAAGGCCATGAACAGATGGCACAGCTTGTGATGCTGTTGGAACTGTAGTTTAGTGCTGACATAAAGTAGACAATGCAATGAACTGAGATAATGAACTAAATGACTGGTGTCTTGCACCAAATTTTCAATCCAAAAATATAAACAGTGCTTTTAAATAGAGCACAAATATGACTTTAGTGTTTTGCACTTGGCTGATGAAATGTCTAAGCAGCAACTCTTTTAAATGGAAGATGTATTGTATTATGATAAAATTCCAGAGGGGTACCTGTGTTAGTCTGCATACAGCAAAAACAACGAGAGTCCCGTAGCACCTTAAATATTAACAAATTTCTGCGGACATAAGCTTTCATGGGTTGCACCCACTTTGTCAGCTGCAATGGGTTGCAACCCACAAAAACTTATTCCCGCAGAAATTTGTTAGTCTTTAAGGTGCTACAGCACTCTTGTTTTTGCTGTATTATGTATTATAGTCAATATCCGAGACACTTACCATGATAAAGATTCATATAGGTCAGGTCTTGTCTCGGAAGGAAGAACTTGAAGGCAAGAGAAAGATGGATCCACCAGCCATACTTTCCCTGTGAAGGTGGGTGTAATGGCCAAGAGGACTTACTGTATCAGCCATGGAGTAGCCTGAGTGTGAGGATTTCCTCTCCTTGCTCCCTTTCTGTGTGCGTACCTTATCACTCAAACAATGTGCTGAGGGGATTATTTGGCCCAAGGTTATAGTCATGTCTCATTACCAGTCAGAATTCATGAGCTGACAAATAAGTTGGAGGAAGAAAATGAAATGTGTTCAGAATCACATGCCCAGCATCCCTTATATGGTAGCCATTTCCCCATTTCTAAATTCAAAATAGGTCACTGTAGAAGTACTTTAGAAGTAGTAAACGTGCAGCGCCTGATTCTCCTCACTTCAGCCTTGCTCAGGCTCCCAGTGGCAAAACTCCCACTGACTTCAGTGGTGTAGGATCAAGCCCTTAACCATT
This sequence comes from Mesoclemmys tuberculata, assembly GCA_007922155.1. Lineage (NCBI taxonomy): Eukaryota > Metazoa > Chordata > Testudines > Chelidae > Mesoclemmys > Mesoclemmys tuberculata. Next base: position 584,115 of record ML675610.1, read on the forward strand.
TTCTGCAGCAGTTTAACTCTGCTTCTGTGGAATTACTCCTAGTTTACCGAGGCATAAGAAAGTGGTCCCACCTGCCTATCCTTCTCACTGCCCCACTTTCCTGTGTTTAGTCACTACTATTCCTGTTATTTTTCTATGTCCTCTCCTTATCTTGTGCTAGGGCATCATTTTATAGACATAAAGCCAACTGAAAGAGCATTCAGCGATATAACCACTTATACTTAATTCAGATCTTTAGCTGTTGTGAATCAATAAATAGAACCAATGCTACTGATGACGGTTAAGAATCTGGACAAAGTGAAAATGGTTATATCTCAAAGGTCTCACTGATCTGGTTTGATGCTTATAATGACCATGCTACTTTACAGCTCAGGCCCAGTGGCAAGTAGACACAGCTGCACATAAAAGGGATTTGAGAAGAAGGAAGACAGAAAGGTAGGCCACACAAAGGAGAGAGAGAAAGCAAAATTCAGACAGATGTCCTGAAAACAAATGCCAAATTGCACTCAAAATGGCAGGAGCATGTTGCCGGCTACCATCTCCATGAAACAGCTTGTAATGCACTGATGCACAGGGAGAGGTTAACTATAGCAGGACAGTGGGTGACAAATCTGCCACAAAAAGACATGTGCATGATGACCCCTCCTCTTAAAAACTTTACTTAGGCTACATGGACACACAAGGCAAAGAGGAAGAGATACAAAGCCACAATCATCACGGCTTTCTCTTTATCCTTCTCAACTTGAGGCCTTGCATTGGCTCCTGGGCTCTGCCCTACTCCAAAGGAGGTAGCAGTCAACTCTTGTCCCACTGTGAAGAAGGGTTGCTTTCAATGCCATGGAAGTCTGTTTGGGTTTAGCCTGTGTGTGTATATATATATATATAGGAGAAGGAAGATTATGCCTGAACCTCTCTCTTTGCATCCCTGGTGGCTCACTGCTTACTCTTTCCTCTTTTTCTCTATTATTCGCACTCACAGAATGCCTTGACCCATTTTCTCCTCCCTGTGTGCACAGATGCAGTGCAAGATATTTACTATTGCTTGCTTGATATACACCTCTCTTGGGTTTGTGGATGCTTCTGTGTGTACATGAACATTTCTCATAGCTACACTGCTCCTTTGGTGGTAGGGACCATTGGTGATTGGTGTGCCATGCAGTTCTGGATGTTTAGATTTCATTTGTCTGGCAGGCTACACAAGCTATTTTTAGCACCATAATTTAAGCCCAACCTGGGTCAGAAACTCGCTGCAGTGGGCTGCCACTCTCTGTGTAGATGTACCTTTGGGGATTAATAGTTACTGTAATCTCTGTAATTGGGTGCAGCAGAGAGGGACAGCTAGTGGGGGACTGGCAGGATCCCTAAAGAGCAGAATTGTGCTGATCTATGTTTCAGCATCCAACTGCCTGGCAGAGATGGTAATGTATTGGACCTGATTCTGTTCTTGCTCACACTGATTTTACAATGGTATAAAATAGATAAGAATCAGCCCCACAAAATCACATACCTGAAAATAGAGAGTAGAGAATCAGTGCCATAATATTTTACCTTCCTATAACAACATTCATCTCCTAGGATCAGAAATTTGTTTTTTGTTTCTATCCTGAAATGAGGTATGTTGGAGCTTTGTCTATAAATTGGTTATTTTAAAATGGTAATGCTAACATTTCCGTCTCATTTGTACTCTTAAAAAACAGTCTAAAAATAAAGTAGAAATATATATAAGGTATAGGGGTTTGTCTGAAAAAAACATATAGTTAGTGATTATTACATGACACCCAGGCAGACTATTATATTATAAGGAGATTTTCTATTGCACCTAAATCTCTGTCCTGATCCCCCCTTGAATTTGCACCCTTTGAAGCTGTTTGTGGGGAGTTTTATGGCTGATGGGGTGTCTCAGCAGCACAAAGAGTAGATTTAGAGTGATAAGATTTTGTTAAAAAACATTTACTGTGCAATTCAGGGATTTGAGGTTTGGTACATTTGATACTAAGTTAGATGTTTAGGCTTGAAATTAAACAAATATTCTTAATCATCAGAGGAGTGAAATTCTGGAACAGCCTCCTAGGGGGGTAGTGGTAGCAAAACACCTAATTTGTTTCAAGACCGAGACTGATAAATTTATGGAGGGGGTGGTATGATGTGATTGCCTACAAGGCTTATGGACCATCTGTGATTGGTCTTAGTAAATAACTCCAATGGCCAGAGTGTCTGGCTGGTGGGTGTCACCCACATGCTAAAACTTTAACAGATCGTCCTCTTTGGGGTTGGGAAGGAATTTTCCCTCAGGTCTGAGTGGGAAAGACCTGGGAGGTTTTCACCTTCCTCAGCAGCATGGGGCAGAGGTCACTTGCTGGTTTGAACTAGAAAAAAAATGGTGGATTCTCTGTAATGTTAAGTCTTTAAATCAAGATTTGAGACGCTGGTAAATCAGCCAGGAGTTATGGGCCTATTACAGGAGTGGGGGGTGAGGTTCTGTAGCCTGTGACATGCAGGAGTCAGACTAGATGATCATGATGGTCCCTTCTGGCCTTAAGGTCTGAAGGTCTATGAAATGTTCAGAGCCAGATCAGAGGATTGATCCTGTCTACAAAGTTGCAGGAGGGTGGGGAAGCACTCATAGTATCATGAATCCTCATTTTTATGAGGCTCCCAGCAGCTTCTCTCTTCCCCAGCTCCCCACTTCTTTTTCTTTCCACTCCTCAGTTTCCCTTTCTTTCTCCTTCCTCTGTAAGTGGATTCTGGCATGTCAGACTTTTAGTCTGAAATGGTGACTCACAGGGTATTTGGCTTCTTCAGGACCTCAGATCTAAATCTCAGTCTCCATTTTATTTGGGTTTGCCTGAATTATCTCTCTCTTTTTGAAGGTATTATGGGTTTCACAGACTCCCCTCACCTCCTTAGGGAGTTGATTATGGGACTGAAATAATGAAAAATCTGGTCTGCTCATGGTACTTCTACCATCCAGGAACTGAAATACAAACGGAAGACCAAAGCTTGTGTTATTTCAGCATCATAAGGTCTCCGAGAGACACTAAAACAGCTGTGAAAATCAAATCCTAGAACACACACACCTACCTTTCTGCTTACCGCAGTACCCATGTGGGGACACGCTGGTCGTGCTCTTTTCCGGCGGTCCATCTGGAACAGCAATCAGAGATTTGGCACAGTTGTGGTGCAGTAGCAGAGGCCTGGAAAAAGTGATATTCATTCTCCCTGCCACGTAAATGGCTCAGAGAAAACCCTCAGTGATATATATTATTTTTGTATTTCTTGCTTTTGTGTGGATCATTATGAAAAATGGTGGCCATGTTGCGTGGGAAGGAAACAAAGGACTAGGGAAGGGCAAGAGGATGAGTTTAGGGGGTGGCTGGCTGGAAGATTGGTCCCGCTGTAAGGGGGCTAGGGAGCAGGGTCTGAGAATGGGCTCTGAGGCTCCCTAATTGGTTGCTGCTGTAACTTCTAATTAATCTGCTAACAAAGTCTTTTTATGCTGTGATCCTGAGAACTAATAAACCCTTCTGACTTGCACGCTAGCTGTGAATTGCTTCTGACTGCAAAGCAGGGTGTGTGGCCCCTTTGGGGATGTGTAGGAGCTCCCCAGGGTCCCAGCCAGGGGGGCTCACAGGGGGAGCTCATGCGGAGCAGGGGTGTGGAATGCTCCGAGACCAGATTCAGGAGGCGGCTTACCTGGTGCGTGGAGACCACAGGGGGCAGACTCTGAAGCACTAGAGTCTTGACTGGCTTCACCCTGAGCGGTTCCAGAGTTCCAGGTTTCTGTGGGACTCTGTCACATATACTGCCCTGCAAAACTTGGAATAGAACCAAAGATCCCTGAGTCTCAGCATTCCTCTCTTTCAGCAAATATCTGCGCAACTCACTGACAAAGTGTGTCTCTCATCCCACTCCAGCTGCTCGTCCACACAGAGAATGTGTGTACTTTAAGTTGTTACTCCACAGAGTTCTGTGTGGTGGATTCAAAGGTCCCAACACTGCTGATGTCCAATAAGGGTGTGAGTGTGGTTCCATATGAAGGCATCTCTGTTTTTCAGTTTGCTTTTAAAAACCTAAAAAAATTACATGTGAAAAAGCTATATTAAAGAAACCCAGGAAGGGGAGAAGTAGGCAACACAGCTCACTCCCCTCATTATTTTGTCCACCAGTTAGGACTAATATCCATCACACCAATTTTGGTACATTAACTTCTGGTTCCACTGTGCCATCACCCAGTGCACAATCTGGACTGATGGACAGCTGTGTCTCCTCAGTTCTCCAATCTGGGGCCTTTTACACTGCTTCTCTGTGAGAGTTACCATTCCTGCTCTGCTCACACACAGCCTTCAACATGTAAATCATTCCCAGCTATTTTGTATGAATGCTATAGTCAGCCACTTTTAAATTACATTGCAAGGCAACATCTGCGAACTCCCCATCCCAGACTTTCCCCTATAATGTGCATCTTATACCACCCAGCACCCTTCTGGACAATACAAGCTTACATAAAGTCCATCATTTTATTAATAGAAAATGATATGCACAAATCTTGTTACCCAAACTCTTCAATACAAACTGGTTTAGATAAAAAAATAAACCAAATGTATTAACTACAGAAAACAGTTCTGTGGCAGAAGTAGGCAGTTTTATTCAGACCTATCAGACTTAGCTTATAGATGTAGAGAGCAACTATATGAATTTGAAAAAATTTGGGCCTTGTTTCTTGATACATTTGCTGAGATAGCTCAAATAATGCTAGACTCCTCTGTCAACTGACTTTTCTGCTTTTCCCATCTCTCTTCCCGCCTCTGCCTTCCCCAGGTCTCTTCCTTCCCATTTTGGCCTATTTGTGTATGTCTGTTTTATTAATGATTGTTACTAATTATTGTTATTAATTTGTTACTATTACTAATTACTAATTATTGTTACTAATTATTGTTATTAATTTGTGTTGTCTGGTCTTGCAGCTTTCACAAGTTGTACAGTTGCATAATTGCATCATTGTATGGGTGTCCTGTGAAATATGTGGCATTTGGTGATGTGTACAAGGTGGACGTTGGTTACCTTTTTGCTGTTAGTGTCTTTATGAAAATTAATAAGAAATGAATCACAAAAATAAATAGCACTGTGGAGATTATGGCACGGCCAGCAGCTCAGGCTAGCCACCCAAGCTCTGATGCAGTGCTAACACACATCTGCTTACCCAGGCTGGGAGGCACACTCCCCATCCTGATAATGTCCATAAAATCAGTTTTTTGTCAGTCTTGCCCAGGTCATTGCAGGGAGCAGTACGCCGAGTCCCCAGCCAAAATTCCTTTCAGCTGGGTTTAACATGGGATGTTCCCCGACCCAGAATGGTGCTTATCTGCTCTGCATGTTTTTGGAGCAGGCTGCAGTTTGGCGATGGTTTGTATCAAAGATGCCACCACTTAAGAGGAGCTGTATTTTCCCCAAAGCAGCATGGGGAGAGTATATTGCACTGATGCCATAGCTGAAAACATGCTGCACATTCTCGGGAACATGATAGATGAGAAAGGATCACTGACACCATCCTGCTTCAGAAAAGGTCTTTTGATTTCAGGTAATTAGGACCATGGATGTTATGAATAGGAAAGGCCTATTCAATTATAATGACCCCTCTACTTGTCCCCAGCAGGACAGAGTCTGTAGCCTGATCCTATAATGAATGCCAATTGGTATTCAACTCATGAGAGAAGTATACTAACATTCTTGTCCCAGAATCAGACGTAACAGAGTCAAAATTGACAAGTTCAATATCTTGTAGGGAACCCCAGTGTATGGCAAGGGCACTCACATAGAGAGCAAAACACAACCTTAACCACCTTTATCAATACAATTAACAGAGACAAGAAAGCTCCAAACCACATAAGCAAATAGCAATAACAGAGTATTAGAGAATTCTTAAAGGTCCTTGTATTGTATATGCTCATAGACTTATATACTAACACTTTTTTCTTGGAGATCTGGTGGTAAGAGATGAAGAGATAAAGGACCAGCTCTATCTCTGGCATACCAAATGGGTCTGATGGTCCAGATCCCCAATGCCTGAATATAGATGATAGATTATAGCTAAGAGTAAGATTATGTCACTGATTCTGTGACTTTCGGAGACCTCCATGGCATTTTCCACTTCAGCTGCCAGCTGCTGTAATGGGGGTGGGGATGGGGGGAGAGGGGGCCCAGAGCTGTCCGCTGCCGCTAGGGTGACCAGATGTCCTGATTTTATAGGGGTAGTCCCGATATTCGGGGCTTTTTCTTATATAGGTGCTTATTACCCCTCACCCCCGTCCTGATTTTTCACACTTGCTATCTAGTCACCCTAACTTCCGCAGCAGGGCTCAAGCTGTCATCCTCCCCCACCTCTCCCCTGGGCTTCATTCAACCTCCTCCTCAGGCCCCTCTCCCCATTATTTTTAGTAAAAGTCACAGACAGGTCACGGGCTTCCATGAATTTTTGTTTATTGCCCATAACTTGTCTGTGACTTTTACTAAAAATAACTGACAAAATCTTAATCCTAATTATAGCACTAAAATATTGAAGGGTGGAGAGCTAGCAACCTTCTTCATGTGGATTCCTGCTTATATATGGTCTGGGAATCATCATGAATATTCATCCAAACACCTAGCCTCCTCTGTCCATATCCAGCTTCCTCAGCCTCATAATACTGAGGTGCCTTTACCTGATAGGCTAGCACATTAATCCCTCTTGAGCCATTATCATATTCCTAAATAAAGTTTGTCATTAGACATCTGCCAATGACCCTATCCTGAAATATGTAAGCTTTTGTATCACTTCAGTATTCCTGGGGTTGCCTAGTCTCATTTTATGCCATTTTTTCTCTTAACCAAGCTATTTTTTCCAGTTTCCCCAAATCTAGTGTGACCATTGGGCCACTTTATCTATGCTAATGATCATAGGCCTATTATATGGTCATAATGGTCATAGCTTCCCTTATGCTAACTTGCTGAAGCCAGTATCTTACAGGATGCAGGTCTGTACTCTCCTTGCATTACTGCTAAATAAAATAAGGCTAAGGTGGCCCCCCCTAAGGGCTACATATCCCATATACCAGATATTAAACCGGGAGTCTAGGTGATCTGAGCCAGCTGGCTTTACTGTGCCACTTCCTTGCTTGCCTAGCCCTTTACTTTTTTTACATTTTAAAGCCTTACTTCCTGCTGAGGTAATCAGATTTGGTTGGCTGCCCTGATGTTTAGAGAATATTTATCAGAAAACTGATAACTCCCTTTCTCAGGAACCTCTAGGTTAGGGTGTGTCTCTGGTCAGCTTCCAGCAGCAGCTGCAGCTTCTGAAAGGGTTCCTCTTACAGCTGCCTGACCTTGCTGCTCTCATTAATTTGTGGTTCCAAGTGACTTCTTGGGAACATGTTGTAACCCCCCAAAAAGGGACAAGTGAAGATGGACATTTGGGGGAAAACCCTGCCCCTGATGCTGTCTGGATGGAGTTCAGTTCCCCTCTCCTCTCTGAATTGACAGTTGGGCTTTTCAACTGTTAACGCCTAGAATTTTGGGCCGGTCCCAGGCTAGGAACTTGCTGATGGTCAGAACAGGAACAGGAAGGTAATGTGGTGTTTGCACGTGACTAGAGGCAGGTAAGTGCTGTGTGTTGGTTCCAAGGGAAAGAGCAGCAGGAAAGAAAGAATAACTTCTAGTATATTGCAGTATATCACTTACGAGTTAAGAAGTAATTGTAACAAGAGGTGATTTCAGCTGGAAATCAGTAAAAGAAAATGCATTCATTAGCAGGGAGTGGGAGAAGGAGCAACTTTTCATTTTTATTCAGCTGAATACCATTCTCCTGCAAGGTTTTTAAGTTAAGGAGGAAAAAGATGTTTTCATCGAGAAGCATCAGCCTGAGAATATAAATCAAGGAACATCTACACCTGAATGAGTAATGTGCCTCCTGATACCATCTAAATAGATCAAACCCACCCTAGTGTCCTGACAAAAATGGGGAATGTAAATACTAAACAGTTGGGAGTTTTATAAGGACATTGACAGTAGGAATAAAAGAGATAAGATTCCTTTGTGACTCTGTAACTTCATTTGGGAGATGATTTAAAGATAAACGTCTTCCATAGTGGCAACAGGTAAAAATAATCCCTCTACTGTGTACAGATTGGGTAAGGAGAAGAATAGGTATTTGCTGGAGGACATTAGCAAGATTTGGAGAATTGGACTTGTGAGGTTATGTAAATCTGAAGCCTAAGCCACAGCTCTCCATCCCTACAACTGAGTGCAGAGAGGATGTTGATTCTTAATCTATGTTCCAACCATGAGACTTCTTTACAATACTCTTCCTGTTTAAAAGAAACTATCAGACTTCCTGCTCACATTACACACAGTCTGGGTGTATCTCACTTATAAAACCAGCTTCAGTAGTCAAGCAAACATCCAGGGAATTAACTGACAATAGCATCAATATATAGGATGTATTACTGCATAACTAAAAGCATAACTATCAATTTTGGTATATCAATGTACTCCTTTATGAAAGAATCCGAGGACCTATTGAAGTTGTACAAGGATACAAACTGCAGCTTCTTTCTATCAGCATATTTAAAATACCTGAATTTTTCATTGGTTTGGACTAGAAAGGTAAGTTGGCCAATCACTTCCTTGGAGGCCTGTATAAATCAGCCTAATTTGCATGTACACCTGATTATTTTGAGGGGTTTATGCCAGTTTCTAATGGTAAAGCTCTTCAAAATGCACAGGGCACTTGATTAGTGATGAAAAAGACAGATATTGCTAATGTTTGGCCAGTTGCTATGTGTAAGCATAAAATATACCAGCTTTGGTATATTTATATTTGGTATATATACAGGGACCACAGCATGTGTGGAGCTGTTGTGGTTATTATCTTAACCACTTTACATTTTCCAAGCTTTTTACAACTGTAACTAATCCTTACAACACTCTGTCAGAGAGGGATCATCTCCATTGTACAGATGGGGAAACAAAGGCTGAGTTAACTGAATTGCCCAAGACCATAGAGGGAGTCAGTGGCAGAGCTGGAATTAGAAGTCAGTGTACTGGCTCTTGGGCCAGTAGACCAGAGATCTCTTAGTTGTCACTGAAGGCAGAATAGTCTCTAAAAGGATGGTTCTTTCCTGAAAAGATAGTTAATTGGCGCTATGTTGTGTTTTCATCCCAGCCCCCAATCTTGGAATTAAGGTACTCAGACTAACATGGTTCAAGGATGCCATGTCAATGTCAGCACTTTTCCTAGTACAATAAACAATCCATTTGCATACAATAAAATGAGTGCATATAAAAGGTGGAGTGCTGTTTCTCTAATCACCCATACCAATCTTTTACAATATCCTGCAGATTAGTCTTCAAGCAGAAGGAACACAGACTGGCCTGAGAAATTCCTTTTGAATCACAACCCTTCTGTCCTGGGGCTAGATTTTAATCAAACCCACCATTACTACCATCTGCTGAAAATGGCAAAATGGGCACACACCTACCAATACCTCTTGGCTATATCCCTTACCGGTGGTTCCCAACCTGTGGGCTGGAAGCCAAAAGTGGCACCTGGGGTCTTTCAAAGTGGCCCCCTGCTCCCTTCCTGCTGGGTGCAGAAGGGAGCCGATGCGTAAGGACCCAGGCAGAGCATTGCCATGGGGCTACAATGCTGGTGCAGGATTTTTGCTACAGCCAAGGGGATGGGAAATCAGTTTTCTCCTCCCCCTGGCTGTTGTAGGGAGGATGGCAAAGTGCTCCTTCTCAGTCCCTAGGTGCTGGGATCCCTGTTGGAGCCAGAGGGAGGAGAGCACTGATTTCCCATTCTCCTGGCTGCAGAAGGGAGCCACTGCCTAGGGATCCAGGTGGAGCGCACAGGGCTACAGGACTGATGCAGTTTCCCTGCTGCAGCCAGGGGGATGGAAGATCAGCTGGGAGGCAGCCTCCTCATGAACAACTCCTGCCTGGCTGCAGTGGGCAGGAGGGGTGGTTACTGGTGGAGCAGCCAGGACCCATCATGCTTGAGGAGAGGCAGGACTCTACAAATCAGTGCCTTGTGATTTGGCCGGGTGACATACTGCGAGTAATTTGTAGGTGTAAAGTAGTGAATGTAAAAATGAGCACAGTAGCATCAAAACGTTTACTTTAAAGATGTAGTTATTCCTAGTCCTTAATGGCGTATCTCTCAATACCTTATGTCATGAGTTGATAGACTGGTAGCTCTGCAGGGTTGTAAAAATGACATTTGCAGGCCTCCAGGCAGAGAGGTGGGGAACCCCTGCCTTACCCTCTGAGAGAGAGAGAAGGTGGGCGGAGAACACCTTTCATTGGACTCACCTCTTGGTGGGAGACAAGGCAGGGGAGCTTACGCAGCACTCTTCTTCAAACTGAAAGCCTGTCTCTCTCCGGGAAGAAGTTGCTCCCAGTCAAAGGCATTCCCTCCCCCAACCGGTCTCTTCGGGATCCCGAGGGCCACCCCAACGCCCTTACCGCATGCCACTGTAGACGCGGGACTACGTGCACGCAACATCCGCCCTGGCTGCCTTATTGCAAACGCGCTGGACCGCGTTGCCGCTCCCCCAGCCTCAAGTTATTTCTGCTCCAGCGCGAGTGGGGCCAGGGCTCCCGGCACCGGGCCCGCTTCCCTTATCTGCTGCCCTGGCTGGGCTCGGGCAGTGTCTGGCCTCGGCCTGTCGGGAGGCTGTTCGGGGGCGGAGCGAGGGGAGCTCTGTGTGTGTCCCCTCTCCCGGCTTCTTTGCACCCCCCCCCCACCGGAGCTCCGCTCGGAGAAGAGCAGCTGCCGCCACAACATCTGGCAGCCGGAGGCGGAGCCTGGCTGCGACCACGCTCCCCGTGCTCCGTCCTGCCGCAGCCGCCGCTTTCAGGCCGGGCACGGCTGGGACGCGGCGCAGCCCGCCCGAGACAAACCCATGCGGGGGCGGCATCCCCCAGGTAGCCCTTTGCCGCCTGGTCCCCCCGTCGGGGCGGGGAGAAGGGCCGGAGTCGAGCCCGATGTCCGGGGAGAGCCGCCCCGCTCCCGCAGGGTGAGTCGAGCGCCGCGCGGGGCGGGGGGAGCGGCGCGTGCGGGCCGGGCGAGGCTGGGGCCGGCCCGGCTCGGGGCCCGCGGGAGCGGGGCTGCTCTGCGCCGCGGCCGCGTGTTCAGGGAGGGGGCGGCTCCGGGGCGGCTCATGGGCGCCGTGTGAACGCGGGCGCGGCGCCGGGGGGGCCGGAGGCGGCGGGCCCCAGGCGGGCTGGCCCGCGCAGCGCCGAGGATGTTGGGAGGCGCCGCGGAGAGGCTCCGGGCGATGGGAGCGGAGCGGCAGGCACATAACGGGACGGGGCGGCCGCAGAGCTGCCCACACACCGCGCCCCGCCGCCGCACGGGTTCGGCCTTCCTGGGCGAGGGAGCCCCGGGCCGGGGCCGGCCGGCTCGCGGGCAGACGGAGCGGGGTGGCTGCTGGCAGCGTGGTGGTAGCTGCGGGGAGGGGACGGGAGCGGATGTGTGCCTGGGCGCGCCTCTCTCTCGCTTCCCAAATCTGCCGCCGGCCGGGGAGCACGGGGGGCGGCCACTGAGGCGTGGCGATGCCCTCCGAGTTCTGGTCGCGGCAGATAATTGCCGGGCGCGCACACGACACAGCCCGCCAGTTTGTGTGAAAAGATGCAGGGAGCGATGGGAAGGCCTTAGTGCACTTCTCGAGTTAGTGCCGACGTTTCCTCTCCAGCCGGCCGAGCGGATCCGTGTGGCAGCCGCGCTGCTGCTCCCTCTCTTTTAGCGATACGTGGTGTTCCCTGGAACATCCGATTTTTCCATGCTTGGCTCGTAGCTCACCAGAATTGAAATGTGCGAACGAATTTGCGCGGTAGGTGCTTTCGTTCTGAGGATAAAAAAGAGCGTGGGGGGGAGTAGAACGAGAGCGTGTCAGCTGGAAACATAGGCCACTTTAAAAAGGAGTGAAAGGTAATTTCGGATACTGCATCTGCTGCTAGTGCCTACCCCTTTGCACAGTTTTACCACCACATTTCGAAAAAGAGAGGGAGGTCGGGGTTCCCTTTTTTTCTGTCTCTTGTTACTGTTTGGAAAACTCCAGGCAAATGGAACAATCCTTATAGCAAAACCGATTATAGGCGTAGTGCTGTTAAATGCAGTTAGCAGACCAAGCAGAAGAGAAATCCCCCCAGTCTTTTTTCAATTACAGTAGTCCTAGGTGTTAACTTCTAACAATAGTAAGTAAAAAAGCCCTCAGAGGAAGTGATTTTTCAAGCTGTGTGTTAGTAAGAGTATCAAAAGATGAGGTAGTTTTTCTTTTTCCTTACCTTTGGTGTTAACTATATTTTAGTATTTTCAAACAAACACCAAATGTATTTTAAAAGTGGACTCTTTCTTAAATATTACGCAAATCCATCAACTTTTTTTTGTCATTGGAAAAGCTCTAAGAAAGCTATCTGTGTGCTGTTTTTTGCAGCGCTGCAGAGTATAATTTCATTTTGGCAATCAATATTTAGATTATAGTTATTTAAAATTATGAGCCCAATCCTGCAGTCTTTATTCAGGCAAAAAATCCACTGAAATCAATTATAGGCCTGAACCGAAACTCACTGATGTCTCTGGGGTCTTTCCACTGACTTTAATGGGACAGGACTGGGCCTATCAACCTGAAATTTGGTAGCCAAATTGTAAAATGAAATCCCAATTTCTTCATTCCTTGTCTCTCCCACCACCAGCACACTCTTTATGTCAAGTTTGTAATACATAAAAATATTTTTGTATTTATGTGGTTCCAAAACCATTAGGAAAAGACAGCTCAGTTGGCTGAACGTTGAAGACCTTAACTTTGGGATGAGATTGCATCTGTAATGACAGACAGACAGTTGCATTGTAACCAAACTGCTTGAAAATAGTAACCAAAAATGTGTGTGTTGAACATTGAAAAACTACTATTTGTATTAGATTTCTTATTTACAGTTAAAGGTGATTCAAGGAGGGTACAAAAATTAAAGATGTGCCTATTTTTGCTTCTTTATGAGGCATAAGAAAAGTCAAAATAGCACTTTTTCCCTTTTTTTATAGTGGCCAGGTGCCAAAATTTTAACAAGGGCTCCCTCAGAAGTTTTCACATCCTCTAAAGGTAGGGGTTCTCAAACTTTTTTTGCTTGGCCCTGCTTTAAAAATATTTTAGGCTGCGATGATCCACCCCGTCCACACGCACTCTTGGTACTGGACATTGCTTTTGCTGTGTCACTGCAGATCCCTATGGAGCTAAGTAACTATATCATGCCACCCTTACTTCCGTGCTGCAGAGCAGTGGTGCTGACTTCAGAGGTGGGCACCCAGCCAGCAGCCGCTGCTCTCTGGCCCAGCTCTGAAGGCAAGGAAAAAGGTGATCTTATGATCCACCTCCTCCCCTTTTCGGGGGGTTGGGATCCCTAGTTTGAGAAATGCTGCTCTATGGAAACTTAGAATCATAGAAGATTAGAGTTGGAAGGGACCTCAGGAGGTCATCTAGTCCAACCCCCTGCTCAAAGCAGGACTAACCTCAGCTAAATCATCCCAGCCAGGGCTTTGTCAAGCCTCAGCTTAAAAACCTCTAAAGATGGAGATTCCACCACCTCCCTAGATAGCCCATTCCAGTATTTCACCACCCTCCTAGTGAAAAACATTTTCCTAATATCCAACCTAGACCTCCCTCACTGCAATTTGAGACTTGTTCTGTCATCTACCACCAATGAGAACAGCCTAGCTCCATCCTCCCTGAAACTCCCTTTCATGTAGTTAAAGGCTGCTATCAAATCCCTCCTCATTCTTCTCTTTTGCAAACTAAACAACCTAGTTCCCTCAGCCTCTCCTCATAAGTCTTGTGCTCCAGCCCCCTAATCATTTTTGTGGCCCTCCTCTGGACTCTTTCCAACTTTTCCACATCCTTTTTGCAGTGGGAGGCCCAAAACTGGACACAATACTCCAAATGCGGCCTCACCAATGCTGAATAGAGGTGAATAATCACTTCCCTTGATCTGCTGGCAATGCTCCTACTAATGCAGCCCAGTATTAGCCTTCTTGGCAACCAGGGCACACCGCTGACTCATATCCAGCTTCTTATCTACTGTAACCATCAGGTCCTTTTCAGGTCCTTGTGGAGTTCCCTGGGTAAAATATCCTCCCTCCACCTAAAAAAAAAAAATTCCCCCATCTCAACAATTCTATTCTTGTCTCTAACCCAGAAGTGTTTTCTTAAAAAATGCCAGTCAATGTAAACAGTGTTGAGTATGAATATAAACATTTTTCTGCCTTATTTGCAGAATGTTAGTGCAGAAAAAGCAGCAAGTAGAACTGACTAGTGCATTTTCATTGTCCAAGATAAATAGGTGTTAAATTTCTAAATAATCAGATTAAAAGGCAGGGTAGTGGCTTTTAATAACTGGATTATAAACCTTGGTTTCTGTGATGCCATAAACCTACTTAATTCTTCAATTCATCATCTCCACAAGTAAGAGGTACAATTTCTAATGTATATTTGTAAAAAGCTCAATTCCCCTCCCCACTCCCAAAGAAACCTTTCGGCCCTTCTTTATACATGAAAAAGCAAAAAACAGCACGTGAATTTAATAGCTTTCCTTTGCAGGCCACTCTTAAGTCTGGAACTGCTTTCACTCTGGTTCTCTAACTTACATCTCAGCACTTGATTTATTTGCACAACAGTAATCTGCAGTACAAATAGGTACCTTCAGGGCAACATAGATTTGTAGCATTCTGTGAAAATATATAAGTAGTTTGAGGTTATTGGTGTGGTTTGTGTAATGAGAATGTTGAACAAGAAGTTTGGGTAGCAATGTCACTTCCTGCTGCATTTAAGCACATATAATATTTAAGTATATAGTGCAGTGAGTTACTTACTACGATTCCCGCTGATTACACGTCCTTATTTTTAGAAGGCAGATATTTCTTAATTCCTTCATAGTTTATTGCATTAGGATAGCTCTTCAGAGGATCAGAGTAGAGGAATGGTTAATACTTTGGCTTTAGAAACAGGTTACCTGGCATGGACACCAGGCCTGATTCTCACTTACACTAAGGCCTTTTTACACCACTCTGGCAGCATAAATGGAGGCTCCCTTGACGGTGAACAGCTGGCATAAGGGTTCCATGTTGCCTTTGCCCCAGGTCCGATATAGAGGATGATGCTGGAGCACTTTGTGCTATGGATAGTCTCTGCTTTCCATGACCCAGAGGGGGGCTCTGGGAAGCTCAGCATAAGTTAGAGCAGCCCTGAGGCTACTCTAATTTACCTGTTCATGGGCCCAGAATATGGGGCTCACAAAGTTGCCCCTTTCTCCATTGTGCCCCAGATTCAGTAATAGAGTAATTGAGAATCAGATCTAATGTGAGCTGTTGTAAGTCAATAATAAAATAAATCAAGGTTGTTACTTAATATGCCGCTCTCGTTTTAGAACCAGTTTATTTCAGTGAAAGCTTCCTGTGTCGTAAGTTGATAAATCCACTTGTTTGTTCTCCATTAACCTGTAGAAAACTTTAATGGGGATGCTAGGGCCTTCATTTTCTGCACAGTTCTAACTTCTTTCAAAACAAGAAGGTTCTAGTCCAGGGGTCGGCAACCTTTACTATCAAAAGAGCCGCGGCTGAAAAGCCACATGCGGCTCCGGAGCCGCGGCTTACCGACCCCTGTTCTAGTCCTTGCGGGTGCAATGAAAGCTTTCAAAAGACCAACTGTTGCAAAGCTTTCTGTCTGCATCTGAGAACAAATTACATTCTCATGTAGCAGTAGCAAGACTCTGGTCAGTCTTTCACTACTACTTTTTAAAAAGTTGTGGCCAGCAGTAAGACTGGAAGAAGGTGCAGGAAACCACGTCAACTTCATTCTGCTAGTCGAAACGAGAACTGAAAATATTTATAAGGTAGGAGGGCTTTAACAACAAGAAGTGAGTATGGGGGAGGGGAAGTGTGGAGGGACCCTCTTCCAATGGCCAGAAGTCTCTTAAGTTTGGGAAAGGGAAGGTATGAGAGAGAGAACTTGTTCTCTTTCCAGCAGCCAGAAAAGGAGATTTGTTTCTCTGCATTCTATCTGTCTGTCTGTTTACATGACCCTCCATCACTGCAGTATCTGAACACCTCACAAGCATTAATATGTTTATCTTTCCAGCGCTTCAGCTAGCCTGAAGCAAAAGGCAGGACTGAACTCTTGAGCAGGGTTCAGGGAGAGAACCCTGTTAGGAAACTCAGGGGTTGTGAGCTTTTATGGGCAAATTAGGCTGCCTTCTGGAAGTCTCAAATTGACTTTAACAACATGTCTAGAGTAACATTGTAAGTTATCTTTTTAAAAAGCTTGTAAAGTCGTGAATTATCTTAATAGCAGCTTCATTTTTGTTGTATTAACCTTTCACCTCAGGGTTTCTATGTAGAGAAATGTGCCACAACTTTTAAAAAAAATCATTGTACTTTGGGGAAGGTGAAGTTGTACAGCTTGGTTGTATTACAGAGAAAATGAATTTGTATTTTTGTAGTGTAATTAAAGTAGTCTTTGCAACAGGTCTGGTGGTAATCCCATTAAACAAATTCCTTGTTGTATGGGGGTGAGGGGGAACAAAAACACCTATGGCTGGCCCATGTCAACTGGCTAGGCCTGCGAGGCTGTAAATCTGCAGTGTATTTGTTTGGGCTTGGGTTGGAGCCCGGGTTCTGGGACACCGTGAGGGGGAAAGGTCCCAGAGCCCAGGTTCCAGCCCGAGGCAAAACAGATCCACCACAATTTTATATCTTCACAGGGCAAGCCCAAGTCAGCTGACACAGGCCAGCCCTGGGTGTTTAATTGGTGTACACACATACCCTCAGGGCTTCTCTAAACACAGAATTTTGCATGAAATTAACAAAAGCCATGAGGTTAAGCCAATTTAATTAAGAGTGTGATTTTGGATTTGCCTATACTAGTAAAAGTGCTGAGGCTAGCTAATGTGTAGTAAATCTTGACCTTTTCCATAGAATAGATGGAGGTTATCACATTCTACTTCAGTTTAGCAGGAGTTCTCAAACTGGGGGGTCATGACCCGCGGGGTAGTGAGGTTATTGGGGGGGGTCGTGAGCTGTCAGCTCCCCATGCATGCCGGTAAGGATGGCATAGCATTGGGTGGGGTGCAGAGGGGAGGTCATCATAGCCTGAAATATTTTCAAAGGGGGTCCCAGCAAAACAAAGTTTGAGAACCGCTGGCCTAGGAGAAGCATAAGGTTCACCTTAACTGAGTTAACACCATAGCTTGCTTTGTCTGCACTAGGATCAATGACATTCCTATCATATAAACATACACTTTCTCTATTGACAGGTCCAAAGTTGCACTGGTTTAACAAACCTCACATACCTTAATACTGTACCTTGAATTACACTGACACAACTTTATATTTAGACCATGTCTCAGTGCCAGTCCCAGCAAATGACTGACTGGTGACTGGCGTCCTCACCAACATATTGACCATTCATGCTACTTGCTGGTAGATCTCACCTTTTTCTCTCAACCAACTTCATCTTTCATGTTGGTTTCTTCTTTGGCAAGCAGTTGACTAGTCAAGTTTCCAAGCCCTGAATGTATCACGAACAGTACGTTATTAAAGCTGAACATAAAATAATGCGCTTGTCACTATTTGTGCTGCTTTTCTTTAAAACTTTGCATTAAATTGACCTTAGGCAGATCACTTCATCTCTCTGTGCTGTGGTTTTGCCATCTGTGAAATGACAGTAATGATACTGATCTCCTTTGTAAAGCACTTTGAGACCTACTGATGAAAAAGCACTAGATAAAAGCTAAGTGTTCTTATTAAATTTTGTTTGAACCATGAAAATAGACTAGCCAGTGGTACCTCCTGCTTCCTGTGCACTAACAATGCTGCAGTCTTTGGATTGCAGATACGGTAGGGGAATGTTTAAATTCGTGCTCAACACTGTTTTTCTTTGATTGTCATTTTTAAAAAAAATAGCAAAACACCTTTGGTTTAGGTTTTGTAAAACTTTTTATACAAATACAGAATCTATATTTTGGGCCTCGACTATCTGAGAATGAATGCCACATTTTAAAAATGCTGCCTCTTTTTCACACTTTACAAATGACACTACTACAGTAAGGATTCTGTAAGACAGACTCCTTTGGAGCCTGATTTTTCAAGCTTGGATGCCTAAAGTCAGGTAACTAATCAGTGTTTAGGTGTCCAAATGTGGGATTTAGTTGTCTCTGCGGGCACCCATATTTGGCCCTTCATGTATTTATGCACACTGCCTGTGAACTTTGAAAAACCCTGTATCATTACAAAATAGCACTAATCTGACCAGTGCCTCATGTTAGGACTCACTGGCTCTTGCCCTAACCTGATGTACTGGTCAGTTGTTATTTTGTAATACTATGTGGCTTTTCAAAGTATATACGTTTGCTTTATGTCTCAAGCTTCTAGAGTAAAAAGCAACATTGAAAGAGATCTTTGAAAATCCATACTCTATCACAAAATAAAAAGCTATTTACTTGATTGCCTGTAGTTTTCATGCTCTATTGGAGTTCTGTAGTGTATGCGATATCAACAGCATGCCAAGGAGGTTGAGAGGTCACAGTGGAGATGGAACTGAAGTTGCTGTTAAGGGAAGTAAAGGGCTGAGGTCTGAGGGAGCAAAGAGGAGGTGGTTTTAGGTGATAGAGGAGAACATTACAGTGATCTCTGATAGAGCAGAACTGCGTTTTTATGCTGAAGTGGAATTCAAGTCCTACACTCTACTGTGCCAACTGCAATTCAGGTTAGACTGATCCTTCACTTACAGTGAAGGTGCTCTGAGGAAAAATGAATTTGTATTATAAGAGAGTTCCACTGTAATGTCCTGACTTGCTGGAGTATGGCACACATTTTGCCTAAAGTCCATGCATCATGCTCTCATTGACTTCAATAGGAGCTATGTGTACATGCAGCCAAGGGAAGAATTTGGCACTTAGCCAAGTTTCCAAATTGAAGAAAAGACTAGGAACATTATAGGCATTAAGAATTTATGGAAATGCAAATCTGTATTTGTAATGTTTCTAAAATATACGTTAAAAACCTGACTAGTAGAAATACGACGTTTTGAGAGAGTCGTTCTTTTGTCTATCCAGTACAAAGAGGCTTTGGCTGAGAAAATAGAAAACTAAGTTGATGCTAACGGTTGGTAATCAGGTATGACAGCAGTCACTTCAAATGATCATATAGGGCAAATCCTCAACCCAGCATCCAGCCTCAGTAGTTAACTTAGGGCATCTCTATATTTTTAACTGGGTGCTGCTTGCATGTAGGTGTGTTAATTGAGCCACAAAAGTAATGCAATACATTTTTACACACACACAGGTTCTCCCGTGATCAAGTAAGCGTTGCCCTGTATTAGCTGCCACACACCACACTGCTGCTTTGCACCGAGTGTTCTGCTTAGACGTTTCATGGTATGTTGCTCATCCATTGTTGTATATGCATTGTGGGAATTTTTGCCTGAGCAT
This sequence comes from Mesoclemmys tuberculata, assembly GCA_007922155.1. Lineage (NCBI taxonomy): Eukaryota > Metazoa > Chordata > Testudines > Chelidae > Mesoclemmys > Mesoclemmys tuberculata. The sequence continues at coordinate 603,624 of ML675610.1, forward strand.
TGTGGGATTTCTACCAGAAGGCAATGGAATTAGGGATTTGGGGCCAAACTCATCATTCTTCTTTCCATGAGCCAGTGCCTGCAAACAGCATGGAGGAATCATGGATTGCTGCAATCCTCACAATCATGAATATAAACAGACTGCTGCTAGGGTATGTAAAGTCATGCCATCGCTACAGAGCATGACTGGGAAGAAGAGCAGAGGAGAACGAAGAAGAGTCTGAAAGTAGTCAGTCATTTCTCCTACATCTCTTCCTGCAACAGATTAACTCAGAGTGGTGCCACTTTTGGTCTCTCCTAATGAGTATTGGCTGTTGGGACAGGATTGTGCTCCAGACCTGAGATTACCAACAGTTTTGGCAGGACAACTTCAGGATGTCAAAAGCCACTTTTTGAGCTCATTGGAGTGCTGGCTCAAAAGCTCAGGCTCCGGAGCTGTATCAGTGGACCGCCAACATAGGGGCTTCCCTTAGCATGGAGAAACACATGGCTGTGTCTGGAAGCTCACCATCATGGATTGCCTATCAAGAAAGTGCTTTTTTCCTGGATCATAAGACTGTGCAGTGTGCAGGTGGTTGTTAATGGCTTTGCCCATCTGGGTTTCCCTCATTCTCTTGAGGCTGTTGTTGGAACCCGGGTGTCTATTGTTTGGCCCCATCCCACTTTCAGTCTCAGACAGAAAGTCATCTTTCTTCATGGTGCTGAGGAATGTTCATTAATATTTATGTGGAGTTTTCTGGGAAGGTCTATGAAGCCAGGATCTTTCAAATGTCTCAACTTTTCTATCCAGTAACAAGTGGAATTTTTGCACCCATCGTCTATCTGGACATTAATGACCTCACCATCATGCCACAGGCATTCTAGGAGCAGCAGCTTGCCCCTTTGCTCCCCTGTTTTATGAAACCTTTCATTAGATAATTAAGTAGGTGAAAGAAATTGTTTAATTATACCCTAAGTCATTGCAGGCAGACTCTGAAATGTGCATATGGAAGACTTGATAAGTCGATGGAGGATCCTGCCATGGTGGTTGGAGGCTGATATGGAACATATTCCTACTATGAGAACTGCTTGCTATATTTTGCACAATTGTTTGGGGGGAGTAAGGGAGGGAGAGCCTTGTATGAGGATGGCAGCAGTTGGTGGATCCTCTTGTTGAGCATTGTGATCAACCAGAGGAAAGGTGTCCAACCAGTTATGCAGACACTCAATGGCAAATAATGATGCATTCTGTTACTATTTTGATTCACGGGTCCACTTCTGAGAATAACTTTTAACATTACTGCACGATTCCTGCATTGTTTGTGATACAGTTTATTTTAACACAGTGCGTGTTTTGATAATGTTGTTGTGCATATATGATTGTGTTTGTTTTGCCCAGAGTCTTGTGCAATAAAAATACAGACTAGTACACTGAGAGAAACGTTAACATTTTGTTGAGCAGTCAGACTACAGTAGAATATTAACAGCACATCTGCTCCATGAGCACAGTCTGCTTCTCCATGGTCCAATGAGCTGTCTGTCTCTCCCATTTGTTGCTGAAACGTTAAAGCAAATAATCCAATTTAATTTTTAAAATGTTTGGTTTTTTTTTAACAATAAAAGTGTCACAGCTGAAAACAATCCCTTTGTTTTATTAGTCATGTTACCAACCTTCTCCCAAATTACTGATTGAGTCAAACTTGTGAAGGTCTATGTGGTGTGTTGAATTTTTCATATCACCCTAAGAAGGCATATAAGAAAAATTCAAGCAGTCTCTGACCAAGCCTATGCTATGAGCTGCGGGGACTGGTGATTACAAGTCCATGTGCTAGATAATATTTAGACCAGCATGGTGGCATCCTGTCAGGCCTTATAAATGGTGATGTGCACAGACAGCTGATCCTTACCCACCCCCCTTAAATTGCATTTCCATTTATAGTTTAATATTTACAGTAATAGGTGACTTCCACAATATGGATATCCCATTCGTGGTTTGCTGGGCTTTGCTCTCTATAACAAAAGGTTTTCTGATGTTGTCCGCATCTGGTGCTCCAGAATCAGTCATCTTGTCTACAATGTACAGTAGTATTGCTGGCATCCGGTGCTCCTGAATCAGTTGTGCTGTCCAAAGTATTCTCTGGTGCACTGATTACACACCTAGCAAAGGTACAGTTGAGCTCCTTGTAATAAGAGCGGATGGTTGTACCTCTCCGTACAATCAGTTTGTACTTGACCTGATTGTTTTTCTGCTGGAACACTTTTGCTCTACTGCAACACTGGTATCTATCATGGTTGTACCCCTCTGAGCATTTCCTGTGGTGTAACCCCTTGTATAGTTCCAAGAATTCCTACCTAGCGCTGGCAAGGTTGGCAGAATAAAACTTCTCTCCCTGGGGGTCTATAAAGTCCCGAACCTCATTATAGAGGTTCAGTGGAACAATGATTGGGAATCTGCAGTATGACACACTGGTATGTGATCTCCCCACACGTTGGTATTGCAAAGAATGGCACCTTGTGGTGAGTGAGCATTTGAACCGTGGTGTGACATGGAGCAGTAGATGGCACACAGGTACACAAATGGGCAAGCCAACTAACCCACAAAGCAGTGTGGGATACCATTGGGAGGATGTGGAAGATGCACTGCATTGGCAATGAGATATACTGCACCCATACCCACTTTGCCACAGGTGAAATCATCCTGCCCCTTAGCAAACACAGTTCCAAAGTGAGTTTAATAGCACACGCTCAAAAGCCAGTTGATTTGCACCATTACGTTCGTGTATGAAAGGATGACATTTTGATGACAAGCATCTCAAGTTGGCCCGCAATGAGTGTGAAGTGTAGACAAGCCCTTAGTTGCTGTGGGATGCATAGGGGAAAGGGGGGGAAAGAATCCTGCAGCCTGAGGAGGTGGAGCTTGCAGACTGTCTCTGAGACTCAAACACATGTCCTCTCTGGAGTTGTGAGAAGGAGGTGAGGTTCCAGTTGGTGGCTGGTTCTCCACTGCAAAGTGAGTGTAAAATACTACTATCTCTGTGATACTAGAATTCAGATCTGATGGCATTTTATACTCCCTTTGCACAGGTGCAAAGGTACAAGGCAGAGGAGAATCAGACCTAGGAGAGCCATCATTCTATGCCTAGCCTACTACCACCTCAACTTTGAGCTCCAAAAAGCAGGTCTCCCCTCCCCTAAACTCTGCCGTACCTTTGTGCAATGGAATAAAAGCACCAGGACTGCAGAGGTAGGGGCAAAACCTTAAGTACTTTTCTGACAGGCAAAATAAGGTGTGTGTTTGCTCAGTCAAGACAGCATAATAAGACATTTGAAGCTGTGTTTTAGCCTAGACTCCCCCACAGACTACAATGGCTATGACCATGAATGTGCTTTGGTTGTTTGAAGGGACGCTGGCATTGTTTGTTCACAAGATCGGATCTCAGTGAGAAAAACATCCCAATGGTTATAACCACCTGCTGTGGTCTGCATAAAATATTTGAAGCCAAGGGGGAAAGTTTTTAAGCTAAGGGGGAGTTGGAGCAGCTGTCTGCTGAGTTTGAACAACTAGATACAAGGGCTATTAGAACAGCTCAACACAGAGCTATATAGCTCATGGAGGCTTTGAAAGACCATTTTAACAGTGAGCCAGAGTAGGGTGTGTTGTCATAGAGCACACTATCTGGTCCTGCTCTTTTGTGGCTATGTAGGGATCATGTAGTGATTGCAGTCGATGTAGGAATATAGCATTGTCAATGATGGTGATTTTTGGTTGTCCATGATCTCTTGAGTTATGTGACTGTGAAGTAACAGGTAACAGCTGAGCACCGATGTTGTGAATTAATAAAGATGAACTTTGTTCCAAATAATAACATTTTATTCTGTAACAAAATCAGTGCAAAAAACCCATCCTATGTAATTTTAAAACAAATATATTAAAAACGTAATAAAACTTAATAAATTAAGAGAACAGAACTTACAAAGGGGAAAGAACATTTCTGTCCATTTCAGCGTCTGTCTGTCTGTCTGTCTGTCTGAGATCTGTGTATGTGAAGCTGTGCTTGTCTTTCATGTCCCCCTGGGTGGAGTGGTAGGGGTAGTGCAGTGACACCTGTTGCCAGGTGGAATGTTGGGCTAGTGGGGGGAGAGTACGGAGGTCCTGATATTGAGTTCCCAATGGACTGCAGAGGGAGGTGAGCCTGGGATTGTCAAACCTTCAGGTCCATCAGAACCTGCAGCATCTGTGTTTGCTGCCTGAGAAGCCCTATTACATCCTGGTGCACCTCTGTCTCCTTTTCCTGCACCTTTCTCTTCTCTACTCTTTTCTTCTCCAGACGGTCCTCAGTATTCATCCTCGAGGCCCTGTGCTCACAGTCTGATGCAGTTCTGCTTGCAGGATCTCCTGGAACATGTCCAGAGTCTTTTTTTTTTTTTTTTTCCCCTCTCCCCTCCTCCTCCTTATCTGGCTCAGGTGTTCTGTGGATGTGGAGGGGGGAAACCAGATTGTGAAGGCTGCAGTCAAAACTCACGCAGGCACTATTGTCAGTGCATTCAGTACGAAAGCAAAACTTAAGGTGCTGAACTCACTCCCCTGCTCCTCAAACACTTTAAGCACTACGTGCATACTTCTGCTTAGATTTGCTCGTGCATGGCGGCAGTCACAGCACCAGCCATGGGGAGTATAGCTTGCCGGGGGGAGGGGAAGGGAAATGAGAAGGGAATTGCTCAACTGCAGGGTTCTAGTTGTACAGTGCAATGGCAGGGAATACTGGCACCGTTTTCTACAGCAGGTGGTGATTTTTAGCTGATATCTAACTCCTGAGGGTAACACAGCTGCTGCTGGCGTCCTGAAGCCACCTGGGCCCGTATGCTGCTAGCCTGTTTACTGCAATGGTGCCTGCCGAAGTGATCGCTGAGTGGCATGGAAAAGAGTCTTATCACGGAGGAGGAAATAAGGCACTCTAGAAGGGAGTGAAAAGCAGATACAACCAAGAGCAGCAGAGTTGCTATCATGAGTAAATCAATGAAAAGTCAGAAGACTGTGTCCTGCTACTTTGGGGGTGTATGGTCATCCCTCTAGTTGAAAACTTGTCTACACACACAGCCGAAGTTCTTACCCTTGCATCAGGCTCACCTGTGCTCATCTGGCTGAACTGTGATGGAGTCAAAAACAGATCCTGGCCCACTGCACAGCCCCATCTCCCAGTTGCCTATCCCCCATATGTCTCCTTCTCCTTCCTCATCCACCACCACCTCCTCCTTGCTGTTCATGGCAGTGGCTTGTGACTTGGGCACCACAGTGCTTCTGGGGGTGGGGGTAGAGTTTCCACCAAGGATGGCATGCAGTTCTTTGTAAAAGCAGCAGGTCTGCAGCTTGGTACCAGATCAATTGCTGGCTTCCCCAGCTAAATGGTTTGCCTGCTGCAGCTCCTTGGCTTTCATGTGGCACTGGTGTTGATCTCTGCTGTAGCCCTTCTGCTGCATCCCCGGAGCAATCTGCTCGTAGATGTCCACGTTTCTGTGGCTGGATCAGAACGGTGCCAGCACAGCTAGTTCTCCCCACATGCCAAGGAGATCCAATATCTTCTGTCTACTGTAGGCGGGAGTGCTTCTGGAGTGTGCAGCTGGATTCACCAAAGGGGAGCTGCTAGGTGTGCTCGCCCAGCAGCGCAATCAGGAAAAAGCATTTACAAAATCTCTGGGGTTTTAAATGGGACGTGAGGGGCTTTCCAGTCTCTGTGACCCCTGGCACTGGAGTTCACAGTGCTGACCGGAGTGGTCAGCATGCGGCATTGTGGGACAGTGCTGGAGGACAGTTAGGGTGGACATAAGTAAAGCGTTGTCTGCACTCCCACTGCATTGACCTACGTACACCACCCGTGGCTCTGTGGCTCTTGGGGAGGTGGTGTTATTAAGTCAGGGTCATGAGGAACTTATGTTGATGGGAGACATAATGACTTGTAGACACCTGCAGAGCTAGGTCAAAGTAAGCTACCTTGTGTTGACCTAACTTTGTAGTATAAACCAGGCCAAATACAGTAGCAGTATGAGGTAGTTCATGTATAGAGTTGGTTTTTTCCTCATTTTCATCTTTGTCATTGTGGTTTGATTTCATTTTTTCAATCCAAGGGGACCAAATGATACAATTAATTTTCTAATTAAAGATGTTCACAAATCTGTCAGTGAGAAGACCTGAGGATTAAGAGTGTGTTCCATCATCTTGTATCAAAAGTTGATTATCTGATTTTACTAGCCTGTGATTTTTCATTCGTAAATCCAAGTCCGGTTACGTTTCCACTGCAAGCCAAGGGAGTGATTCCTCTGCAGGCATGCACATGCTTGTCATAGCACGATGAGAGCTAGCGGAAGCATAAATAGCAGTGCAGCTGCAGTCGCACATGCAGCAGTGGCACAGATTAGCCGTGCTGAGTATATCCCCACTGGTTTCAGGAATGTTTGTATTTAGCATGGCTAAGCCATGCCTCTGCTGCTGCTGACCATGCTACTGTGACTACCGTACTATTTATACTCGTGCTAGCTTTCATCAAGCTACTGGGAATGTGTCTACACAAGCAGCGGAATCATACCATTAGCTTGTAGTGTAGACATAGCCTAAGGGACAAAAGGATTTAACATGGATCACTTACAGGTATAAGTTTATTGATGCCTTCCCCCTATATTGTAGGAGTGCCAACTTGAGGGCCAAATATATTGCTACCGTCATCTATTATGTTTTTTTAATCAGATTTGCAACTGTGCTATGTATTTACTCGCTCCTGAAACTTTCAGATTTGCTTTGCATTATTGGATGTGTTCATTTGCGGATAATAAGTTCATGTTTAAAAAAACCCACAGCATTCCAGGGAGCATCTGCAATTTTGCACATAACACTGTTGTATGTAACAATTCTTTGATAGCTGAAAAATCTGTATATTTCCCAACACTTTTCTTTTGTATAAACACTGGTTTATGTATTAGAGAATTTCTCATCAGTGCTCAGCTTTGGCAGTGTGTGTTTTGTTTTAAAGAAAAAGATCAAGAAATATATTAAAACTGGGAAAGTGAAACCACATCTATAAACAATTGTTTGTTTTGCAAACGTAATATATAAAATACAAGAAATTTGAGCTCTTCACACTTGACACTGCCCTTGTTTCAGGCATGGATTTGGCTTCCTCACAGTGACTAGTTAAGATGTTACCATAGTCCTACTTCGACATTTCAAAATCAGAAAGCAGTGTGAATTTAAAGTCAGAAAGGTGTAAGGGTTGACAGTCCTGGAGCTGAAAGTCCTCCATGTTATCCAAAGAATAGAGCACTTGCTGTCCTGCAACTTTTAGCTGAATTCTGAACTGGAAGGACCACTGCAGGGGAAGAGAATAAATGAGCTTCCAGGACTAATTAATATGTGTGGGGAAAGTTGTTTTTCCACCCCTCCTCTCCCAAAAAAACCTTAGCTTTGCATATTTTTTTTACCAGTTCATGCTGTCAGAATATTGAGTGTCGTAGTCCTCCCTCCTCCCCCATCTACACATACACCACAGACTGGCTCATGAATTCCATTTCTAGGTTGAAATTTTGCTCTGAAGGATTAAGACAGTTGTTTTGGCAATGTTGGCTTCCGGAGAAAAGATGTGATGCAACACAGCAATCTCACACCCACATTTATAACACGTACTCAGAAAAGGTCAGGCAGGGCTAGAAGTGGTCTGATATACATGCATTCTACCTCCAGAATCTGTATTGGGTCCTGTGTTGCCGAGGTCCACAACCCCATGATTTGCAAAACCAGAAACAGCAAAGTATTAACAGTTGCAAGGGGAAGGGCAACTGCTGCCCCATATTTCTGTTGGTTGTGAACCAGATGAGGGTTTCATGGTTCTTTGGAGTAGTCCTCAGGGATTGTGGTATGGGTCCTGGAGCACTAGAAGTTTGGGATGCTCAATGGAAGGCAGGTTGTTCCTTTTCTGCATAACTAGAGATGAATGTTCCGCAGCTCTCAATAGGAGAGGGTGGTTGAAATGGGCATCTCCTCTGCTGCAAATCCAGTAACAGGTCCTTCTTCTGCCCATATGCCTCCTCTCCTCCTCCTCCTCTTCCAGTCTCTGGGGATATGGCAAAGCCTGTGGGAGCCTGTTAATGAAGCATGTGAATTTTAATTGGCATTTTGGGCAGTTGGAGCAAGATGGGCTGTCCCTTATGATCACATGGAGTCGATTCATCCTATCAGAAAATCAGCCCCAGTAACACATGACTTATGTGGCCAATCACAGCCAACGAAATAAGTTCAGAATGTGGAAGAGGAACACCTGCTCTTGTGCAGTTGCAGCTATCGTGATCACTATAATTTTTATTTGCACAAAGGTTTTGAAATGTTGTGAACTTGGTTGCATTCCATAAACTGTGAACCAGGCATGTCTTGGTGGAAAGATCATTTTGCTGCAAGTATTTGTAACCATCTCTACTGTTAAGTTTTTGCTCTGCCTATTGGGACTGCCGAAAGAGAGGCCAGTTTTACTGATGATGCTTTTTTTAAAAGTTTATTTTAAATGTAGACAACGGTCCGTTAGGAATTGCAATTGCTCATCCATTCTGCCAGCACCAACCAGGCAATCTCCAGACAGTAACAACTTTTGGTCACTATTGTTGCAGGCAAAATTTGAACCAGTGATCTAAATTAAAATGTTCTAATTTGGGGCGTCAAACATATGTCCCACAGAGTGACTGCAGCTACCTGATCTGCTTATGTGACCCACAGGGCATGTCCAGATTCTGCAGAGTCTCCGTTTTCTTTTTCTTTTTTAAAATAAGTTTCTAGCCCTCATAGTGGCAAAACACCTTCCCAACATGAAGCAAGGGTAAACTGATGCAATGTTACTTCCCTGAGTATGCAGACGGGCTGAAACAATGGCTTGGAGAGGCGTGAACTCTCCAGTCCCCTAGTAACTCCACTGGAGTATCAACCACAATGATGACACTTCAATGTCAACAATAACTATGGCATTGCTGATCCTTTTAGTGGATGGAATGTGAAAAAGGTTGACGAGAAAGCCAGGAGGTGGACTTTGGGAATTGCTGAAGGGAAGGAAACATGGTGGGAAGAACAAAGGAAAGATGTAAAGATAAGGAAGAGGGAGAGAAATCAAGGAAGGTGGAAGGGAAAAGAAGAGATACAAAGGGCACAAATAGCAGTGGTCCAAAGTTGGGGGAGTAAGGGGTGGGGTGGGTTGGGTCACATTCTTCAACTGATTGAGCTTGAATGTGAGAATAAAAAGTACTAAATAAATAATAGTAAATAAAAGTTTACTTACTGTTTAAAGGCCGGGTACTATCCTTCATCTTTGTGCAAACCTCCCATTGATATCACTAGGCAATGTGTTGTGGACGGCAAGAGCTCCATGAAGTCGTAAATTTATGTCCTGGCCCACAAACCAGAACTAAAAGTAGAATTCAGCTCTCTCCACCAAATACATTTTTGCACTCTTTACCTAAATTCTATCCTAGGCTTCATGAGCTATCCAGCCCCACATCAAGAAGTAGTTTTAAAATATAAGATGGGCTTTGTATTCAGTTATGCTCTGAATTTCCGCATGTAGGAAAGAACTGAGTGGTTTCTTTCTTTAACTTGAATGGCGCGTAGAACCAAATAGCGATCACGAGCAGAACCTTGCTGCTTTTCTCAGAACTGTTGACTGCCATGACCTTGTTGCCTGTGTAGTAAGCAGCAGCACTGCTTGTAGTAAAGGAAAAGGGATCCTAACTGCAACAGTGCTACATTAAAAGAACTCTCTCTCTCTCTCTCTCTCTCTTTCTCTCATTGCTTCCTTGCTGTGTTCTTCCTAAAATGCCTTCTAGTCCAACGAACATGAAAGATGTCCCTGTATAAACTTAGACTATACGTTCCCCATAGTTGGGCTTGGCAGAATTTGATGGCTGTTTCTCTCTCATTTCAATAGATAATATTGATGTTTATTTTTAATAATTTTTTTGGATTTTTATCTATTTAAATTTTCACAGTTGTGGGGCAATTATTTGGGGCAGGTCTGACGATGGGGAGGTCTGACTTAATTAATGACAATTGACACTGAGATTTATAATGGTTAAAACACAAATGGTCAACATTGCATGTCAAAATACATACGTTAAATATCTTTAAATCAAACTCTAATAGGTTCTGAAGCAGCATTTTTCTTACTTTGCCCTATTTGTAACTTCGATTATCACTGATGGACTTTTTTTTTTTTTTTTTTTTTTGGTGTTAGTTGTGGTGTGTGTGTGTGGTGAAATTTGTGTTTACTGACCATTACCAATAGAAATCTAATACTTCCAAACCTAGCCATAGCAGCCATGGCTTCATATGTTTTTACCATACCCTAGCACAATAGAGCCTCAGCCCTGATTCAGGCCCCTGGGTGTTACTGCAAAGTAAGTCACAGATGATAATGATTCTACTTAGGGCCAAATTCTTTTTTCTTTTATACCAGCTAAAATCTGGAGTGGCTCCTCTGAAGTCAATGGAATTACTCTGGGTTTGTGCGGGTATGATTGAGAGAGAGACTATCTACATGGAGTTACTCTAGATTTACTACTGGTATAGATGAGCAGTATTTAACTGCCAGTAGAACAGCCTTTAGTACCATGAGGTCTTGGTCCATGACTTGTACTCCTAGACACTACAGTAATACATATAATTAAAAATATTAATACTTAGTTTAACTTGTTTTTTATATCAAGATTGTCCTATCTCTTGTCCCTGATTTTTGCATTCAAATATATATATATATTTTTTGTTCTTCAATTTTAAATGCAATTTATTATGGATTTAAGACTGAGTTTTTCACAGCCAGTTAGGGGATTTAGCCACATATACTCCCATTACTGTTAATGGGAGCTGAAGCTAAATCTGCAACTTCCATTAAAATCAGTGGGAGCTACATGGCTAAAATCTCTTGGTCAGTTTTGAAAATCTCCACTTTAGATGTGGAAAGAAAAAGTTAGTGTCCTCTTTTAAAATGAGACTGGAGCTGGGCCTGTAGGTGACATTGACATGTAACCCGGCAAAACTCCCTGGGTTTGTGGTTTTATTGGGACCCTTCTGAATGAACTGTGATGGGTCTGTGGTTTCTGATGGAAATTCTGTGGGTTTGCATGAATTTTGTCCCAAAACTGAAACTTAACCAGTTTCAGTGGGGCTTTAGACTTTATGGGTTTTTTTCTTTGGGATGGTAAGGGGTTGTTTGTTTGACCCCGATGTTCTTTGTTGTGTCGACCCGTGTGGCTGTAAAACAATGGTTCATACAGCTCTGCTATGTGTCTTTTAAAATGTTTTCTTTCCTCAGAATTGCAGACACACAAATCCTTTGTCAGTTTATAATAATGCATACATGAAGGAGTAATCCACTGCTGAGATGTGTATATTGTTGCTTCCGACTTTCTCAAACATGCCCCTTAAAAAAAATAAACAGAATCCCTGACAGCAAATACATTCAGAGATAATAGCATTTGGAACGCACTGAGGCTTTCTTAAGTTGCATGCCAAGACTTCCGGGGCGGATGTTAAACTGACCCAAAATCTGTTGGCCTTCAGAGTAAGCAGCAAGGCCTGTTGATTCACCAAGGTTTTTTAGTAGAGAGGCTAGGGAGGGAGTAGTAGGATTGGAGGAGTCCTAACACGTGGCTGAAGAAAAGTCATAGTGGTCTGTGTTTATATTGTTAATTCTCAGCGTGTCTTTTCTATCATGTGCAATTTAGATATGAAAACCTAGCTTGATTTGGTTAAAAGTGACAGTTTAGAGGTCGTGCCCCCCATTACCCTTGTCCACACCCTCCACCCCCTCCAGCTGGGGCTGGGAGCAAGGCCAGGGGTTGTGGCTGAGAGCGGGGCCGCAGTGGCTGGGAGCCAAGTTGGGCACAGCGGCCGGGGGGCTGAGGCCAGGGCCCCAGCCAGGCTGCCAGAGCTGGGACTAGGAGAAGGCCACTGCGACCAGGGACTGAGTGGGGAACACCAGCCGAGGTGATGGCAGGCTGTGGGGTTGCTGCAGCTGGGGGCAGGGCAGGAAGATGGGGCTGAAGCAGAGCTTGGGGCAGAGCGGGACAGGGTGGCACTCTGTCCCCGCCCCCCATGGGAACTGGCCCGGGCCCTGCCGCACACTCCCTGAGCATTTCTCTGTGTTCCCCTATCGGGGTGCACCCCATAGTGTGAGGACTTCTGGTTTAGAGAATAATCTAGGATATTGCATGAAAAAAAACCTTACGGTACCATAGCGTCATGACTGAGATTCTACATAAATGTCAATTGGACCTGGATTTTAGAATTGCTAAAGTACCCACAATTCCAGTTAAAGTCAATGGGAGATTCAGGTATCCAGCACGTCTGAAAAATCAGACTCTCAGTACGCAGCTAAGAGTCCCATTGAACATGCAGTAGGGTGGTGGTTTTGTTTTTTTGTTTTAACAACATTTAGCTATGCATAAGTTGTAGAATCCTGTAGGGCTGGAAGGAACCTTGAGAGGTCACCTAGTCTAGCCCACTGCGCTGAGACAGGAGCAAGTAAACCTAGACCATCCCCGACAGGTGTTTGTCCAACCTGTTCTTAAAAACCTCTAGTGATGGGGATTCCACTGTTTCCCTTGGAAGCCCATTCCAGAGCTTAAATACCCTTATAGAAAGCAAGTTTTTTTTCCTAATATCTAACCTAAATCTCCCTTGCTGCAGATTAAGCCCATTGCTCTTTGTCCTACCTTCAGTGGACATGGAGATCAGTGAATCCCTGTCCTTTTTATAACAGCCCTTAAACTATTGGAAGACTGTTATCAGTTCTCCTCTCAGTCTTCTTTCCTTAAGACTAAACATGCCCAATTTTTTAAATCTTTTCTCATAGGTCACGTTTTCTAAACCTTTTATCATTTATTGCTGTCCTCTGGCCTCTCTCTAGTTTGTCCACCTCCTTCCTAAAGTGAATTGCCTGGAGCTGAACACAGTACAGCAGCAGAGTTGTTGTGTTACGTCTGTATATGGTGTTAATTTAATTTAATGCTTTAAGTGGATGGTCCTTCTAGTGTAGGTGCAAAAAGAAGTGGGTGGGAGAGATGTAAATGTGCCTACTTTCAACTCTTGTACCCCTTCACAAAGGCCAGCCACAAGTGTAGTCTGCTAGTGCCTCCTTGGGGTTTGAGTCATCCTATAAGCAATAGGGAGAAGGAAGGGATTAGGACCTTGACCCTCTCCTCTCCACAAGATCATGGAGCTGGCTGACTGCAGACAAGAGCAAACACTGCATGCACCCTTCTGAGAAATGATGCTATGGGCACAGCCCCCTGTGCACTGGGGAGTCATAGGTAGCATTGTCTCTCATTGGTCCTACAAGGGCATTGTGGCTCCACACCACCCCTAATACAGAGCTGTAATGATTTGCTGCAGTCTGATCTCCAAAAAATATATATGCCATGTGATATGGTAGTTGCAATTGCTGCAGAAATGATAGCTTTGAATTTCCCCTTTCTTTCTCAGCCAAGGTTTAGTCAAAACATTGCATTTATATATATTGCATTGCATTAACGTGCTTGTTTGGTTTTTAAGAGATGAAGGAGAGGTGAGGCTTTGTGTATTTGACAGCTCTATCACATTCCAATAAAGGCACTGCATCAGGAGGGTTTCTGGAATTGGAAGGCCAAGCGGATATTTTAGCTGGATGGATTGCAATTCCATGCAAATTAGATCAAACTGTTACAGAAGTAACAATGAACAAAGGGCCTCACATTTTTCTTCCAGAAGCCCATAAATGAGATCCAGTTTTCAACCAACCTAAAGGAACTGGTCATTTTGCCAATTTCCTCCAAATGCTTGAAGATTAAGGGGAAATTGTCAAGGTAATCCTCTTTGACCCTTGTCTGGTCACAATAAATGCCATCAGGGTCTCCCACCCAGGAGCTGTCAACTCATTAAAATTTGGTGACCCTCTCCATCATCCTCCAACTCCTGACCCTGGAGGTGTCTTGCTTATATCAGCAAAGCCTTGAATGGAATAAATATAATTACAGACAAATATGTCTTAATAATCATTCAAAGGGACTGTTGTGTTGAAAAATAATCCTTCTCTCTTCAAACTATGGGGATTGTGTCTTCCTTCATCCTCAAACTCACAGAAGAAAACATAGATCCATTCTTGTATTAGAGGTATTGTTAAACTAGTGTTATGCTTTGTAGCTCCCACACTGGCGAGGAGAGGCCAACTCATCATCTCCCACAGTGGTTAACAAGTCTGTTGTAAGAAGATTGTGGTAAGCAAGGACACAACCTCATTGACTCCTTCCAGGGAGACTCTGCCCTCACACATGTAGATTCATTACCAGCCTAAAATATCCATTGATGTTTTTCTGCATGAGTGCTTGCATTCTTTTACTTTCTTCCCCATTTCTATTATGGGTGCGTTTCCTGATGCCATTGAGCCATGTCACTGTTATAGGGCTAGCTGCACTGTTGTTTCCTGTCTGGGTGCACCCACTCAGACATCAGACCACATGACTTTACCAAGTAGGGTAGAACTGCTTGATTCTCCCTGTCTTAGATCCAGCCCTGGGCTACACTACCCTGTGGATCAACTGAGCTAACCCAGTAGATCCAACTGCGTTCGGCATCTGCAGTTCTTCCCTTTGGGCATCTGTGACCAGCAGTGGATGCAGTGACCAGATATAATCTTCTTAAACCAAAGTACTGTTGAATTTTAACAGTAGGAATAAAGCATAACACCAGAGAAAAAGGATTTTAACGCAACCAAAGTTCTACGCACATCTATCGTCCATTCCCCTGATGGAAGCCCTGGAAGGCCTCACTTCCTCAGATACCTCAGTGGGTTTCTTTGTGTCAACCCAAACAGCTTCTCAGCAACAGCTGCCTGCCTGACTTCTGACCGGAGAGAGTCCTTTTCTAAAACTGTTTATAGTCTTTTGAATGTGTTGGCCCCCTGCACGGGGAAAGCAAGCTTTGTAGCTTGGCTGGAGCTTTGAGGGAGTTTTGTTTCTGTAGTGGCTGTAGTGCAGACATAACTTAAATGAGCTGGTTATTGGGCTGTTTACTGACTGGAGACATTGGTTTAGAATAGCCAGCTGTTGAAAAAACAAAGCGAAAGTGAAACAGCTTGGCATTAGCTGCCTTCCTGTAAACATTTCTGTGTGGTTAAGAGTATTTCTTCTGTGTGAGTTCATTTGAAAGCACAGTGGTGGTCTGGTTTCATCCCCATAATTGTGGTTGGGGCATTTAATTTAATATGTGATTGAAACCAGGCAATTGCGCTACTCTTGGAAGAACTCACACAGGAAAATGTAAAAGACAAACACCAAATCAACTGTGGGCAAACGCTGTTCACAAAGCAATCACTCTATATCTGACATCTCAGTTCTCCTCCTCAAAGGAAACCTTCACAACCCTTTCAAAAGATGAGCCTGGGAGCTTAAGTTCATAACTTTGCTAGACACTAAAAATCAGTGAGTGACTAGAGACACTGGATTTATGGCTTATTACAACAATCTATAGTCCACTAACAACCCCCTCTCAACTACTTCCCCCATATCCCCTCTTCCTTTTCTCCCTATGATTGGAAGTGAGAACAAGCCGCTTTCCCACAGGGACAGTGAGTGCTAGATACTAGATTAAATCAATCCTGAGTGGGTGGTGTCAGTTTGAGGAAGCTAAGATCCATGGTTTGAGTCCCAGATGCTCACACATACACAAATGTAAAATTTTGATGTACCATATTTTTAGGGGAGTGATAACTTGGGTACCCTTTGCTCAACTTACCTCAAATTTGGATCACTTACCCATCCTGGATTCCTAGGAGGCACAGAAAATTTTAAGGCAATTCAAGCCAGCATGTAAATTTTAGAACACTTAAAATAATTGACAGTTGAACAGAAAGCTAGGATCAACCATCACTTCATTGTTATAACCACCTCACTTTTTTTTTTTTTTGAGGGGAGTGGGAAATGGTATGACACTAGTCTGAAAATGAACACCAACCACAAAAATTGAAGTATCATTGTGAAGTTGGGGAAAAAATGAGTAATAAAAAGCACTACCTGCCTTATTTGTGATATCTTATGCCAAATTTTATCCTCCTAAATGAGCAGCTTGAGAACCATAAAACTGCCTCAGAAATCAATCGGAACAGCAGGTTTTGTACCTCCACAAAATCAAGGTATTTATTGTTTGCGTTGCTCCAGAGCCTGAGAGTCCCAGGCATGCACCAGGATCTCATTGTGCTAGGCTCTGTACAAACACAAAACAGAATGATGGTTATTTAAGTAACTAACTTTAGGAGCACAGATCTGAATATTTTCCCATAGTTATTAAAAAATGAAATAAGTGTAGTTTACTTTTCAGTGCTTAAACTGTTGATTTTACTTTTTTGCATTTCACTCAGATTACCCAGTGAAAATAGACCAATCTGTTGCTAATCAGCTGCACCTTCTGGTTCTCAAGCACTAGTTTAATTCTTGGACTGCCAACACTTTAGGAGAATATGTTAATTAAATTAATGATATTTCAATTAAGATTTGATTTTGCAACTCTCTCAGGCATTTGTATAGGAACAATCAGGGTGGGATCTAACTATTTTATTTTTCAAAACTGAAATTTGCTTCAAATTTATTTAGCGGCATCTTTTAAATTTGTAATGTATTGGTGTTTAATCTTCTTCATGTAAGAAGGGACGCAGTCACAAGTTAGAATGCCCAAAACCAGTTTCTGGAATCTTGGAAATTTGGCAGTGGACAGCACTTTCTCCTGTAGTCGTCGTAGCAAGTTTTAAAAACCTATTTATTCCCCACCCAAAATGTAAAAATATTACACAAGCCATGTTGTTTCAAGTTGTTTTATGTTTACTAGCAGACAACGTATGAACTACTGTTTGTTACAAAGCAACCACGTATTCTCAGTCAGAATGAGCTGTATTTTATATTAAGAGAACAAAAGCTTTGTCCATGAGACAAAGGTGTGTGTGTTCGTTCCTTGTAGCTGCATCTGAGTACAAAGTGGCCTCCGCTTCTTCCGTAGGGAGAGAGATTTCTCTCTACTTAGGGTATAGCTATATTTAATTGGAAGAGAAATTGCAGTTCAGGTAGTCATGCCCATGTTAGTTTAATCTAGCTAGCTCAGCTAAAAACAGCAGTGAAGATGCAGAGGCACTGACCCTGGCGGGCTGGGGAGAGCTACTGGCCTCAGAAGCAGCATGGAGTAAGGAAGTGCAGGCACGTGTAAAACAGGTATGTTGACGTGTCCCTAAAACCTTGGGATAAAATGAAACCATGATGTTTTTCTGTGCAGGGCCTGCCTGGAGGTGCTTTTCCTTCCCTTACCTCAACTGACAGGCAGCAGAATGGTTGTGTTGGCTGTACAAACACTCGATTGTTTGCAGTCCCTGATGTGATACCAACCTGATCCTGAAATAGAGGCAGGCCAGCCTTCAGATTCTAAAAACACCTTTCTGACCCTCCTGGAGTACCCCCTACTGTGCAGCAATGCACGGCTAAGCTACTGGCTGCAAGAGCTGGTGAAATGCAGGATAACAAGATGGCAGTCTTGTCATCTCCCACCACTGCTGCTGACTGCCACTAGTAGAGATGAAGTACTGGGGAAAATACTTGGTGCTAAGGAAATTCCAGCCACTCCCCTCCCCCCATCTTCTGAAGCACTGTGCTGTGTTCCTGTAAAAATAAAAGGAAATGTCCCCAGGGGAGAAAGATCCCCTGCAGAAAGCTCACTCGTGAAGTAGCATATGCAGTCTTCAATGGAGGCAGTGTCTCTGGAAGTGCATAGCTCATTTGGGTCATGTGCCAGTAAGAGGAGGTTTCACTTTCCACAAAGCAAACAAATAAAACCACCTCTGCTCCCATCATTCAGATGGATTGGACGGGAATAACCATAAATTATGACCTCTGTCCATATCAGTGGATCCAGCACAGGGGGAAACTTTTTTTCTATTTGTAATACGAGCATGTTTGTTGCAACACACCACTGGGAAATCTATGAAGCCTCTTTTCAGAGTAGAATCTGAACAGTAGTTTGGAGATTTCCCTGTTTGTGGAGTTCCACATCGAGCCAAGACTGCCCAAAGAGATTTATTAACTGCTTGCCTTTTTTAGAAATGTTATGTAAGTTAGTTGAAATAAGACACTATTAAATTGATCGGGCACAGCTGGGGAGCAAAACCTTGTCCTATCCCCCAACCCAGGAAATGCAGTTTTAATTTAGAGGCGTTTAACAATGATATTCAGTTTATTTGCTGGCCTCATTTAAACATGATTCTTTTTTTCCGTAAAAAGAGAACTCTCTATTGTTAAATCAATGTCAGAAATGGCATTGAAAGCAAAGAAAAATGGCATAAAACAGGAAGAGTTCAGGACTAGAGTAAATGTAACCAAATAAAATTAGCAAGCTAACACCCTAGCACAATTGTTTTGTGAAATGCGCTTGTCAGTGTTTCCTTCCTGGAAAAGAGGAGAGAGACTAAACTGTGCAAGAGTATTTTGGAACATCTAGCAAAAAATAGAAAAGTCAGAATTAATGCAATGCAGTAACTGAGCAGTGTAAATATATTCTTTAAACCTGCTCTACTGGGTATGTGTATTGGCAGCTTATGAAGTTCTTTTTGTTAAACATTGAGTCCTGGAATTAACGCTGCCTGTGTTACCTTAATGAGCAATAGCCCATAGGAAATATACTGCAATGCCAAATACAAGAAAACAATATACAGTTTTGTGTTATGGTATTGCCACTCCAAGAAGTCAAAAATCAGGAGTGCCCCCCAAAATCACCACATTTTCAAAAATAACTTTTGGGGTCTTTTTTTTTTTGCCACTGGCTTTTGAATTTTTAGGTTGCATTCTCTCCACATTTTCAGATTTTTTCCACAGTCAAATGACTGGAAACTTGCTTTGTTTTAATGAAAGCTATGAGTCTCTCACAATCACTTAATTGCAGCAGCTAGTATTTGAAGCAAATCACCAAATATCACAAGACTCCTAATAAAATTGCAAGAGTTTGCAACACAGATACTGTATTTTTAAATGGCTTTAATAAAGCTGCTTTATAGAACTAATAGGGTGGAAGGTAGTAGGAAGAAGCCTCTGTGAGCTCTTAAGGGCTTGTCTTCACATACAGCACAAGACTGGTGCAGCTGTGCCACTGTAGCACTTTACTGAAGTCGCTACTACACTGGCTGGAGAGCTGCTCCCAGCAGCTTAATAAGTCCACCTCCCCAAGAGGCGGTAGCTATCTTGAAAGGTGAAGTGCTCCATAGTGCTGTCTATGGAGGGGGTCAGCTCGGTATGACTAGGTTGCTTTGGGATATTAATTTTTCACACCCCTGAATGACCTTGTGATACCGATATAGGTCTGTAGTGCAAACCTGGCCTAAGCGTTTATCATTTTAATTTTAGCCATGATGTGGTGAGTAAGGATAACAAGCAGTAGGGAGCAGGCAGAGGAAGAGTTGAGGAAGGTAAAGGAGGACATCATATGGTTACTCGGTTTAGGCTTTGTTGCTGCTCGGCTGCTTCACACATTTACTATATAATGGGGTGGAGACCACACCAAAGATGTAGTTATCGTTATGAGACTGCTCGATGAATCATACAAGTGATGTGAAGTTGTTGTACCCCATAGGCACTGTACAGAAGAGTAAAGGCTAATTCCAAATGAAAATATGGCTCCAGCAGGGATGCTGGTCCCCTGTCCCAAGGGAGAAAGGGTGACCAAGAGATTTACAGTATACCTTCTTACTAAGTATAGTGTGTGATCTGTCCTGAGTGTGCGTGTGGTTGAAACCAGTGCGAGCGGGATCAGGCCCTTGTGTTCAGAGCGGACATAAAGTGATCTTAGATATCTTGATGCTTTGTAACTTGAATATGTGGAAAGCTCTCCTAATGCTGTAACAGAATCTGCTAGCTTTGTTTCTTTAAATTTACCATGGGTAGTAGATGAAGTAAATTTGCAAAGCTTTATTTAGGATCCTTATTAGAATCCATGGTTCTCTCTTTACTGCCAAACTGCATATCCACTCACAGAAAATTACTCAACCAAGGACTGTAAGCAACTAATGCAAAAAAAAAAAAAAAAAAAGTCTGGCACTGGCTTATCACATTTCCTTTCCTTTTATTTTAAGTGCTGGTGAAAGTTTGGACAGCACTATTTAAGCCCTCTGCTTACTCACCTGACAGATAGCAGGAAGCAGTTCAAGCAGCACACATACTGTCCCTTATCTACTCTCAGAAGGCGGATTGAGCTCCCCTGAGCTAGAGGTATCCTGTCCCATTTTAATCTAGGCCTCTTCACTGAGACTGACAAGGAAGTGTATTACGAATCCAGGTTTTTGTGTTGTGGCTACTTGTATGATAGGAACTGGGATGAAACCATCAGCTCATTTCACATTAGCCATCAAATAGCCAGTCTTCCAGCTTATAATACTTCTATACTCAGGTGTCAGTCCTGCTTTTGAGATACCTGGACATACATGTCTATGTAGTATATAAAAGGTGGCGGTGTGTGTATGTGTGGCTAGTAGCAGATTGAATAAGGTATTTGGAAGTGTATTGGTGGAGAATGGTGTCTTCTGAACACGGGTAGGCAAAATTGATACATAGTATTTTGCTCTGATCCGGTTTACAGCCAGAGGTAAAGGTTCTACTGACTAATCCTGTGGTGGGCAAAGCCAACTCTTCCTTTGTACCGCTGGTGCCTCCACTGGATAAAACACACAAATGGGAAAGGATAGCATGGTTTTCAGTGTAATATAAGTGATCCCTGCTCCTGTAAGTCCTGACTTGTAACTCCATAGCAATGCCCCCACGGACCAGACCTAGATCCTTAAATCTTTTAATTCTGGTTCCATTTATCAAACCAATCTAAGATGGGGCGGGTCTGTCTTTAATTACGCAATGGATTTTTTAAAGTCATTTAAAAGTTACCTTGGGGCAACTTCTACTTTATTATGTCGATGCTACCCCATTAGCTCCAGTAGGGTTGCCTGGGGATAAATGAGGGTAGAATTTGTTCCGAAATCTTCATCGTAATTACCAGTTTGGTTTCCGATCTTTCATAAGGATCTGCTAGCACAAACCGTTATGCCTGTTCCCTTCAGAGTCCCACTGAAGTGGTTCCTGATGAAAGAGCTGGGCCTAAGCAAATAGGACATCTTTCATCTAGTATAGGCAGCACACAGGTTGCCTAACACTTTGCAGCAAAACCCTCTCTCATCCAATTCTGGATTTGGAATTTTCCATGTTTGGTGTTGTACTTTGTGTGGATTTATTTATTTATTTGGTGAGGGAATAAAACCATGAAATGCTGTCAATGTTAAAAAAGCACCTTCCAATTTCTTCAGCAAATGACACAAGGATCCTATGGATAACAGCATAATTCACCACACAAACCTCCCCCACTTCCATTCTGTGGAAAAAACAGTATTTACGCACATGATTAAAGACTGTAACATAATGCATAATTCATAAAGGGGGAAGGTTGCATGGGTAACCTTAATTCTGGCATTTTCTAACTTCTAAGTGCTTTACTTTGAAATCTTGGTGGTGGTCTTTTAATAGCTGTTTCATGTGGAATTTCTATATAAATGAAAATACAGACATTTTCTAATATGAATCTTAACTATGACTTCAAAAGTATAATTTGTGTTCTTTTGTTTAGTAAAGTTCTATGCAAGAGTAAAGGGATACAAAGTAGTTATCCAAAAACTTAGATATATATTTTTCACTGTGTAAAACAAATTTAAATATAGCTTATGTTCACTAGCTGACAATTCAACGTTTTTCTATATTTAAAATTCATTAGTTCTAATGAAAGCTTTTAGGTGCTCATTTGCCTCTCATCTGCACTGCTTTTATACTGACTCTGACTCCACTCGGGCACAGCCTCAGATGATATAAATTGGCATAGCTCCACTAAAGTGCCTAGAGTCATGAGGCCAAAGGCAGAGTGCTCTCAATACCTGAGAAATATACTGATACTTGGTTTAACTGATTTTTCTGAGGGTATGTCTATACTGATGGCGGCAAAGTTGCCGCTGACAGATCGATCTTTCTGGATCGATTGAGTGGTCAGTGTAGGCTCCGCTCAATCAATCAGGAAGCCGATGCTTGTAAACCACCCCCTCAAGTGGCATAGCACTATGCAGTGTAGTGCACTGCAATGCAGTGAAGACAGCGTGCAGAAGGGAAGCAAGCACAGCAGTCGACGGGAGTTACGCAAGTTACTCTGCGTAGCTTGTGTAACTCTTGTCGACTGCTGCTGAATCTCCAGGTAAATGTAGACCAGGGCCTAGAGTATGATTCAGTAGCTTTAATATTCTCATTCTCTTTCTCTCTCTCATTTTCATTTTCTCTTTCTTTCTCTCTCTCTTTTTTTAATGTAAAAAGCATGGGGAGCGTGTATGTGACATATCGTCCTACTAAGAACTACTTTTCATAGTAGAGGGAACAGTGGAAATAGTAGAAGGGTATATCTTTCTTTTGTAAATTTCCACATCATTTTGTGGCCAAACAGCTGCTTTCAGAGGCTGTGACATATGGCATAACTCATAGCTGCTGAAAAGGCAGTGTGCTAATTTGGAAGAGGGGTTATTTGAAACTCACATTTCTTCTTCCAGCACTTCCCTTTATCTGGCCCAGCTGCTTTTTAATTTTGATTGGTTGTTGTCTTAAACCACTTAAATTAAACAAACTTTTTAAAAGTTTTTTTTTATATATATCTTTTCCTGCTATTCCTCCCAAATTAAGTAGGTGTTCGAGTCCTTTCCTGAACTCGGACCTAACTTTTCCTCCTACCCATTTAAAATCATGAGTACCATTCTTCTCTCCACAGTGAAGTCCCTATCATGAACTGATGGGAGTTAGAGGACAGCTGTGATATCATGAAGCAGGACTAAGAAGCCAATCACGACATGCCTTTGGACATTCCATTGATCAAAGCCTTTACTAAAATGTGATGGGGGAAAAAAGAAAAAGACAATATCAATTAAAAGTTAGCAATATGAGAGGTAGGTTTCTGAGATCATATCCTGTCCTATTTCAATGTCATTAGCCAATATATTTAACTATGTAAATAAATAAGTTTACACTATCACAGTGAAATATGCATGTTTGTAAGTGCATAGCATTCAGTTGCTGTTACTGAGACCTTGAACGCCTAAACTTAATGTGACCCAGCAACCCTATTCACAGATTTTAAGGCCTTTGTAACCATTGTGATCAAGTTAATGGATCTGAGTAAATGCAGTTAATAGTGGTGATGATGACAATTTGCCCCATCCCATCAAAATATGTTTATGGAAATAAGTGTAAAACAAAAGCATTATTTTATCTTGTTGCGTTTCAGGCCTGCCAGTCAAGAGACGGATTCAGCTGGCGATTTTCCCGGTTGCAGTTGTTACGTATCTTATACTTCATTGCAATCTGTGGAAGGAAAATGACTATTGGTAAGTTTAATTTTTCTGGGCTAAATTCACGGTGGGATCCGTGAAGGGATTTAAGTTCTACAATGCTTTGGGCTACAGCACCTAACATTTAGCTCTCCTAGAAAATCGCAGGAACAACACTATGATCCGCAAAGCTTGAGCTAAGCATCTAGGTTAGGGGTTCTCTCAACAAACTTTTTGGTGGTCTCAGAGTGTGACAATTGCTGGCAATTTTTCCTAAAATACTTCATTAGCTTTAGGAAAAACAAATAAATAGGCGCGTGTACATGTCCAAAATCATTGTAATGTATTGATGTAGGGTTTTTTTTTTTGCAGACTCAAAAATAAAACGAATGTACAGTTATCTCTATTCTTTACTGAACCTAAACAGAATAGAAACACCAATAAGATGCTTTGCACCTTCTTGTCTTTGTTGTTGTTTCTTTTACTTTTTTATTTGCCTTTTTTTTCTTTGATCAGACTTGCTAGCTCGTAAGTCTGCTGCTGTGAAAAGTGATACTGGTATGTTAATATCACTTTTCACAGCCTCGCAGCTAGCTACTAAGTCTGCTGTGCAAAGTGACATTAACAAACATACAAATATCACCCTTCACAGCAGACTTACTCAGGCCTGGCAAGCCCAGGGACAAATTAAGCCCTGGATGGGCAGGTGGGTAGGGGAGTCAGCGGGGACCAGTGGTGATGAGGGGGATGGATGGAGAGGCAGTGGAGGCCAAGAGCAATGGGGGGAATAAATGGAGGGGGGCAGGGGAGTCAGCAGAGGCCAGGGATGATGGGAGGTGGTTGTGAACGTGAGCCCAAAGCCCTGAGGATGGGGGACTGAGCCTGCTACCCCATGGCTGGAAAAGGCAGCAGGGGTCGGGGTGATGGGGAAGGGGTGATGAGCCTGGGGACGGAGCCCACCACTGTGCAGTTGAAGCCTGGGGAGGCAGTGGTGGCCAGGGGCAAGGTGGGGAGGGGACGTGGCCTGAAGCTACATAGCCCCATGGCTGAAGCCTGCTGCCTGCTATCCCCACCCTCCCCCCCTGGCTGAAGCCCCCCTGCTTGCAGCCATGGTGGCTACATGTGAGGAACACTGATCTAGGTGCCCTTTACAATGAATGGGGAGAGATCCACAGAAGCCCGAGCACTAGGTGTGGAGCTGCCAAAGCTAGCCAATGGGAAATGCTGACTAGAAGGGTGTGCAAAGCCCTGCCCTTCTCATGGAGATAGGCACTTCCCTGCAGCCTGGACTTCGCTGACTATCTCTGCTTGCGATCCATTAATGGGAACCTCGTATCTGGAGTCAGATGGCTTAATTGCTTCTTGATGGAATGAATTAGGCGCCTGCCTAGTTCCAAACACAAGGGCCAGAGGAGGAAGTGGTGGTGCCCATCTTAAAATGTTTAGCCCAGTGGTTAAAGCACTTGCCTGGGATGTGGGGGATGCAGGTAAAAATTAATAATCTGAATAAGTGTATGTTAAGTGATTATAATTTCTCAAATAAATATGTATCGATATAGTGTATCCTCCTGATTAGCACAAAGAAGTAACACATTTGGTGTAAAGGCTCTATTTAGTTGCAAATCAAAAAATGTTTTAATGGTTACCATCCAATGAAAATCAACCTTTAATGGAAAATAACTAAAAAGTAAACATGCAAAATAAGATTAAAATTGATTATTTTAATCAAGGTTTCCTGCTTGCTGATTTAAAGCATGGTTAAAACTGATGATTTAAATCACTTTGACTTAAAGCAGTCCACCTTGCGGTAAAGACAATTCCTTCTGCAGGAATTGATTTGATGGTCTTTAGTTGCCACCTATCTTAAACACTGTTATGTGTCGTCGTATAACATATTAGACCAAATTGTCAAAGCCTGAAGAGTCACCTACACATGAAAAACCTGCACGTGCATATGTGCAAACTGGGTGCGCAAACCGCTCTTGTGGAAGTAAATGCTTATAATTAAGTTCCAAAGCATTTAATTCTCAAGCACTGTGGTTGCGTGTATCCTTCCACTCTCTTAAAGGCTGACCTGCAAAACGCGGTTTGTGATATAAAACCATCAAGGGAGTGATTCATGTTTTTTACAAAAAAACCCTATAATATTTCACTTGGTTTGGTTTGTGCCAATGCTCATATAGCAACTTGAAGTCAGGACATTTTGCATTTGATTACGCAGCTGAAAATGGGTGGTTTCACTTGCATGCTCCTAATGCAGCACACAATGGGCATTGCAGAAAGTGAACTCCACTTTCATTCCTGGGCTTTGCCCTTCTTAAATAAACTAACAAAGTCCTAAGGCAGAAATGTGCTTAAAAATTTAACCTCAGGCCTGGGTCCACAAAGGTATTTAGATGCCTAAGTCTCATTTTAGGCACCACTGTGATCCACAAAACCTACTCTCTGTTGTTGCTTAACCCTGTAGGCACCTAAACTCATTTGGTGCATAAGTTTTGCAGTAAAAGTTCTCTAGACATCTGTTTCTGTCTCTGAGCATGCACACTGCTACTTTACTCTAGGCATCCAGATGCCAGTCTCCGACTTGAGCTCCACTATGATCCACAAACAAGGGGAAGACAGGCAGAAGAGCACCTATCTTTCCTGTCAGACCCGAACAGGTAAGCGAGCTCAGAGGCCACCTAGCTCTCCACCAAACGATTCAGGGGAGGGGGAAGGGCCCTCACCGATGACCTTTAGTCTAGTGGTTAGTTACTCACCCAAGATGTGGGAGACTCCTGTTCAAGTCCTGCCTGAAAAAAAGAAGGGACTTAAACAGGGATCTGCCACCTCTCAGGTGAGTGTTGTAACCTTTGGGCTATGGATAATTCTGATGTGAGCCTTCCCAATCCCTCCTGTTGAAGTTGCTCCACTTTAATGAAATAATGTAAATAGTAATTGGGCCAGAGCGAGTAAGGCTCATTCTGTAATCCAGTGGCTAGACAAATCACCTGAGAGATGGCAGATCTGTGTTCAAATCCCTTTTCTTTGTCAGGCAGAGGGGAGATTTGAACAAGGGATCTCCCACATCCTGGGTGAATACCCTACTATTGAACTAAAGGAAGTAAGGGGGGGTCCTCTTCCTCCTCCCACCTCCCCCCACCCATTTTGCATGGACTTGGGTAGGTGCCTAACTCATTTGCTCAAGAAATGACTTAGGCACTCAAGCCACCTAACTCCAGGAGAGGCTTTCCCAGTTGTTGATTACTAGCAGAGATAGGCACCTCTTGGCAGCCTGGGTTTAGTTGCCTATCTCCATGAGAGAAGGAGGGCTAGGACACACCCTCTTATCAGCATCTCCCATTGGCTACCTTACGTGGCACCACACCTAGTGTGTTGGCTTATGTGGAATGCATTATAAGACACCTATCTCTCCCCATTCATTATATAGGGAGCTTACCTAACTTGGCTTTGTGGATCCCATTGTTGTTCCAATTTTTTTTTTCCGAGACACCTAAAAGTTAAGTATCACACAATGCACAGTGTTGCAGCGCCTAATCCCTTTTGTGGATCCAGGTCTTAATCCTCAAGCTTTATTCTAAATGGGCTGATTTCTCCATGCAGGATTTCCTTCCTTCCCTGCCTCCCCATACTCTCTTCTCATAAAAGAACTCAGTGCTTATGTTTCTAAGTAGAAGTAGTAAGACCCACCTGATGTGGCTACCAGGGTGAGTCAGCAAAAGAGTTCTGCATCTCCACACAGAGCCCTGACACCTGTTGTAGGCAACTTTAATAGCTATTTGGTAATGAAGATAGGTATCTCGGAGCAGCACTGAATGATAAAAGCCTTACCAGCAGTAAGCATAGTATTAAGTAGCAAAATTAACATGAAAGCAACCAAATTATGACCTTTATTATGGCCAATATTTGTATTTTATTCATTGGTGGGATCTATTGACATAGTTAGAACTAAAAAAAAATCAATTTGTTGAACTTGGTTGTCAGTTTCCCACCTTGTCACTGCTATCTGCTTTAGTTGCCTGTTCAATTTCCAGTACCCAGAGGTTACCTACTACAGTACAGACCTAACAAAGAAAACAGGACACCACTGGCCATCACCTACAGCCCCCAACTAAAATCTCTCCAACACATCATTAAGGATCTACAATCTATTCTGTCAGGTGATCCCTCACTCGCTCAAGCCGTGGGAGGCAAACCTATCCTTGCTTACAGACAGCCCCCCCAACCTGAAGCAAGTACTCACCAGTACCCCATACAACAAGAACACTAACCCAGGAACCTATCCCTGCAACAAACCCCGTTGCCAGCTCTGCCTGCACATCGACTCTAGTGACACCATCACAGGTCCTAACCACATCAGCCACACCACAGGAGCTCATTCCCCTGCACATCTACTCATGTAATATGCCATTATGTGCCAGCAGTGCCCCTCTGCCATGTACATTGGCCAAACTGGACTCACTATGCAAAGGAATAAATGGACACAAATCAGACATAAAAATTGGTAACATCCATAAACCAGTCGGAGAGCACTTCAATCTCCCAGGACACTCTGTAATTGACCTGAAAGTTGCCATGCTGCTACAAAAAAATTTCAAAAACCAACTTCAAAGAGAAACTGCAGAGCTGGAACTTATATGCAAATTTGACACTATCAAACTGGGTCTGAATAGGGACTTGGGGTGGTTATCTCATTACAAGAAGTAATTGTCACTGTTCACACATTCTCACCTTCTAATCAAGGGTTGTGAATAGGCCTTATCTACTCTAACTGAATGGATTGTGTTAACTGAATGGATTTTGCTAACACCTCCTCTCCCCATTGTTTTCTTACCTCTGGCTGTATCTATATATACCCTCTATTTGATTTCTATTCATTGCATCTGAGGAAGTGGGTTACAACCCACGAAAGCTCATGCCTGCGGAAATAAAATTTATTAGCCTTTAAAGTGCTACAGCACTCTTGTTGTTTTTACTGTATACAGACTAATATGGCTACCCTTCTAGAACTGTTCAATTCTTATTAATTCTTTGATATTCTTTTCTTTTAGGCCGCCGCCTACATATATAAAAAGAAAAACTGTACTAGGAACTTGTTCACCATTTAAGTCTCTATTGAAGTAAGTCCAAACTGTGGGTGGGAAGGTGCTAATTAAGAGAGATTTTAGTTGTCAACACATTTTTGACCATTTTTCATCTTAACTACCAAATCAGCTGTGATCCTCCGGGTCAGATTCTTGAGTACATGCCAGCTGCTTTGTGCCCCTCTGTCAACTTTAAATCACCAGGGCAGCAAAAGCAGCTAGAGCATACTTGTGAATCTGTAGTGAATAAAGAACTATATTGAATAATAATGAATTTATTTCCGTTATGGAAATACAAAATATATCGCTTTTCATCTTGTACAGTAAATAAACAGCCTTTGGGCCTGAAACGCAATCATTCAGGAACTTTGTCTGGTCAGTGGTCTATGCTTCCACAGTGGCCATTGTGTTCACCATATCAAAAAACCAAGCTATTAAACAGTGACACTCTGATCAGTAGGCTAGAGCAGAGGGGTCTGAGTCTACTGTCCTTGAAGGCAGTGGGGTTGCATGGCTATAACTGAGGACAGTGTTTGACCTGTGATGATACTCATACAGTAATCCGGGGAGATTTTGTGCATTTAGGGCTCTGCCTAGGTATACTTACAGTGGTCACTCTAGGCACCCTTCTCAGGACAATATTTATCAGTCATTTCTCCTTTGGCATTGTAACGCTTCGTTCTTCTTTGAGCGATGGTCCCTGTTGTATTCCACTGAGGGTTTACGCATGGGTTGTGTGTCCAGAGCTGGGGAATTTGAAAGTAGTAGTGTCCGTTGGTCTGCACACGTGCCCTGGTCGCCTCATGGTTTTGTTCAAGATGACAAAGGACAGGGTGGACTGACTGTACCTCCAGACGACTGGGTTCAGGATTTGTGCTTTCTGGTCGCTGCCTCTACAGCTTGGGAGAAGCACACGTTTCATCCAGGTGCGGTATCTGCCCGTCCTTCCCCAGCCATGCGCGAGAAGGCTGTGCTCTCCGCCTCAAGAAGCATCTCATGGAGGTTGCCATGAGACCACAGTCAGATCCAGACCAAGCAACCCTGCCACCAGGACATCAGCCTGAGAAACCCAGGAGCATGCCTCTGACCACAGTCTGATTTCAGTGGTACCAGTACTATGGAGCCCGTGCCGGGGCCTAGTTGGGAGGCAAGGAAGCATGCGCACAAGCGTGGCAGTAAGTCTTTCTCCAGGCCTAAGAAGGATGATGTGCCCTCCACGGGTTGCAGCCAGGGAGAAATGGCGCAGTCCTAGGCTCACAAGCAAGGCAAGAAATCACACAGACTGGTAGATTTGCTGGTACTGAGCACAGAGCCACCCATGCCTTTCATGTTAGTCTCCCTTAAGTCAAGGGAACTGTCAGTTTTGAGATAGTCCTCTGCTCCCACTCCAGTTCCAGCTACGGGATGAAGTTGGTGTTGGAGTCACATGAACTCTTCGCCCTTGGAAAACCGAGATCTCTATGCCTCCCTCTGCTGCCTGTGCCTAGGGAGGTATACTCTCCAAACCAGAGCTTACCTCAGTCAACTCAAGCTTCCACCCATTTGTCTATGGTTTATACAGTTCCACAGGCTCTGACAGTTCCACCACTGGAACCAGGATCTGAGTTTTCATCATTAGAGGAATCAGATGAAGCACAAGGGCCACCCATCCCCTACTGCTGCTGTGAACACCCTAAGGAACCACCGGCTTCATGGCAGTACCCTCCTTTCCCCCAGCAGAGGAGCCACTGGTATACCACTCCAGTGAGCCCTCTTCAGCATCCACTGGAGCCATCCTGTTGGCCGTATTGGGGGTCTTGGCCTCCATATCCACCTTCAGAGCCTTCCTGTTCTGCAAGAGACAGTATCGATGGAACAGGAATGATTCCCATCATCCTCTCCAGATGCTGCTGTGACCTCAGCTTCTCCCTTGCCTCCAGATGACTTTTGTTAGTTCCAGGACTTCCAACACAAAGTGGCTGAGGACCTTCATATTCCCCTGGAGGAAGTACAAGACAAGAAGCATCAAGTTCTAGACCCTTCGTGCCTCGGTATGGCCCAGGGTTGCTCTACCAATCAACAATGCCATTTTTCAGCTGGCTCAGACTGTTTGAAATTTCCTGGCCATTTGTGCACCTACTCCCAAGAGGGCAGAAAAAAGGTGGTACATACCAGTTAAGGGGTCTGAGTTTCTGTTCTCCCCCCCCCAACCCAATTCCCTCATTATCCAAGTGGCAACGGTGCGGGCTAGGTGACAGTACGCATGCTTCACCCTGGTGGACAACGATGGCAAGTGGCTAGACCTTCTGGGTTGCAAGGTCTTCTCGCCAGCTATCCTCCAATTTTGGGTCTCAAAATACCAGGCCTTATTGGCCAAATATGACTCAACCACAGTAAATTGGAGTACTTTATTGACAAACTTCCCCAGCAAGATCAAGCCCATTTTCAGGCTATCCTGGAGGGGGACTAAATGGTCATGAGAAGTGTACTTCAGTCTGCTGTAGACACAGTGGATACCTCTTCACACACAATTGCTACAAGAATTGTCGTGTGGAGGGAATCATGGCTGCATTCATCTGGTTTCCCACAGAGGTACAAAATTTCATAGAGGACCTCCATTTCAAAGAGTCTCAGCTGTTTACCCAGAAGACTGACAATTCCCTCCATTCCATCAAGGATTCCAGAGCCACACTACAATCACTGGATGTCTATATACCTGCACCCAATCAAAAATTCTGCGGTCTGCCACCTGCACTGTTTCAGGACTCCCCAGTTCTTCCACCAATGACCCAAGAAACCCAAGAAGTAGAAGACCCAGTGATCCCACCCTCCAGGACTGCCTTCACAGCCTTCAGCATCATATGCTCAGGCCTCTCAGAACCGATATTTCTGAGTGCGCCTAGAGAGCTGCCAACCAGCTTGCCTCCTGCTGTACACCTGACCCACCCCCTTTAGGGGGGCATCTAGCATTTTTTTTTTTTTAAACCAGCTTGGAGTGTGATAACAATGGGCAAGTGGGTCCTGGATGTTGTTTGACATGGCTATACAATCAAGTTCACAACACTACCTCATCCACATCCTCCACCCCAATCCCTTCTCAGGGACAGCGTTGTACAGACCAGCATCCTCACGACAGCATCCTCTCTCTAGAGTTAGACTCCCTAGAATCCCTAGAGTTAGAATAGAACATGTTCCTGTGAACTATCAGGGCATGGGGTTCTATTTAACTTATTTTCTGACATCCAAGAAGAAGGACCTCTGCCACCTCAATCACTTAATTCGCAAACCCAAGTTTCGTATGTTCACCTTAGCAGCCATCATACCGTCCCTAGAAAGAGGCACGTGGTTTACAGCTCTCAAAATGCAGGTTGCCTATTTCCACATAGAAATCTATCCAATCCACAGAGGGTTCTTGAGATTCATGGTAGATCCTCAGCATTTCTATTCAGACTCCCCACTGCTCCATGGGTCTTCACCAAAGTTTTCTCTGTTGTAGTGGGCCACTTCTGGCATCACAGGGTCCTTATATTCCTCTATCTTGATGACAGGCTACTAGCAGCACAATCAAGAGATGAGGCTCGAGCCTTGACCTCCATGCTACTCCCTGGGGGTAAGCGTAAATGTTGAAAAATCGACTTTGGTTCCCCCCACAGTCCCTGGATTTCATAGGGGGCTCCATCTAAGTGGTCTCAGCATGAGCCTACCTTCTGAAGGACAGGTTCCAGACCCTGCAGGAACTCGTTACCCGAGTAGTCAATGGCCGCCTGTTCTAGTCAAGACTTGCATATCCCGCTTTGGCCACATGGCAGCCTGCACATATGTCACCACCTTCGCTTGCCTCTGCCTTCACTGTCTTCATCTGTGGCTCCAGAGAGTCTGTTCACTCATGTGACATATCATGGACTTTCTTCTGACAGTCCCTCCTGTGGTGGATGGTGTAACCCGTCCGTGCCCAGGGTAGCCCACTGATAATGCCAGGGTCAGGGCAGGCTGCAAAAGGAGAGCAAATTCTCCCAGCACTGGTGAGTGACACTGCAGTCAGACTTCCCAACCAGCCACAAAAAGTGCTTCTCATTCCCCCACACTGGTTATCAAGAAGCCACTGTGCAAATACACACAGCCCCCTTTACTGCATTTCAGTCTCTGGCTCCCAAACTGACACTAGGTCCAGTAAAGAGACCAGTTATTTAAACTCTATGCTCTTTACTAAAAGATTCCCTCTGATCCCAAAGGATCAGCCACAGAACCAGTTCACTATAAGTTTGGATCTTACCCGAAATACCACGCTGCCAGCCAATCCTTTAGTAACTAAAACTAAAGGTTTATTAATAAAAGAAAAACAAACAATAAGAGAAGTGTTAAAGGCTTAAAGCAATCAGATATATACAAATGATTTAAAAGTCCCTATACATCAGGTTTCTAGAACAATTGTGGAGTTGCAGGCTTGTATAGTCCCTCTGGTATACATCCAGTACCTGGATGGGTCTAAGTCCTTCAGTTCAGTTGCAAAGTGTGTTGATCCAGAGGTGTGTCCGCAGCTGGACAGGAACAAGGAACCAGACAAAAGACAAAATGGTTTCTGTGGTTTGATCTTATATACCCTCTGTTTCTGGCCATGTGGCTTGTGGAACTTTACAGGAACCAAAATGGAGTCCATAGTCACATGGGCCAATCCTGGTAACTCTTCAGGTATGCCTTTAGTTTCTTCCTGGGCCTCTGGCCTCTGTAAAGGTCTTGATGGGCCATTAAGCAGGCTATTGTCCTGCGGCCTCTCTGTCTGGGGTGTGTCTTCTGCAGCACAGTTTGAAATACAGGGATATAAAAGATCCCCATAACTTTCTTCACATATATCACACATGAACACAAATATTATCTTCTTGCTCAGCACATTATAACCTTTCTAACAGTACCTGACATGGCATGTCTTACATGAATCATTATGATTTTGACATATTAATGTCACATAACACAAATGTCCCCCCCTCCT
This sequence comes from Mesoclemmys tuberculata, assembly GCA_007922155.1. Taxonomy (NCBI): domain Eukaryota; kingdom Metazoa; phylum Chordata; order Testudines; family Chelidae; genus Mesoclemmys; species Mesoclemmys tuberculata. The sequence continues at coordinate 637,069 of ML675610.1, forward strand.
AATGCAGTCCGCATGACAGATGGATCTGAGGCTGGTCTGCTAGACTGTCTTTCCTCCCATCCTACCCAGACATGACAATCATCATGACACATCACTTGCCAAATGGGGTGCCCACATGGTCGAGCACATGACACAGGAGTTGGACCGCCCCAGGAATACAGAATGCACAACAACAGTACACGGAGAGCATGTTGAGCATTTCTCCCATCCATTCACTCCCATGTTCTCATCATGTCCGACAGCACCACCACCATTTTATCAACAAACAAGGGTGCACGAGGTTGACTGCTCTGTGGGGAAGTGGTTCATCAATGGGGTTGGTGCATTCCCCACAAGATCCTGTTGTCAGCAGCCTATATTTTAGGGATTCAGAACATGATTGCAGACGCGCTCAGCAGGAAATTTGTGGCCAGCACAAACGAGAGCTTCATGGCACTGTAGTCAACCACATGTTCAGCCAATGGGGGACTCTGATCAGGGACCTCTTTGCCTCCTATGCCAACAGAACATGCACCAGCTACTGCTCTGGTGGAAGGAGGGGGAGGTCTTGGCGTCCACTTCCAAGACGATCAGCTCGTCCTCTACTGGACAGACCAATCAATTACGTCTTTCCCCCTCTACTGCTCCTGCCACGAGTCCTCCACAAGATCAGGCGGGATAAGGCCATGGTCATTTTGGTTGTCCTGTTCTGGCCACACCAGTTCTGGTTTCCCCACCTTCTCTGCAGGTCAGCTTATTCTCCCCCACTCACTTCCCCTGCCAGCTTTCCACAACTGCTTATGCAACACTTTGGCAGGATCAAGCATCCTGATCCACAGCCACTTCACCTCAGAAGTTGGTTTTTGGATGGGCATCTTCACTAGAACAGGAATGTTTGTCAGCAGGACAAGACATCCTTTTGAGCAGCAAGAAAGAGTCCATGAGGCATTCCTGTCAGGCCAAAGTGGAGCGCCTCACCTCCTGTGCCCAACAGAGAGGTGTTGCCCCTGGGGGCATGGACATTCCACTTCTTTTGGACTACCTCCTGTCCTTGAAGATGTTGGGAACCCCAGTTCCATCAAGGTCTACATAGCAGCTATCAGTGCCTTCCACCCCTCTGTGGAAGGACACTCTGTATTTACAAATCCATTGACTACCAGGTTTTTGGAAAGGTCTTCTCAGAACCTATCACTCCTCACAAATGTAGGCCAGTTGCACTGTCTGGCTGGGGCGTTGCGACTCTTCCTCGGGCCCAGGCTCCGAGGAAAGCCACCGCACCTCCCTTAAGGGGGAATAATCAGTGCCTTTTCCAAGTCATTAACCCTGGCTCCCAGTGGGGCGGGCTGACAAGCTGTCTATTGCCTCCAACTCTCAGGCAGGTGAGCAGTCGGTTGCCTCTGACCCTCAGGCAGGGCGAGGCAGGTGAGCACCTCTTCTCGGCTCGGGTGGGGAAGGAAGATGCAGGCCCATCCCTCTCCACTGCATCCCAGCCCAGGGCCCTAGCAGTGGCAGAGCAGTGCCACTGAATCAGTGGGGCTCCAGCCACAAGACGCTGATGGGGGTTTCGCCACTGACTCAGCCGCTGTCTAGCAGGCTGTGCCTGGGCCACTTCCTCCCCCTGGTCCCTGGGTACCGGATTGCTCTCGGTATCCTCTGGTTCGCTGGGGTACTTGGCAACCGGCAGGCCCTCTAGTCCCTCCTTATCGATTGGGGGTAGGTCAGGGAATTCCTCAGTGGAGGGCGGCTCCTCCAGGTCACAAGATTCCCCGGGTCCATCGGGCACACTCCACTCCCCAGGTCCCTAGCGTCAGGAAGCTCCTCCAGGTCTGCCCTGGCTTCGGGGAGTAATTCCTCCCCCGGAGCCTCAGGTCTCATTCCAGCTACCAGGGCCCAGCGGCCCCGTCCACTTGCTGGGTCCCAGGTAAGCCGGGCAGAGTATGGGGCCTCTGCCCCTGGGGGCAGTTGCTCGGAGCAGGCCTTCGGTCCTGGTCAGGCCTAGGCTGCGTCCGGCAGCTCCCCCCTCACTGAGCTCCTATGCTGGCCTTTTATACTTCCCGTTCCTGGGTAAGCTCTGCTCCTCTGTTGCTGGGCAGATTGGCCTGGCGGGCCTGGTTCTGTCCAGTCAGGGCGTTGTGACCTTTCCTTGGGCCCAGGCGCTAAGGAAGGCCACTACGCCTCCCTACAACAACCTATCACTCCCCAGTGGGACTTCAGCCTTGTTCTCTGAACATTAATGAAATTTCCCTTTGAGCCACTGGCTTCCTGCTCCCTGTCCCTCCTTTCCGTGAAGGTCTCCTTCTTCGTAGCTAAGGTCACCTCTGCAATAACAGTAAGTGTGATGGAGACCATGATTGTGGACCTCCACTTTCATCATGTTCCATAATGACAAAGTCTCCCTGCACCTGCACCCCAAGTTTCTACCAAAGTTTGAATCCTGGTTTCATCTCAACCAACCCACATCCTTACCTGCTTTCTTTCCACAGCCTTATGCCTTGGTGGAGGAATGGCACCTTCACTCCCTTGATATCTGCAGGGCCTTGGCCTTTTACCTGCAGGGGACAAGACCAATCAGAAAGTCCCATAGACTGTTTATCGCTATAGCTGAAAGGATTAAGTGGCAGGCAATCTCCACACAAGATTTCTAAGTGGATTTCAGGGCTCATTATGCTTTGCTATCAGTTGTCGGAACTGCCTCCTCCTCTTGGGATGAGGACCCATTCCACAAGAGTGCAAACATCAACTACAGCCACCCTGCACAATGTACCACTTCCAGACATATGTGGGGCAGCTAGGTGGAGTTTGGTACATGCCTTCACTGCACATTATACCTTGGTGCAGAACTCTCTGACGGACGCTTTGTTTGGCACAGCTGTCCTCCATTCAACCATTCCATTCTCTTTCACATACTTCTCCAAATTAGGTTCTGCTTGTTAATCACCCTCAGTGGAAAACAATCGAGGGGCCATCACTCGAAGAAGAGGAGATTACTTGTCTGTAACGGGAGGTTCTTCAGGATGTGTGGTCCCTAACTTTATTCCAGTCCTGGCCTCCTTCCCCTCTGCTGTGGATCTGTTCGATTTGCAGTGGAAAAAAGAGGTGCTGTCAGTCCACCCTGTCCTTTATCGACTTGGACGAAACCATGAGGTGAAGCAAGGATGCATGCGCAGACCAAAGATAGTATAACTTTCAAATTCTATGGCTCTGGATGCATGGCACATGCATAAACCCTCAGTAGAATACAGATCGGGACCACACATCTCAAAGAACCTCCAGTTACAGGTAAGTTACCTCCTTGTACAAGGACTAATCTTGCAAGTTGCAGAGCACCTTCTGTGAGGTTCTGCATGTCCTCATTACTTACTGAAGTCAAATCACATGTATGCTCATTGAAGGGAAGTTGTACATGAAAGTCAGTGGAAGGTGAAGGCATTCAGTGCTTTATAGGTTTGGCTGTATCATTTGTATGTGTTCTGCTAATTGACAGGGTTAGCAGAAAGGAACACAGACACCAGTAGAAAGAACAAGGTTGCTTTACTATCTCTTTCGAAATATTACAGAAAATGAAATGATATATATATATATATACATAACAGAATAAACTTATTATACTATAATTCTAAGCAATAGAAAGAATAAGTAAGGTAATGCACCTGATCGTTAGATAAGATCAACTGTAGTGATTAAGAAAGATACATCACCAGTTGCCCTATTAATACATTACCATCATCCAGATCCACAGTCGCTGGGGAGCCCTGGTTGCAGCGAGGATTTGGAGAGCCTGTCCCGGCAATTGGGAAGTCCTACGCGGTGCATCCACCCGTAGGTGAGGTCTCCAAATTCGCTACAAGTGGGTCCAGCTTTTATAGAGTGGAACAAACAAGTATACGTGACTATGGGCAGATCATCTGATGGATATCTGGTTCTCATGCAAGGGGCTGTGATGGGAACCTGGCCGGGGCTCCCATCCCAGACCCTGCACGTTCCTTTCTTATCTTTTTAGGGCTTCAATAGCAGATAGAAACTTGTTACAAAGGGAAAGATAGAAACTTCTTACAAACAGAAACTTCTTACTTTAGCAACAAAGGGAAAGACCCCTCTCATATGTTAAAACACTCTCACTCTATCAGCAGAGGGAGAGGCTCCTTTCATGTGTTAAACATAGTAACCTATCATTACAAATTTATACATTTGGAGTGAACAAGCATATACAATAGTAACCTTTATGATACAAAGATTCACTGGCATAAACAAATATGACTCCCACCGCGCAGAGGCTGATCCAACTAGATACATATAATCCTTTCATATCAGTATGTTTGTTTGACTTGACAACTTATTCCATACAGTTTTTTCCTTTTTGTGATATAATTCTGATATACAGGTATTGAGAAGCCATCTGAATGAGCGGTTAACCTGTTTTCTCTGTTTAGCTTCTGACACAGTGCCACTAACCAGGGAATCTGAGCACCTTCCAAATGTATTAAAATGAGCACAAGGAGATCTTTTCAGAGCAAGACATCTGGTTCCCCTCTGAGAAAGAGCCCCTTCATGTAATTTTTTTAAAAAAAACTTTCATTAGGTTTCCTCTCTTTTTCCTCTAGCATGAGTAACCCTTCTAATTTTCAAACCAAAAGTAATTGTGGTTGTCTTAGCATATTGCAGACTTTCTCAAACTTTGGGTTAATTATCTGCTGATGTGAAGTGGCACAGCTGTATTGACTTCAATGGATCTGTGCCATTTTACACCAACAGAGACTCTGTCCCTCTGACTTTGTTTGAACTTCTGATACTCTGGCACTATAAAACATTTTTCCCTATTCCATGGGCTGTGCTGTTTCAATGCATTCATTAGGCTCTCTAAACAACTGATACCATGCTATTTAAAGTATAATATAAAAGGTTTTTAAAGCAATTGCTGGCATTGGTGGTTTATTAAAATTAAAATTCCTGCTTTTCCCCCCTCTTAGTGATCAGAAAATATATCCATTCCTATGTGCTAATGACTTTATGAAAGTAGCAGCGTTCCATGGAAATGATAAGATGGAGTTGCCTTATGGAATAAAGAGAGCAGGTTGGTATTTCTCGGGTATGCCTACAGTATTAAATGTAAGCTGTGTCAATAGGCATGTCTCCACTAGAAACATAAGTCAAACTATGTTAAGTGGCCTTACAGTCACTGCAGTAATTACTGTGGTGGTTCATGTCCACACTGCCTTTCTTGTGTAGATGGCGTGTGTCCTCACCAGGAGTGCTTTCACCAACTTAGGAGGGGCAATGTGGGGTCCTGAGAGCTCTCAGCTTGGCATGCAGCTCCCCGCCTGGAGCCCAGGGGCTATCCCGAGGCCCCTGGCTCCCTGCTTCCCGCCAGAAGCATGGCAGCCGCTCAGCAGGGGGCCTCGGGGCAGCCTTCAGGCAGCAGCCAGACTTGGAGCGGGGATCTGGATGGGTTCAGCATAGCAGGGAGCCCGGGCAGCCCCTGGGCTCCCAGCAGAGAGTGGGGAGCCAAGACCCTGATGGGCAACGCAGCAGGGAACAGGGAGCCTCAGGGTAGCTGATGTAAGTAACCACTATCGCCCAACTACAGTGATACAAGCCCTATGCTTCTTGTTAAAGTGGAGTTGTTATGTTGGTCTAGTAGGGCACTTAAATCGGTAGGAGCAAGGCTGTAGTGTGTATACTGACATAATTAGATCAACATAAGCTGCCTTATGTCGACCTAAAGCTGTAGTATAGACCAGGCCTAAGCCTAGGTCTGAGGGACCCGGGCTTGTGGACTCCGGTGTTTCCAAGCCTATGCTTAAGTATCTATATAAAATATATGCGCCTCTCTAACAATAGTAGATAGATAAATAGATATAATCTACTGTTGTTAGAGAAGCAGTATGTGGACAAGAGAGATCCAGTTGATAAAGTATATTTGGACTTTCAGAAAGCTTTTGACAAGGTCCCTCACTGAAGACTCTAAAGCAAACTAAGCAGTCATGGGATAAGAGGGAAGGTCATTTCATGGATCAGTAATTGGTTAAAAGACAGGAAACAAAGGGTAGGAGTAAATGGTCAGTTTTCAGAATAGAGAGAGAGAGAAATAGCGGTGCTCCTCGGGTCTGTTCTGTGACTACTGCTGTTCAACATATTCATAAGTGATCTGGAAAAAGGGATAAACAGTGAGGTGGCAGATTTTGCAGACAACACAAAATTACTCAAGATTGTTAAATCCAAAGCAGACAGCGAAGGGTTACAAAGGGATCTCACAAAATTGGATGACTTGGAAAAATGGCAGCTGAAATTCAGTGTTGATAAATGGAAAGTAATGCACATGGGAAAACATAATCCCTACTATACGTGAAAAATGACAGGCTCTAAATTAGCTGTTACCACTCAGGAAAGAGATCTTGGAGTCATTGTGGATAGTTCTCTGAAAACATCCACTCAATTTGCAGTGGCAGTCAAAAAGCTAACAATGTTAGGAACCATTAGGAAAGTGATAAATAATAAGACCAAAATATCATCATGCTACTATATAAATCCATGACACGCCTACTCCTTGAATACTGCATACAGTTTTGGTCACCCCTTCACCAAAGGAATATGTTAGAAATGGAAAAGGTGCAGAAAAGGGTAACAAAAGTGATTTAGGGTGTGGAACAGCTTGCATATAAGAAGAAGTAAAAAAGATTGGTACTTTTCAGGTTGGCAAGAGGTGATGGAGGGGGAATATGATAGAGGTCTGTAAAATCATGAATGGTATGGAGAAAGTGAATAGGGAAGTTTTATTTACCCTTTCACGTAACACAAGAACCAAGGGTCGCCCAGTGTAATTAATAGACAGCAGGTATAAAACAAAAAGGAAGTACTTCTTCACACAACTCACTGTCAACCTGTGGAACTTGTTGCCTAGCGATGTTGTGAAGGTGAAAACTATCACTGGATTCAAAAAAGAATTAGTTAAGTTCATGGAGGACAGGATCTTCAGTGGCTATTGGCCAACATAGCGAAGGATAGAACCCCTTCTTCTGGGTGGCCCTAAGTCTCTGACTGCCAGATGTTGGGACTGGCCAACAGGGGATGGATCACTTGATGATCGTCCTGTTCTGCTCATTCCCTCTGAAACTCCAGACATTGGCCAATGTCAGAAGATAGGAGACTGGTCTAGATGGACCATTGGTCTGACCCAGTGTGGCCATTCATATCTTCTCAAGTTCTTATGGTACAGGGAGATGAAAGTCAAGAACTGCTGAATTCTAATCCCAGGTTTACCATTCACTGACTCTGTGACCATGGGCAGGTCACTTAGGTCCAGACTTTTTAAGGGATTTAGGCATTGCACCACAGAGCAGTACAAGGCCAAGTGCCTTAGACCAGTGGTCCCCAACCTTTTTTGTACCAGGGACCGGCTTAAAGCAAAACTATTTTTCCAGGGACCGGCATGGCGGGGTGGCAGGAAATGCCCAGCAGGCAGCACTTCACAACACTCTCCGCCGTGAAATTGACTCGCCCGTGTCAATTTCGGCAGCGGAGCTGGAGGGTGGGGCCCACAGCGCAGAAATTTACCATTTTAAGAGCCGGTTCGCTCTTAAAGTGGTACACCACTGCGAAACAGACTGCCTAGCGGCTAGCTGAAGAGCAGCATAGCCGCGGCGCCGCGGACCGGCAAAGAACCCCAAACGGCCCGGTCCCGGTCCGCGGACCGGTGGTTGGGGACCCCTGCCTTAGACAACTAAGTCCCATTTTCCTAAGTGACTTGGGGCCAGATTTCTAAAGGTGTTTAGGCACCAAAAGATAGGCACCTAAACACCTTTTAAAAAATCCTGGTGGAAGGCAATAGGATTTAGGATCTTAGGTCCCCAAATCACTTGAAAATGGGTCTTAAATGAAGCAATCCTTACATATCTTTACCATTCTGGGCCTTAGTCTCTCTTTGCCTGAGTTCCCCATCTGTAAAATGAGGGTAATATCATTTTTCTACTTCACAGGCATGTTGGTAGGATAGATACGACTATGAGGCTCTGAGATGCTAATGATGATGGGGAACCATGCAAGTACCTTAGGCCTGGTCTACACTTACCTTTGTGATTCGGCAGCAGTTGACGGGAGATACGCAAGTGACGTAAATCACTTGCGTATCTCCCGTCGACTTTGCAGCGTCTCCTCTGCGCGGTGTCCACACTGGGCTGCGTCGAAGGGAACAGCGCTCCCTGCAACACGGCGTTACGCCACTTACCGGGGTGGTTTTTCTGCATCACTGCCTGAATCAACTGACCGCGTCTATACAGCCCGCTCAGTCGATCCAGAGCAATTGATGTGACGGCGGCGAATTTGCTGCCGTCGGTGTAGACCCAGCCTCTGATAGATAAAATGGCTAACAGTGGACCTTTTAAGATGCCATTTGCAATTCTTGTCCAGGAGTCTTCCACCATATTTGCTGTATTCATGTGTGCCTAGTAGTCTCAGATCTGTAGTCTCTGAACATGAATCCCATTCTGTTCTCAGACCAAGGCATGTGTGAGAGAGGTAGGGCAGCTGTTTATTCTGGAGAAGTTGTAATAAAACTGTAATGTCAACTAACATACAGTCTTAAATTATGGCAATGTTTTGATTCTATTTTCTGGGCTGAAAATAAATGGACAAGAGCTATTCTGGCTAAAAATACTGTAATTAGGATGGTATGTTTATTTCTACACTGTAAAGCACTAACCACTTTCATTTGAAACCCTTTTCTTTCTATCTGCTTTCCAGAGTACTATTTTCAGGAAGCCCTTTCAAAACTACAAAATTGCGAACTGTTCAGTGAAGATGCTGGGTGAGTTTGTTTTTTGTTTTTGTTACTGCTCTCATGTTTTAAAATATAATGGTCAGTCAGAAAGTGAGATCAGTGGAGTTATTCTGGATTTACAGTAGTTTAACTGAGATCAGAATCTGACCCACTGTATTTATATATAATATATATATAAAAAACAAGCAAGTGGTCCTAATGTATAATTAATCCCAGTTTTAAATTGAGGTAAAGTCAAACTTCAATAACTTTCTTGTAGGTGAACTTTGAATCTTGTTTTGGTTCCGAAGAACAAAATGCCTTAGGGGGTTACTACTTGACTTGCCCTTTGCCCCTAAAGTTTTATTGACCCTAGGAAATTGCAGTTACATATTATGACTTCCCTATTGAAAAATCTATTGACTTGATTTTAGTACCAGTTCATAAGGGGTGGCTGAGATAGGTTTTTAACAGTTCACCAACAGTGGCCATGTCTAACTGGGGACATTTACCTAATAATAATTAATAATCTAGTGATTCTAAAACAGATTCAGCTTCATTGTTGCGTGAAAGAAATCTTCCCTTTTTTGGACCCTAATCCAGTTTAGGTGGTGATTTAATGTTGAGCTACAAAAGACTGTTCCTTGCAATCCAGTGATTGGTAGGGAATAAAGATAGAATGGAACACATTCTAGATTGCTTGTTGACTGCCATGTATTAGGTTTTGGCCTTTGAGAGGTCTCCTAGGTAGACATCACTCTCTCTGGATTTTGATTTCTTTATAGGATAGCATATTTGCAAATAAGCTAATCACACTCAACCACCAAGCAACATAAACATCATTGCATCCCAGGCAACAAACAAAAGGCGTATATACCCCATTTCAAATTAAGGTGGAAAGTACTACATGAGATTTGATACAAAGAATGTTAATGCTTATTGTACTTCAATCTTTCATTTATGTCTCTTTGTCCTCAAGGAAATTAAGTTAGAAATTAAGCTATAAAGGGCATATTTTAAACATACTATGTGGACTCTGTATATTGTAATTTAAGAAATTGGAGGCTAAGCCCAAGCCTTAGCTTATTTTAGGATCCTGTTTTAGAGGGTAGGAAAATGTTATGCTTGGAGAGCGTTCCACATTTTTGCAGAAATATATATTAGTAGTATAAAAACAATCAATAGTGTTGTTACTTAACACGCAGTAGTTTAAATAAGCCTAAAAGTAATGATTAGGTACTATATATTCTATTTTAACTAATCTAATTTGTGCAGTATGTACAGCGCATGAATCACTATACTATCTAAGAGCTCTGGGTGTATATGTATACAAGGTACTGCATCTAGATGTAGCATACGACATTAATCATTGGACGGAATCTTCAAAAGCTCCTAGTAGAACAGCAGTTAAGCAAGTAATTAAACAATTTAGTATTACTGTAATTTAGCCTTGTTTACTCATAATAAAATATAGAGGGATTTTCCAGTAATCTTTCTCAGTCTCGTTCAGATGTTAAGTTTGTATAAAGTGGACCATGGTCATGAAGACAGGTGTACCTCAAATCTATATAAAAATAAGCAAATATATGGGATGTTGGTAGAACTGCCCAGAGTGAACCGGGGAGGGAAATGTGTTTTTTGTTTTTGTTTTTTAAATAGTAACGCAGTTACTACCCAGTCTTAACTGAAATGCATATTTCCCAAGAGCCTATTTTGCAAACCCTTTCTCAGGTAAGTCCTATTGAAATCTGTGGAGTTACTGACTTGAGCAGTGAGGGTTTGCATGACTGAGCCATAGCTTTGGAATGCTGCAATGCACATACTTTCAAGCATGTGAGTTCCTTATATGGCATATTTATATTCCTGATACTTACATGTTCTGTCATCAGAAATCTGTATTCAAATCCTAGCTTTCATTAGCAATGAAAGTGGCTACTATAAATGCATTATGCAATAGTGAGTAAGCAGCGCATTTCCTTTCTACCCATCCTTTGCCAAATAGCCTCAAAGAAAATTGTATAACCTTCTTCACAGCCTCTTATTTCAGGAGATTGAGATTAATTTTTTTTTTTGCTGTGAAATGTGGGAATGAGTCTTCATCTGTTTTGAATCCCATGCTTAGGAGGGGACTCTGTCATAGTAACTTTAAACTGTAAAGGCCTTGCTTTCATTTTAAAATGATTCTTTTAACATTGGAAAATACCAGAAGAGGCACTTTACACTAAATTAAATACTTAAACTAAAATTAAACGTTTATAGCTTCAGACTCAGAGGGTCCCGAGCATGGTAAATCCAAGATGGCGTATGTGTGTGTGTGTTTGGGGAAAGGAGACTTTGCTGGACCCATACAAATCCCAGATATTAATAGACCAGAGCAGTGGCCCTTTAGATTTGTGGTGTTTGCGTAGACCTCCCGCTGTGTTAGGCAGAATGATTTAGCCCCTTCTCCCTCTACCCTATTATAAAATAAGATATTATTAAAAACACAGTACTTGAGGTTCAATTCACAGCAGTTATAGTTAACTCACAGCACGCTTACTGTTAAATGTGCTTGCTAAAGTGCCCTAGGAATAGCAAGCTATTAAAAATGGTATGTTGATACCTGGAGCATGATCTGTTTCCACATCTGCGCCGGAAGAAGTTATCCTTTAATCAAGGATCTCTAATTAAAGTCTAGTCTTGTTACAGACATCTCTGTAATTTACCACTACTCTCTGCTGCAGATCCAAGGCTCCTATAAAACAGAATCAGACCCAGAGCAGAACACATTTGCTGTAAAGTAACAACTATACTGCATCAGTTTAATCCATTCTCTTAAGCCATTTCCATCACTTTTCAACAATAGACAGTGATGAGATGCTACAGCACACACTAGATATGGAGGCTAAAAATAAGGTAGAAACAATTGGCATATGCTAGACCTTCAGTTGGATTCAGCCATATCCAAGCCCATTAGAATAGGCAGAGCTGAAAATCTGGTCTTCATGATTTGGTTGATGTAAGTTGTTGGACTCTGAACTACTGTATTCAGCATCAAGTGGAATCAATTCACTAGTGATTTAGATAACCAGCTTTGAAGTTGAAATACCAACATCAGATACTTTGTCACTAATTCAGAGGCTGCCACTTGTTTATATTATTCAACAGCATTTTCAGATTCCGTGTTCGGTTGTAACTAATGGGGCTGGAATGTGTGTGTTTTATCCAAGCTATAAATCTCACTGAATTTTAGATTAATTGAATTACTGTTTAAGCAGTTGTACTAGGACCCTGGATTAAGGTTTTAACTGCACCATGAAGAGGAAAAAGTTAGCATTAATAGGCTAACAACAAGTATGCTAACTCTGTAGTAATACAGGTTCAGACCCTGAGCTGGGCCCAACTTGTGCTCAGTGCAGCTTGGGAGACAAGGTGCTAAGCCACCTTTTCCTTCCCACAGCCCTGGGCCTGTCCAGCTACCAATCTAGTCTGCAGTGCAAAGAAGAGCAATTTCTTTACGCTAGCTGACAGTGCCTGAGGGGCCATTTCAGCAACCAGGCATTAGTGAGGTGAAGGAATGCCCTGGCCATGGCCACTTAACTAAAGATTGGGGAAAGGAGTGGCATAGAATTACTGTGGTGGCTCTATATCACTTGGGGTTTTCCCTATGGAGAGTGAATTGTTTACTTTTGCTTAACCTCGCTTTAAGAATAATTTATACCATCAGAGCAGCCTTAAAGGACAAGGGAGTGATGTTCATAATTTCTATACCTTCGCAGCAGAGAGAATTTTTTTTTTTAATGGTGGGGGGAGGGGAGAAGAAACAGTAGAGAAATCCACACTTGTGAGTTAAAGACCTGTTCATAAGCAATGTCTAGTCAATCACATTGGCCAAAATTTATAGAGCCACATTCTCAGCTGTGCTGAGTTTGGAATCTGAAAAACAAAGAGCACTAAGAAAGGTAGCTCTAATCGTGCAAGTAATAGACATTAGCCACTATTTATGTTGTCTAGGATCATGGCAGTGTTATCTGTATGTAGCACTTAAAGAACTGCTGTTGGCAGTTGGAAAACTGACTATCGCTGGAGGACAGATTATTATGATTTAACTGGTTTGCATTGATAGTGCTGCTCAAGGTTCAAAGTGGAAAAACAATTGGTGGAAATGTACACATCTCTCCCTTCCCGTGTCCGTCCTCCTTGGCTTCTCCCCTTTCACCTTCTCTCCACTAGCCTTTTGTCTCTCTCCTTTCTTTCCATCCCTCAGAGGCTGCCTTTCTGCTTCATTTCATTTCCCTTTCCCTTGGTGGTTACTCTCCTACAAGCCAGATGGCTGACTTTGAACCCTGGGTATAACTGGAAGCAATGGAGCAGAACTGAGAGAGGACGTTTTTTCCATCCCAATTTTTCCAGCAATGTGGGGAGGGGGAGGGGTCCATTAAACTCTGGAATACATTCATTTGCTTCATTGCTCATGGTATCTTAAAACTAGATTGGACAAATAGCTGAACAATCCACTGGAGGGAGCTATACTGCAGTGGCCTGAAGGGATAGATAGAAATGGCTAAACGGGCTTTCTCCATCTCTGTGATACCAAACTGAATTAGGTCATTAGCTGTGGATGTTACAGCTAAAATATTCAGCAAAGAAATAGTTCATTATGTTAACGTTCAGATGGCCCTCATTCAGCTTCTGAGCAAACACCCATTATGATACATGAGGCAGATCACACCTCTCTTGGACCTATTGCAGACTGGTGAAAGTGACCATGAATGGATTCACGTTCGGAAAGCTTTCTTCACAACTGTGAAGGCTAGAAGAACTGTATCTTTTTAATGAAAGTTTGGAATCTGTGGAAACTGTTGGGGCCACCAGAGAAGTATTGGAACGGTGCGCCAGCCCTTTACATCTCATTTCAAGCGTTGGGCCTGCTTTTTGCAAAATTCAATTTTGTTAGACACACCTAGTCACTGACCTTTGAGATGTTACAGGCTGAGCAAGAATTCTCTAGTAAAGGACAGGCATTTCCCAATGCAGACATGGCCACAGAACGGCTGTTGAGAAGCTACCATACAAGCACATCTTTTGAAATGAGATAATTATAACACTTTGAGCAAGACCTGAGGGACACAGTATTGGTTGTTGTCTCAACAGTGTTGAGATTTATTTTTCAGTATTGTCTTTATGCCTGATTTCACCACCCTTGCTCATGTCAAATATACTTTACTAAATTAATAGCCCCATTGAAAGAAATGGGATTGCTTTGTATATTGAAATACTACTACTCAGTAGGCTAGATTACAGTACCTTAGTCATGAGTAATATTTTAACTCGTCAAACAGTCATACAAAACCCAGCTCCAAGGAGTGCCCTTTGAAGAGAGCTTTGCTATTTATTGAGTAAATATGATCTGTAAATGCTATGTGTTAGATAAGGGAGTCATTGTGTTATGGCTGTCACAGTTACAGAAATAATTCAGTCTGGGTTGGGAGTGTTACAATGCAGTGTATGATATCAAATGTTTGGTTGCCAGTGAATGCTCATTGTACCACCCAAAAATCAAATCAAATTGAAACAATGATAACTAAACTGAAAATCCCACCCTAAGCTATAATCTGTTCTTGGTTTCTGTGCTACTTCTGAAACCAAGTGTGCATGAGACGGGTACAACTTAAAGGAACACAATACATTTTAAATGTTTGAGAAGCATATGTATTAAAGCTCTGTTTGTTCAACAGTATGTCATGTAAAAGGTGTATTGTTGTTGGTAATGGAGGAGTACTTCGAAACAAGACGCTAGGGGAGAAAATTGACTCCTATGATGTGGTAATAAGGTAAGTTGTATTCTCTTTTTATAGAGCATAGTTTTTTGAGCAGCTTTGGAGTTCACTTGTTATAGATGAGCCTGTTTAACAATAAAATTCCATTCTATCCTGGATGCTCCTGATTTCTTAAAAGCAATTTGTAAAACAAGAAATTGTGCAATATTGTATTAATTATAATTAACAGCCAGATAACATTGAGTGATAGTAAAGGTTGCACCAAGGCCCATCTCACTCACCCACATCTTTGAAAGCAGGGAAATAACAGGTAAATGGGAAAAGTCTCTGACATTCCTTGCCACCTTCATTTTGCTGTTAACAGCTCCCTCCAAAAGGCATTCACTTATGTCTCCATTGCATACAGAAAAGTAATATGTACCTGAACTTTATTCAACTTACTGTCCACACCGGCACTTAGGTCAGTATCACGTATGTCACTTGGGGGTGGCTTATTCACACCCCATAGTGATGTAAGTTATATGGACATAAGTGGTAGGTAGATATAGCCTTACAGTCAATTTGTGATATACTATATCTCCCAGATCCTTTTCATCAGTGCTGCCAGCTAGCCAGTTATTCCCTGTTTAGAAGTTGTGCATTTGATTTTTCCTAAGTTAATGTGGTACTTTGCACTTGTCATTATTGAATTTTATCTTGTTGATTTCAGACCAATTCTCCAATTTGTCAAGGTCATTTTGAATTCTAATTCTGTCTCCAAAGTGCTTGCAACCCCTCCCAGCTGGATGTCATCCACAGATTTTATACGCATAGGCTCCTCTCCAGTAACTGTGATGCCAGCTATATCATACCATTATAGGGTTAGCAGGAACTGCAAGGGTCATCTAGTCTGACCCCCTGCCAAGATACAGGATTTGTTGTGTCTAAACCATCTGAGATGGATGGCTAGTCATCATTTAGTTTATGCACTAATACTTCTGGTTCTTTCTGTTTATTCCTCATGCGCCTTGTATTTGTGTATAGACATCTAAAATTTTGAACAGATTCTCCCACTGGTTTCCTTTTTGTTCCTCCTATGACTCTATTGCAGTTTCCCATATCCCTGCCACTATTTATCTCCACTGGTAAGGTTGCCCTTTTTTATACTTACCTACAGGGTTAAGTTTACTTGCCTACTCTCGTTTAAAGTCCGCCTCACTAGGGTGGTAAATCAGTGTGCGAAAATGCTCTTCTCCTTCTTGAGGTAACATTGTATGTCATTTGTTATATCTAATATCCTAGGACCAACACAGCTTGCACAACACTGCAAACAATGTTCACACTGTAGCTTTTAAACCTCAGAGAACTCTTTATACAAAATGTGTTTCAACTTTTAAAGAAACATTATTTCAGTTTTCTCCTAGCAAAGAATTGTACACTTAATTTCATAGTTTAGAGTGCTCTAGTAATTTTTAAAAGGGATCCAAGAAAATGTCAGGCATTAAATTTTTTTTAATCACATGGCACCCTTGCGTGACCTTAACTGTAGTGGTACTACTAAACTTTTTCTTATGGTATGGTTCTGTTATTTAAAACCTATATGGTGGTGTAAATTCAGGCAATGCTTTACAAATACAAGACATCATCATTTGCCCTGAATAGCTTATGATCTAATGGCATTATTTTGCAAGCAGTGTTTCCTATAGACAGTAGTCAATCTCTTTAGAGTAAATGAGACCCGTTACGATATTACGCCTTTTCTTTGGTAGCAAATGTTTACGAGGCCAGGCCCTGAGAGAGAGAAGACAAAACAAGACACATGAATATTCAGGGAAAGGAAAAGTTATTGAGGAGAAGGAAGGACAGCAGGATTCATGAAAGAAATAGGTTTTAAGTTGGGTTTTAGAGAAGGAGGCAGAGGACTTGATGGTCATGAAGTGGATAGTGTTCTGGGCATTGGGAACAAGATAATAGCTAAGTGCAGAAAGAGCCAAAAGGAGCTGTGAGGAAAGAGGATTGGGTGAAAAATAGAGAGAGGGAGTAGAATAAATAAGTAGCATCAAGAGCCTAACTTTTCCCTTAATTTAACAAAAATAGGATCTATTTATGTGACAAAGTTATCTCGCTGATCTATGGTGTCTTTTTAAGTTCACAAAAATACTTTAAAATCAGTATGTATTTCCAGTAATCATTAATACTACAATACATGGCAGGGGGGAGGAGGTTCAGGCCCCCTATTCTTCTAGAGTCAGAAATGAACTCACTTATTACCATGGACCTGTCCCGCAAAAACTGGAACCATCTGTAACAACTGAAATTTTCCATGATTTCTTTTCTTCTTTTAACTATTACTCATTTCCAGGCCCCTGCCCTGAGGAGTCTGCAGCCAACCTCAGACAAATGTGATACACAATGTAAAGTTTTAGGCAAAGTGATAGAGATGATGGTGGGGAAATCCATCTTTTTGGAGATTTTGTGAAAGCAGTGGATTTTAAGGAGGACTGGGAAAGTTCTTAGCACGTGGGGATTAACAGATTGTCCTGTACTCTTGGAACAATCACAAAGTAAAGCAAATGAGAAGGTGATTTATACCACTACTGCAACCATTAGCTTGTTTAACTCTTCAGGGCAGAATGAAGTCCCCAATATCTTGCCTCTCCCTTTTTCTTTAATTCAGTGTCTCTCAAAGCAGCAGTCACTCAGCATCTACAAATATTAATAAAAAAAGAGAAACTATATATATATATAAACCACACAGATTAAATCAAAACTGGTAAACAATGGACACCTAATCCTGTCGAGATACAGAAGAGAAATAATTCCCTTCGTTTCTCCAACACTTGGAGAGTTGTATTGCCTTCTCTGGAACCTGGACCTTCCAGCAATTAATCAGTATCTATCCAAGCCAGGTCTTCCTTGGGATGCTTTTGCCTCATTTCAGGACTTACACATGTATGGGATACACTGTCTCCAATTTCCCCTCTTTCTGAGCTGAAGGTAAAATTCAATTTCTCCAGCACAAATCCACCTTTAGCCAACTTTCCAGCAGTTGCTACCAGCCAGCAACTTTTCTAGACTTTTCCCCATCCAAAAGTATACATAGATTTACCCTGGGGACTTGCCATGAGGGCTTTCCTTTTCTCTGCTCTAAGACTGTTTAGCTTTGTAGTGACCAGTTCTATCATAGTTGTTTCTCTACCATTTTGGCTGTCAATTACTAAACAAGTGAAACAATAAAACAAAGGGCCTGGGTCTCCCATCATAACTTAGGAAAAAATTGCTACTGAGTTAAACTGAACTAGATAATTTTAAATTTCAAGGCAGCATTCCCATTCATGGGCCAGTGTCAGTGAGAATTTTTCTGGAGTAGGGCTGCATGATTGGCAATATAGTCATTTATTCTGAACCTTCTTGACCAGATTTCCTTACAAGTCTGAAGATCCTGGGGTAAATTGTCAATGCAGGACTTACCCTATAACTACACATCTCTCAATTAACGTTATTAATAAAAGTCATACTGCTAAATCTTTGTGCCATTTACCTACAGAGCCCACCAAAATGAATTTATGGTGATACTGCGTGTATTTTTGTCTTGCCTATAGAATGAATAAAGGTCCGATTATAGGGTACGAAGAGGACGTTGGAAGGAGGACAACTTTCCGACTTTCTTATCCAGAGTCTGTTTTTTCAGATCCAATTCACTATGACCCTAACACTACTGTAGTTCTTGTTGTCTTCAAACCACATGACTTAAAGTGGCTCTGGAATATATTGAGTGGTCGTAAAATAGTAAGTTTATTTATTTATTGTATTTAGTCAGATTTGGTTCAAATTGTCCTGACGTTGTTTATCTTGGCTGCATGTGTGCATCAATCAACCTGTCAGTGGTAATTTCAGAAGTAAGGTGCTCTAATAAACTGAAGTAGTAAAATAAACATCTTATTTATAATATGGAACCACATGTATACAGGAGCTTGTTTATATCAGAACAGCTCCTGCTATATTCCTACAATTTAGCTGAAGAAAAGAGAAACTTTGGAAAATACTGGGTCAAAGCCTCTGCTGGTGTCAATTAGTAGAATTGAAATGAATGGAATTACAACAGTTTACACCAGCTGAGGATATTACTTTCTGTTTTGAAACCATTCTACTTGTGTCATATAGTTTTAGGGTGCCCTTTTCCCCCAATTCCTTCCTTCACAGTTTTATATTACTAGGGATATATGCATGGAAACAAGATAATGTTTTTTAAGCACTCATCCCAACCTGCTCTCTTTTTTACCCACCTAAAATATAACAAATGAGAATTCTGTTGATCCTCCCTGGATGATGGAATGAGAGCATAACTGATTTACACTGCAAACTGAGGAGAAGACATTTTTACAAGATGTGATGTTCTTTTAAACACTGCGTCACAAGTGGAGAATCAAGGAAGGAGAACTAGATATCGTAATGGCCTCTTCTAGCCTTAAAATTTATTACACTTCAGTGGAATTATTCCTGATTTATACCAGTTTGAACGTGAGAGATAGGCACGTAGTGACCAACATTCTCAAACATTCTCAAAGCAAACGTCAGTAGATTCCAAATTTTGCATAAATGCGTGTTACTTGCATCATTTTGGATAAATCTGCATAGTCTATAGAAGATCCCAGTAAGGTAGAAGCAACAGGGGGAACTAAAGTCAAAATGCATCCCTTGTCCATGCAAATGAGCAAGCAGAGTACGGAAAATGTGGCTGATCAGCCAAATTGTCTCAAAATAGTATGAGCCAAAGTCTGTCTTCAGATACTTAGGAGAAAATGCTATTGATTTCTGGGTGAGATGCCCCCATGTATCTGAAGGTACTATTGGGCCCAAGGTTTTTCTAACTATTCTGTGCTCTGCCAGAGATATTTAGGACTGTGTAATATATTCTTTCTGGTAAAGTTTTATGCCAGTTTTCTTCATATGGTCGTAAAAATGCACTACTGGTAGGTACTTACTATACAAAAAACTCCTTCTTCTTCTATATCCTCCATGACGTTTTGAGAAATGCAAAAAATAAAGACTCTGGTGGTGTGTGAGGTGTGTTTTTTTTTTTTTTTTTTTTTTTAAATATCTAGTTTTTCCACATCGCCCTCCAAATACATGACATCTGAGTTAGGCTGAGAGATGCTACAAAAGCAGAATCATCTAATCCTAAAAGTAAAACAATATATTTGACTATTACAGAACACACGTGTTTACTGGAAGAAACCAGCCTTGAACATGATATATAAATCTAACCAAATCAGGATACTTGATCCTACCATTATCAGAAAAACAGCACACGAATGGCTTCAGTTCCCAACAAAGTTTCCCAGAAAAGAAGTAGGTATATTTTTTGTTGTTGTTGTTGCTTCAGTTTCACAATCATCTGTTTGTTGTAATTCTCTATGCTGAAAAACCTCCTTTAGGTTTACACTATATTATTATATTGTTTTTTATAATGTTGAAATTTTCAGTACACAAGACCATGGCCTTGTTTAGTCATTGACTCTGAAGCACATCTGTATAATGTCTTAGTGTGTAGCATCTCCCATGTTTGTACAGTATGCCACTAAGAATAAAGGCATATTTTAACACACATTAGCTAACGTGTTAACAAGCACACATGGAAATCCTAGAGTAAGCAAGGCAAATTGTAGTTTTAACATGTAAGCTGGTTGAGATGAGGCCTACAGCTTAAACTAATGCACATTAAAATACATACCTTTTATCTTAATGTGGATATGGCTTCTGTGTCTACATAAATTCATGTAGCATATACATAACATAGAAAAAGAATACAGAAGAGTGTGTGTTGAGAGAGGGACTTTAAAGACTTTATCATAATGAATTTAGGGTAGCTGAATTAGCCATCAGAATGAGAGACAGGATGGGCAATATTCAGTCCTGCAGAAATTATGGTTTTATGGTCTAATGGCTCATGATTAGAATTCAAGGTTTTATATCACTGGCATCTATTCTTGCCTAGCAATAGGACATAGCCCTTACTTCAGCCATGGAAAGTTCATAGATGTTGCCTCACAACCAGGCAGTATTATCATGCATGGAAAAACTATATAAGTAATTTTTCAGAAGTTAGTAAAATGTACTGGTTTTATTTTTCCTCTCTCCCCTCAATGAGATTCACAATACTAAGGTTTTAGTGTTGGAGGAATATGAAAAATATGAAAAACTGCCTACAATATTTCTAAAATATTTCTGTTTGTAAAATGTGCAGCATAAACAGAATACCTAATGGTGGTGTGTACTTAAAGGTTCTAGTGGTACTTGTCAATCAAGCAACAGAGGCGTCCTCAATTAAACCTTTATACCATCTGCTTCAGAGTGTCTTTCTGCATTTAATACATTGAAGTGTGTGTGACGTCTTACCTGTCAGGTCAATCGCCATTGCCAAAGATGTAGGTAACACTGCTGTGGCGTTTGAGTAAAGAACCACAAAGAGAGGCAGAGGATCGTTTTCTCAGTGGTGCTCTGGGGCCATTAAGAATAGGAGCCGGCGCACAGGTCTGAGGAGTCACAAACCAAGGAAAAGGAAAGGAGCTTAGCAAGAGACGCAGCTACAGAACCCAACTACATAGCTTTGATATTCAAATATTGTTTTTAAAGATGAAATATGTTTTTAATTTATAACAAGGACTTTCGAATTTGGAGGCACAATCATTCCATAGTGGCCTTCTGCACACATTATATCCTCTCCCAACAGCCTCTTAGCATTCTAGTGGTAGGAATGCCATCTTGTGGCAGCTTTGCAAATTGGGACTGAGCATTGCAATTGAGTGAACATATTATTTTTATATAAAAATAATTTATTGGATAGTTTCGTACTAAAGAATGTTCTAAAAAATCTATAGGTTTTAACCTGTAAACCTTCTTTGTGTAGGCAAGATGGACCTTAGACTGCACAGGCATTTGTAACACTAAATAGATTCATCTGCCATACCCTGAGATCACAGGCTAGTTTGTTACACAAAGTGCTGTATCATTAAGGAGCAGCTGACACCCCATGGGAATCTTTCTCAAGTATCCCATGTAGAATAAATACCACATTTGTCTGATTTGACCTTTCTAATAGTTGTTGCTAAGCATTTGTGATTATGAAAGCAAGTTTATCTACTCCTGCTGCTTTTTCTCCCACATTAAATCATAACTTGCATCTGCCAGCTCACCCGGGTGCTTGGGAAAGCACTGTAATGTCACAAAGGTGTTCATGGCTTCAAGTGGGAGATAAAACAGCCAGAGCAAATGAGTCTTCTGACCACCTCAAACTCCACAGAAAGCCCACGGGCTTTGTGAACTCCATTTTAGGAAATCCTCTCCCCGTTAAAGGTAGTCCTAGGGGACAGAAAGAGCTGAGGCACCAGTGATGCCGTGCTATCAATGAGCCACATGGGGACTTGTAATCCTGGAGTTGGCATGGAGGCACAGAGTCTGTGCAAGAAGGGGCCTAGTTTCACATGGCACCCAGAGGGCAACATTGGTTCTGGGGACCAGCTTGCTTTCGGTTCCATGGGAGAGGGAGGCAAGAGGGTAAACACCCTGCCACACTTCATCCTTGAGAGTGATCCAAGGAAAATTCTTTGAGGAGTTCCTCATGGAGTCTTCCATCCTCCAGGCCCTCTCCTGTATGTACAACCATGGGAAGGAACAATCCAGGTCATAGTTTTAAAGTTATTCAATCTCTTCTTTCTTTATATATATGTTGAACAGTAATGTTTCTTTCCCATCCATCTTTGCTCTTTTCCATATGCCGACATTGCTGTCCCTCTTTTTCTTCATATTCCAGCATAGCTTCATATGCTTCTGTGTTTATTAGCATTGCCCATAACATTAGCACAGTTCTAGAAGCAGCAGTTTTAAAAGCATATGTGCTCCTTGTGCATGACTGACTTGTCAGCAGCGAAGATAAAATATTACCTGGTCATTCATAAACCATGCATATTCCTGTATTGCTGTTTATAATGGACTATGCTAAAGGGGTCTAGAATCTGGAGAGAATTTTCTTAACAGCTGAAGACAGTTTTATATTCAATTATATTCCGAGCCTGACCAGATCAGTATTTAACGGACAAAACTTTAGCTCAGCAAAAGCCATAGAAAATAATTTTACTCATGGGAGGATTTTTTCCTTTTTCGTAGATAAATATTAGTGGTTGTAGCATTGCTTTGCATATTCTATAAGTTTAACTCCTTTTGTGTACTATTTGGTGGTCACGAAAGTCAAAGACACATAGTCAGGTATAGTATAGTTAAGTTCTATGTAAGATTCTCCATACAGCCATCAAGTCACTTCATTCCTGATTTACAACACTCCTGCCATACCTGTCTTGGATCTCTCCAGAACAAATAGTGTGATCATTGGTATGGGAAATTTAAAATGTGAATGACAAGGATTTGAGTATTATCACTAAACTCATGATCTAGATGCCCAGAGGCAGAAAGATATTTTTTTTTAATTTGCTGTGCCACGAGACAACCACTCTATGTATTGTAAATTACTCTGATTTTCAGAGTGTACTGTAATATTATAAAGGGGCAAAATTCCACATAGATAATCTTTCCATTCTGTGATTCTGATTTCCACTTACAAAAGAGTTGAATATTAACATCTTTATGGGGCATGTTTACTCTTATGGCATTTTTATGATAAAACTTATCCTAGCAAATTTTGTGACAGTGTTCCACAAATGTGATATGTTTATAAAGTAAGAATTCTTCACTCCCCTAACCAAATGCTTAAGAAATCAGAATATCTCAATGTGATATGCTAATGAAATAATTTTTTTGGCCCTATCTATATAAGCCTAAAGCCTCTCTCCCAGTCCTCAGAGGCCAGTTTCATAGAAATAAGAGATGGAAAAGATCCATCTATTCAGTATATTATCTAATCCATCTCCCTGCCTACACAAGATTGATTGTTCATTAGGCTTTTAACCAGTTTTGATCCAGCAAAATGCATAGCATGTGTTTAAGTATTGACTGGAACTATTCAAGTGCTTAAAGGTAAGCATATACTTAAGTGCTTTGTTGAACTGGTGCCTTTGCCAGAATCTTTACTGATAAGGTAGCGCCCAGAATTAAATGTAATATTTCAGTGGTGGTCATGTCAGGGCCATATAAAACAAATGTAAAATAGCCATGTAGTAGATCATCAGATAGGTCCAGTAGTAACAATAAATTGATTATTTAGGTAATCTTCCTCTGATATGGTAATACATTTTAAATTAAAATTCATAGCTGGTGCTCTGCAGAATTAAAAACTGGACACTCCTCATAATTATCTATAATGGACAAAGTGATGTTTTGACTTGTATGGTGTGGCTCTATATTACTGGGTCTACTGCTAAAGGGCGAGGGACACTTTTGGACATAAACAATTTCATCGCTCTTGACTGTTTTGTCTGGAAGAGAAAATAATTTTTCTTTGTTTCAGAAATGTCAAGCTCTGAAAAAGCTCAGAGCTACTTTTAGCTATTCTGCCAACTTCTTAGTACTTTTATGATGTTGTTGTTGTTGTTGTTTGTTAAAATCCCCACTCCTGGGTTTATTTCTTATATCAAGATGACAATTATATTTGTGTATGTATGCTTTTAGAAACCTAAACATCCTACAACAGGGCTAATTGCCATCTCGCTGGCATTTCACCTGTGTAATGAAGTTCACCTGGCAGGCTTTAAGTACAACTTCACTGACCGAAACAGTTCTTTGCACTATTTTGGCAATGAGAGCATGTCTCAGATGATTGAGGTAATGTACTTTTGTTTCTTTTATGGGAAATGCTTAGAAAAATATTACCTTGTGCCAATAAGTTGGGAGGCACCATAGTCTGGAGGAATGAGCATGGTTTAGAAGTCAAAAAGTCCTGAATTATGTTCCTGGCTCTACCACTGACTGGCTCCTTGGCCTTAGGCAAGTCACTTTATCCTGCCTCAGTTTCCCTGTCTGTAAAATGGGTAGCATTGGTCAGAAGTTTTCCAGTGGAATGTTTTTCTGTTGGAAAATGCCAGTTCATCAAAATTGACACATTCTGCAGAAACGTGTCAATTTCATAGAATCATAGAAATGTAAGGCTGGAAGGGACCTTGAGAAGACACCTAGTCTACCTCCCCACAGTGAGCCGAGACCAAGTAAATGTACACCATCCCTGGTAGGTGTTTCTCGAGCCTGTTCTTAAAAATCTTCAGGGTGGTGATTCCATAACCTCCCTTGGTAACCTATACCAGAGCTTAACTACCCTTATGGTTAGAACATTCTTCCAAATATGTAACCGAAATATCCTTGCTGTAGATTAAACCCCTTATTTCTTATCTTCCTTTAGGAGACATGTAGAACAACTGGTCTCCATCCTCTTTATAAAATAACGTATTTGAAGACTGTTATTAGGTCCCCCTCAGTCTTCTTTTCTCAAGAATAAATATGCTCAGGTTTTTTAACCTTTTCTCATAGGTCAGGTTTTCTAAACCTTTTATCATTTTTGTTTCTATCCTCTGGACTCATTCCAGTTTGTCCACATCTTTCCTGAAGTGTGGCACCCCCTAACTGGACACAGTACTCCATTGGAGATCTGACAAGTGCAGAGTACAGTGGGACAATTACCTCAGGTCTTCCATATGACGCTCTTGTTAATGGCCAATATTGTTCAGAGATGTATTATCAGAATTGCATCACATTGTTGGCTCATATCAGGGGTGCAGCCAGAATTACCCTGGCTCACATCAACTTGCAATCCACTATAATCCCCAGATCCTTTTCAGCAGTACTACAAGCTAGCCAGTTATTTCCCATTGTGTAGTTGTGCATTTGATTTTGCTTTCCTAAGTGTAGTACTTTGCATTTGTCTTTATTGAATTTCAACTTGTTGATTTCAGACCAGTTCTTCAATTTGCCAAGGTCATTTTGAATTCTAATCCTGCCCCCTAAAGTGCTTGCAATCCCTCCCATCTTGGAGTCATCCACCCATTTTATAACCACGCTCTCCACTCCACTACCCAAGTCATTAATGAAACTACTGAATAGTAGAGGATCCAGGACCGACCTCTGTGGGACCCCCCCCTTAGTTACGCCCTCCCAGTTTGCAGCAAACCATTGATAATTACTCTTTGAGTATGGTCTTTCAACCAATTGTGGATCCACCTTATAGTAATTTCATTTAGAATATATTTTCCTAGTTTGTTTATGGGACTGTCATGTGTCAAAGCCTTACCAAAATCAAGATATATCATGTCGATTGCTTCCTCCTATCCAGTAGCCCAAGAACTCTGTCAAAAAAGAAAATTGGGTTTCAACAAATCTTCCAATGAAACAAGGGCAAATTTCAAAACTTCCCTGTGAGACAGGCTTCTGTCAGAAGGAAGGAGGGAGCAGACCCACACGGTGTTTGCTTGATGGGAGGAGGGAGCAG
>ML675610.1:662975-794515 GCA_007922155.1 Mesoclemmys tuberculata
CTGCTCCCTCCTCCCCTCTTGTGGAAATTATTTGGGACAGCAGCTACTTTCCACTACATCCTGCTCCAGGCCCACTGAAGAGAGATGGGCGAGGGGCAAAGAGGGTAATTGCTCAGAAGCCTGGCAATTTTAAAAGGGTCTAGGGCATGGGTGGTGGGTGAAGCTTCCCCTTGGGGAGGTTAGTTCCCTGTCCCACCTTTTCTGCCCTGAGACCTGCCCACGGTCCACCTCCGCCCTACCCTCTCCCCCACTCATTGCCATGTCCCTTCTCCCCCCTGCCCCATCCAGTCCCCCCTGCTGGCACTTGCTGCCTGAGGGAAAGGGGTGTGTGGAAGAGAGGAGGAGGGGCAGAGTGTGGGGCTGGGAGGGACATGGTGGCAAGTAGGCTGAGCGGGGAGAAGGTGGAGCCTGGGGTGGAGTGAGGGCGGGGCCTGGGCGGAGCAGGGGTGGAGTGGGGGCGGGGCCGCAAGTGGAAGAGGTGGGACTGGGAGTTAGCCATCATAAAGAGAAGCTTCACCCACAGCCCATGGTCATAAACCTCCATCATCCCTTTCTACAGGGGGCAGGGGCCACTGACTGTTCTGCCCCGGGGCCAGAATTGCTGACTGCAGGCCTGTCCTACCCTATCTGAAGTCTTCTGTTTGCTCCTGAGGGGACAGGGAGAGCTCTGCTTGACAGAGGTAGCATTGGCTGCTGCTGTACAGGCAACAGGGAATGAGGAAAGACAGATGGCCAATCAGCTGAGGGTTCCTCATAAGTGGGGGTTTTCCGCAACCCCATAGAAATGTCAGAAAACTCAGTCTGTGGGGAAAACCCCATAGCATTTTGCAGGTCTGTACATGATCCAAAACATATTGAAGTCAATTAAAAGACTTTGGGGCCCAGGAAGATGAGAATTACTGGAATTTGGGGAAAGTGTGTGTGTGTGTGTGTGTGTTTGATGTATTGTCTAGAGGCTGATGGACAGGACAAGGCCTTTCATAAATGCCTATGTGCACTATTCAAGAAATCAAGTGTCACTTTGAAAATAAACTCTGTTCTGATTTTTTATTTAGAAAGAAGCTTTTTAAATGTGTATATTTATATATTTCATATAAGCACGGTGTGGAATCCTGGAAGTTAGTGATTGGAAGAAGCTTATTAGGTCACGCCCACTCTCTGCCACTGACAGATTATTCCCTGCAGTATATTTTCTAATATGGGTCTAGACTGGTTTTGACCTCCACTACTTCCTTTGGGAGGCTTTCCACAGCCTATGGGTACATCTACACTGCACACTTCTTTAAGTGGCTGTAGAGTCCGTACACAGGTAGCTTTCTCTTCCACACACCCCCACCCTCAGTACATACCCTACACGGCTCTCTACTTGGCCAAGCTGTGCCTTTCTGTCTACACTGCTTTTTTTAGCAAGGTCAAGTCCCACTGCTGGAGCCTTACACTGTTATAGGGAATGACTCTGTCAGGAGGAGGACTATCTTTTCACTGCAGCATGTAAATACATGTACACTATGTGCTGTCGCCAGTGGTGTGCAGTGTAGACGTAGCCTATAAGTGTATGAGTCCTTTCCGTAGAAGATTCTGGCTATAATGTTATCTAAGTAACCCATTTGATTCATGGAAAAAAATATATCTTTGTTGCTTTCAGTAACAATTTATTTTGTCTGGGTTTTTTTCTCTTTAGAATGAATACCACAACATCGCTGCTGAGCAAAAGTTTTTGAAGAAGCTTACAGATGAGAACTTTGTGGTCAGCTTGACATAAGACTGAATAGAAAATGGAAAAACGATCACTATTTTCAACAAGATAGATTTTATTTTTTGTACTATATTTTTATTTAAGTGCCATATCTGTTTACTGAGATATTTAAAAGAAGCACAGATGCATCATAAAGGTGGTGGTGGTGGAGTGCCACTGTCTAAGACTGATGATGACAATTGTCGCTATCTTCTGGCACACAATCAGAGTGAACTGACTCCTGTGAATCTATTTAATTATGAAAAAATACACTTCTAGCCTAAGGTTATCAGGGATATATAGATATATGATGTACACCATTTATTTAACAATAAGAAACTTTTTCAGCAACAGATTTTTTTCCCATATCTTCCTTTCCTATATCGTCCTGTATGAAGAGTCAGATGTTGCCCAGAGAATTGGAAGGCTACGGGATAATTGGTAAAGGGATACAAAGTCTTTCACTTCTCTGTTCTGGTTTGAAAACAGTTTAGAATGTGTGTCTGCAAGTCATTGCATGTCTAGTATCTGTACAGTAAGTAAAGTGAGTTTTTAGTCTCAGTCCATCTCTGGGAGGGCAGATGCCCACATCATAGAAAATCACCTTCATAATTCACACAGGCTGATGCTTTCCTGTTGTCTATCTCAGCAAAGAGGCCACAGACTGAACTGCCCATGGACTCCTCGATGTAGTATGTATAACTCTGGGTTGAACACCCACTGGTAGATCAGTGTGGGGAAGTCTGGATTGATGCTGCTCATGCTGTACCTAACGTATGGATATATTGTTCCCGTGCTGTCTATCTGATTTATTTCACAAGCACCTGAATCCACTTTTAAAAGAGGTAAGCCCAAATCTCTTTTTAAGCTGTGGAATGATATAAGAGTTTTAAATATTTGAGTTGTCTTGGCACCACTGAGTATTGACCACTTTCAAATGGATTCAAAACCACAGCACCCCAATGAATATGACGTAGAATCTTGAGTTCCTGAATTAAAATTTCTTTCAAACAAAATGTCTCTGATGCCTAGATTTCACTCCCCACACACACTTCAAAGGCCCTGGCACTTCTTACTGTCCCAAAGATCAAGACATATTTTCCAAAGCAGCACAATCCTCTTCACCACAATCAGGTAACTATGAAGTGTTTCAGGAGCACCGACAGATCATCACAAGCACCAATCATCATCTGTATTTCTTGATATCATGTGCAAGGGAGAATCTGAGATGCACATCAACCAATGATATTTTGTTTTATCTGCCAAGTCCTTTTTCCTCCTTCCTCTTTTTCTTTTTTCCTGTTCTCTTGATTTTTTTTGGGGGGGGGGAAGGGGTGAGAGAGAGAGAGAGAGAGAAACATTTTGAAAAGAACCTAAGTGATTTAGGAGACTAAATTATATTTTCAAAAAGGATTTAGGTACTTTGGAGCCTAAATCCTATTGATTTTCAATAACATACAAGCTCCTAAGTCATTCTGAAAATGGGACCTAGGCTTCTATGTCACTTAGGTTCTTTTGAAATTTTTAACCAGGATCTTTAACTATCAGAATTTGGTGGGATGGTCAAATGTTGTGAATCAGTTGTCTCAAAAGTTCATGATTGCTCCAAGTGAAATCTGCTTGAGAATGTTCCCAAGAGCTGTCAGGGC
The DNA here is from genome assembly GCA_007922155.1 of Mesoclemmys tuberculata. Lineage (NCBI taxonomy): Eukaryota > Metazoa > Chordata > Testudines > Chelidae > Mesoclemmys > Mesoclemmys tuberculata. The sequence goes on from ML675610.1 coordinate 666,360, forward strand.
CTAAATAGCAACATAAAATTCTATTCTAATCATCTCATGCAATACATTCATTATGGAAGATATGTTTTAAGATTCTGTGGTCAATTGACCAGTTGTCTAGAAATCTGAAAATCACAAAGACGTCTGCTTCAAAGGAATTTTGAAAAGGGATTAAATAATCCTATATTCCACAGCAGTATATATTAATTTAAACAGTGATTTATCTAACAGGAGTGCAGGATTGAATTCTTCAGAAATGAGGGCATGAAGCAAAAGACTGAATGTTGCTAGAGTATTGGCCACCATTTCCACGCATCATAAATATAAAAGTAAATAAATAATTGGGTAGAATAATTAGAGTGAAGTGATCAAAGATTTTCTATTACCTATTTTCTATTTCTGCCCCTCTGAAGTGGTGTAAATTTTTTCAAATATTTGTATAGGTCTCACCTTTTTTTTTTGTATCTTCTTGGCTCTTATGAATGGCTATAACTTTTTATTCATGGTCTCAGATTAAGCTTGTTGGATTAGTTGGGTTTAGGCTCTAATGAAGCCACATGCTAAATTATGTAAGGACATGATAATTTTGAGTAATTTCAAATGTCTTTATAAGGTGATGTTGATGCTCTAGGTTTGTTAATCATGTTTCCACTATTCTCAAAACCATGTTCCCACCACTATTAGGCCTTTGCTTCAAAATTTCAACATAAATTGATACATTGTTTTTCACAAGAACTCTTGAATCTGGTTAGCATTTATTTCAATTAATTGAAAAGGCTTGTCTGCATTGAAAGAAAACCATGAGTAGGTTGCATCAGAAGTGCAGTGATTATTTTTATATGTCTAGCGCTGTTGAGAGAGAGTTATTACATAAAAACCTGTGTGTGCAATTTTCAAAATGCACTCAGTGTTGGCTTAACTGTGCGCCTATTGAAAACATTGGTAAAACTCCCACTTCAGAAGAAGCAGAGTTAGGTTAAAAGTGAAAATTAAAAAACTAAGGAACATGGCAGCTTCATGTTGCCCTAACTGCATAACATATCCTAAGCATAGAACCCATTACATTCTGATTGTATATAGGCAGTAAAGACTTGTACCAAAGTGTTAGCATTCAGTATAGCAGTATCACAGGGTCTTTTCCCAAAGCTAGCTAAATAATTTGCCCCCTCCTTTTGAGGGTGCCCTGATATTTCTCTCTGTCATTTCTCTTTCCTTTCCTCTCCACTGTCTTCCTCACTGAAGAAGGGATATAGCAATGCTTTGCTTTGGAGAAGTGGTTAGTTCCTCATCTATACTTCTTCTCCAAATTGGCATTGTCCATAAGTCTACTCGTATCCACCTATATCTTAAGTTCCTGTCATAGTCAAGGTTTTTTTAAAATATATTTGGAGCCATAGTAATAAGTTATGGGTAGGTTTCAGCCAAAACACATGACAGTTGAGTTTTGTGACAATCTAGTTGTTCATCAGACCGTAGACGTCTTGCCCAGACAGTGACAACCAGGAAAGGGGAGATGGTTGGGAAGGAATGCAAAGGGAACAGTTAAGCTTTTAGAGCCCCCCTAATGACATGCTCTGAATGCTACATATACTAGTAGAAGAGGGTACTGTCATCAGAAAGCATCATTTACGGATAAGTCATTTTAACTTTGGAGTTAAAGGAATATTAAGGAGTGAAATAATGGTTACAAAGCGTTTTCATAACATAATGCATGCTTTATAGATTTCTGTATACACTGGACCTGATTCTCCACTGCCATGTACCCTGTGTAGTCATTTACCCCATGCAGTGTGGGCGCAACATGATTTCAAGTCAGAATAGCAGCATTTTATGCCCATATTGCATAGGTCCAAATAACTACACAAAGGTACTAGGTAGTGTAGAATCAGAATCACTGTGTCTGGTTTAAATATAACACCTATTTTTAAGGTCATCCTGTGCCACTGTTATTCCAACTTGCCTTGGGATTTTTCTTTTAAAAAAATATATTGAGCAACTGGAGCAGGATGTTTTTCTAAGATTCACTTTTGTTCTCATTTAGTTTTGAGAGTACAAAATCTACACTGGGCCACTCTATTAAAAGCTGCTTTTTAATTCTAATATCTGCAGCAGCACAAGTTGAAGTCTTCAATTTGTGAATTCCAGGGTGTTGCAAGCTGTAGTTCCGTGTACAGTACCAACCTAACAGTGCAGGATACTAATGAATTTTCCTTCTGTCAGCTGCTCAGTCCATTTGCTTTACAGCCCTGAAAAACAGTACTGAAGTCAATAAGAGTCCTTCTGTAGTCTTCAGTGACCTTTGGAGACTATTCTTAAAACAATGGTCTCGTGATGTGATGTCTTGTTTTGTACACAAACAATATACTTAAAAAAATACCCTTAAAGGGCATCTTTAAACGTTTTGTTAATCTAAAATATGGAGGTGAGAGTGTTTGTATCTCTGTGTTTTAATAAAGTATAATTTTAAGAGTATGTGCTTTTTTTTCTGGTTTAAGTAAATATTTGATTTCATGTCCTGTTTGGCTTGAGTTTTGTGTGTGAGGTAAATACAAACTGTATTTTGACTGTTGTTGACTGTTAACAGATGTTCTAATTGAAGTTTTGAATGTTGCGACTCTGATTATTTTCCATGTAATAAATCTGTTTTACAGATACTGCCCTCTTCAGGCACAATTTAGCAAATCACAGTGCTGTGTATGCAAGACCCCATTACAGCACTGTATAAATGATGTATAGTGGATCTATCACTGCTGTTCAGTTGGCATGTTTAGTTTGACAATATGTGCGACATTTAATTTGACAAGAGATGTAAAGTTTCTATGGTGGTGGGTAGAGAATTAGGGAGGGAAAGTGCCATCCATGTTTCTTTAACATGAGTTGTAGCATAGTGCAAAAATGGTACACTCTCTATAAGAACTTGTGACTTTTGCTTTCTCAAAACTGAGGGATTGGGAAAAAATCACTCTTTTCTGGGGAAAGAATTAACTTTTTTCAAATCAGGTTTCAGACTACTCGATGCTGAGCAAAAACAAAATTTTATCATGGCTGGTGAAGGTAAGTTGTGGCAAAGAGGAAAATTCTTTTGGAGGCAACATTTTCATGGGGTTTTTAAATCTTGTTCATCATGAGTAATGTCCAGGAGCTCAACAGGAATAGCTTGAGGAAAGAGGAAGCTCATAAGAGACTTCAGAGGAAAAGCACAGAGAGAAATATTAAAGAACATATTGTTGTGATGCTTCAGTTCTGTATAACTTTTTTTTCTTTTTTCCCCATAAACTTGAGTTTGGAAAAGAAAAAGCCCTTTCTTCAGTTTGTGGCTTTAGGCGTTCTGAGTATGGCCCAATGATTAAAAAGAAGGGGAAAAAATCCACTATGAATGAATATGCAGATACGTTTGTTTTAGTAGTGACATTTTGTGCTAGATGGTGACATTATATTCTGCCCTGAATAAGAGACTATCCTGCCTCAAGGGCACACCAGGGGATGAACTGTGACTGTGAGAATTAAAAATGTGTTCTTTGGTCCCTGCCTGAGCAATCAAGGAACCAGGGATTTGCTACTGGTCTAGTTCAGTAGCAGATGGCATTCCACTCTGCACCAGTTTGCCTGTGCCCATCCACATGAAATTTGGGAAGCAGCAGTCTTGGAAATCTGTTTTCTCTCTCTCTCTTTATTTCACCCCCCCACTCCACTCCAAGGCTGTGCCCTGCAATTTGTTTGGTGGTTGTATTGAATCTTCATAGAACCTTAAACCGCAAAAACATAAGTAATGCTTTAGAATCCACAATTCCTTTTTGGAACATCACCCACGATGGGCTTGACCTCTGCACTGTGGAGTATTTTGTGTGCATAAAGTACAAGGTAACAGGTTAAGCAGGTCTGAGAGTACAGGTGAAAACTATTCCTGCAATGATAATCATTTGCATTTATATAGGCCTTTCTAGTCATAGATCTCAGAGTACTTTGTAAGGTGAGTAAACTTCTCTGCTCGACAGAGGGGAAAATTGAGACACAGAGAGGCAAAACAGTTTGTCCAATGTCCTACTATAAGCCAAAGGCAGATCTGGGAACAGAATTCAGATCTGACTCCCAATCTGATGGCCCATCCTCAGAATATTTATGCCTAGTGGTAGGTGCAAGGCATAAAAGAAGACTGTCATTAATTGCCCATACAGAATGACTCGGGTCATACTTAAGCATGTGTGACGAGACACATCCCCTCTCTATCAGCACCCCACCCTTTTTTCAGTATGTTTTCAAGCAAGATCCATAGTTCTCTACATCAGCCAGTACTATGCTTATCTATTTCTCTCTCCTTCCCCAACATCCTGTGCATCAATCAAGGCCATGCAGCATTAAGATCTATGTAGAAGTGCCAGTGGTGTTTTCTCAGAGTGATATTTGCATATTAGCTCATTCAGGATTCTAGAGGCACCATCTACTGGTAAATGCACTGCAGTTACAGTGGCTTCCTTGTAATATGGATTAATAGCAAGCTTGGCAAAAAAGAATGTCCTTTGTATATCATCATTCACACCAGTTTGTTTTTAATAGATTCTGAGTGTCCTTGTGCTCTGAAATGTGAATTTGGTACTTCAAACTTTCTTTCTAGTCATTCTGTTAACAAAATGGAAACTTTTATTTTTTAGATATTTAATAAGATTTTTTTCAAATCAGTACAAAAATTTTAAATACAAAAATTATTTGCTATTGACATTTGTCATACATATCCTGGAAACTCATCAAAGTCACCAATGGTCAGGTAAACTGTCCGTTGTTGCCAACATTAAAATAAATGTCTGAGATCATGTACCGCACTACAGTCACTGCAGTCCTTTGTTGGTATTACACTGCATTAAACTGTTTTTTTAAATAAGGGTAATGCCAGTTAAATCCTTTTTTTTTTTTTTCTTTTTCCTGTATGGAAGAGCCTAGTTCATTCTGAATTAAATATGGTAGCATTAGTCAAGACATAGAAAATGAGTTCAGCCTGCTTTTAAACTAATGCAATAGTGTGATGTGCAGCACTCAAAAGGGAAACACAAACTACAATATTAAAATATTTTAATCTCAGTAATTAATTTTTTACTGTGAGATTAGCACCATTGTGGAATAGTGAGTACCTTGTAAAAATGTTGCTTTCCCCCCATACATACAAGTTTGATGCCTATGTATGCTCATATACAAACTTAGGCAATCAGTAACAAAATATAAATAAAAAGAACTGGAGATCAGTGTGACATACTGCACCCCCTGTGAACCCTTATGGTGTGATTGTGTATCATTCATGATCACCCTTATAGTGTGATTGTGTGCTGTTTAATGCAAAGTATGTTATGTAAGATGTTTTTGGAATGCTCATGACATGCTGAACATTATGGTTATAATAGTATGTTGCAATGTCATGTATGGTTATGAAGCTTCACTATGTAATCTTCCCAGATATGTGTGTCATGGCTTGAGGCAGATCGAGGCAAAACTCTACAGAGCTGGAGGGCCATTCGCACCTCACTAAGACTTTTATATAGAACAACCCAGCTCAGCATTCCAGGAACAAAAGACCAATCCAGACGTCCTCAAGCGAATCCATAAAGAACCACAATGTTTCGGAACATAGAGAAAACCATGCACAGACACGGTCACCTTACTTTGAAGGGTGGGGGGCGAAGGAACATGGTTAAAAAGGAGACATTTTGGCTGCTAGCTCTCTCTCTCTCTAATAGTTTGATGAACCAATGAGCTTGCAAAGTGCAGTGGACAGCCCTGAACATTGTAAGATGGCAGTTCCTAGAGTTGCATGTGGGGCTGGAGGTGTTTGCTGTGGTCATTCTATTGCATAATCCCATGAGTGGCTGGCCAGAAGCACTCGCTCCCTGAGTTGAGAGCAGCTTGCTTGCAGGAGGCTGTGTGTGAACTGCCCAGGAGTGGGGGGGTTTCACATAGCAGATCAAAGTGAAACGGGCTCCAAGAGTGAGAGATGGGGGTGACACAGCAATTCACGAGTCCAGATTGCAGAGAACATCAAATTACATTAAATGAAATTGTTTTCAGGTGAGCCATAGCGCTTAAGGGCGGAAGGGACAATTAGATTATCTAGTCTGACCCGTATATTAGAAGCCATCCAACACCTTCCAGGACCCACACACTAAACCCAACAATAGAAATTAGACCAAAATAAATGCGTTTTCTGTATTAGTGATGAAAATTATTGGACAATCTCAAACCAATGTATTCATTATTTAGCAAACAGAGCAAGTGCCACTTTGCTGTACATTCATTTATAAACTAATTTAATTTTGGCTTAATCACAGAACAAGTGATTCTCTTAAAGTCAAACAGAATGCAGTTTCTTAGCAAGTGAAGTCTTAGCAAGTCTTTTTACTGCTGACTTTATCAATGTTCGCTGGTCAAAATGCTACATTATTTTAATAATTTGGCATAACAGTTATCTAAAGTCATTAGACTAGAACCATGTTTCAGGTCTACCATGTCTACCTCCTGCTTTGTAAATATATATAAAGGCTTCTTGAATGCTCTGGCATTAGGAGTTGATCCATTGCCCCCTGAAGTCAATGGCAATACTTCCTTTGATTCCAATGGTTGTTTGGATAAAGTCCTCACTTAGCAGTGAATTAAAATTGTCTTATACTAACATTCTTTTCCGTCTTAAGTGGGTTATTAGAAGAAACTGTTCTGTGATACTATCTGTTGGGGAAATAAGGATTTCAGCTGAGAGAATCTTTTCTTATGGCACAGGTTAGATAAAGCCTGCTTTTAAAAAAAGCATTACTCAAACATTTATTTATATATAAATTTCATACAGACTCATTCTGTTTATTTCACATTTTTTCATCATGTTTTAGATCAATGTTTCAGTTAAGTAGGCAACAAGAGTGAGTGATGTATGCAAGATTTGAACCATAGTACTGTATTTGTGAATGAAATGAAGTAAGTATGGTACCACAGAAATATATAATGTACAGCTAATATGTCCCCATTGGGTACAGAACAACTGTTAGGAACCTGATACACATCATGAAATATGTTAACCACACCATTTTTTATAACAAGCTGTGCATAGTGTGAAACTTTGTATTTCATCTGTTGTACAAGAGGGGTCTAAAACTGTCATTAAATGCATCTTGCAATGGTATAAAAGTTTGAAAGAGGAAAAAAAGTTTTGATTTTTTTTTGTCTGGGTTTTTTTGTTTTGTTTTTACATAGGATACAATAAATATCCTGAAAAAGACGAGTGAACATATTGACCAGCATAGAGTCCCGCTGCTTGTTCAGATGGCATCTGAATATAAACTTTGTCTCCAGGCATCAGCTGAATGACGGTGCTTCCAGAAGCTTGATCCAGGAAGCCTTTTTTGTACTCATCATACGTGTACATCAGTGGCTCATTGTTCTTGAACAAAGCTACCCAGACGCTGGCTCCTTTACAGTGAACATGGTAAGCAAAGTAGTAAATCCCAGGGATCTCACAGGTGAAGATACCCGTCTGTGGGTTGTAGTTCTGCCTGCCATTGTAGAGAAGCTTGTCGAATTTCACAGGCACCCCGACCCGTGGGAAGGGTGTGGTGAGTTCTGCTGTGAATGCAGGCATCTCGTAGACTGCACCACCTTTCTTGCCTTTCTTGCCCATATAGCCAGGTGGGGTCTTCACTCCATCAATGGCTGGCCCCATCTCTGGCAAATATTGTCCAATGGCCGGTGGAGTGGGTGGGATTATTATTGGAGGACCAGGTGGACCGGGAGGCCCTGGGGGACCCTGACGACCTGGCTGGCCAGGTGGACCAAGTGCTCCAGGTTTTCCTGGTGGTCCTTGCAGCCCTGAAACACCAGGTTTCCCTACTCCTGGAAAGCCTGGGGGACCAGGCACACCTGGTTCTCCTTTAGGTCCTGGAAGTCCAGGTGGTCCGATTGGACCACTGGGTCCTGCAATACCTGGGATTCCAGATGGACCTTGATGGCCTTGATCACCAGGGATTCCAGGTTCCCCTTTAGGTCCTAATTGCCCAGGAACACCAGGCAGACCTGGCAAACCTTTGTGCCCAGCTTCTCCCTTTGGCCCCATTGGACCAGGTAGTCCTCTAAGACCTGGGGCTCCTACTTCCCCAGGAAAGCCTGGCTTTCCTGGAAAACCTTGTAGGCCAGGTTCACCTTTTGGACCAATAGGTCCTTGAACCCCTGCAAGCCCACCTTCTCCTTTTGGACCTGGGAAACCAACAAGACCAGGTGGCCCCATTACTCCTGGTAATCCTGGTTGACCTGGCTCCCCAGGAGGCCCACCCATGCCAGGGGGACCCACATGACCTTTCTCACCTTTAGGCCCCATTGCTCCAGGGAAACCACCCATGCCACGATCACCTTTAGGCCCAGGAAATCCTGGTTTCCCCATCCCTGGTAGGCCTGGGGGCCCTGGTAAACCTGGCAAGCCTTGTTCCCCTTTTCCACCTGGGAATCCAGGCTGTCCTGGGATTCCATCTTGTCCTGGTTTTCCAACACCTGGAAGGCCAGGTGGACCTTGAATTCCAGGTGCCCCAAGCAGACCTTGTGGCCCTCGTTCACCTGGCAGTCCTGGTTTACCTATAGGTCCTTGTGGTCCTGGAAACCCAATCATTCCTGGTTTGCCAATCCCTGGGAGTCCAACTGGACCTGGAGGGCCAGGTAAACCAGGTGGACCTTTTAACCCTGGTAAACCTGGAATCCCAATGCCTTTTTCTCCTTTAGGCCCTTGAAGCCCTGGGATTCCTGGTGGTCCTTTCATTCCTGGTTCACCCTTTGGTCCTGGTTGTCCTGATAATCCTTGAGCACCTGGTTTTCCTATTCCAGGAAGTCCAGGAGGCCCTGGCGGTCCTTGTGGCCCTGGCATTCCCATAGACCCAATCTCACCCTTTGGTCCCATCTCGCCTCTTGGCCCAGGGAGCCCCATTGCTCCTGGTTTTCCAGGCATTCCAGGCATACCTGGTTTGCCTATTCCTGGATATCCTTGTGGACCTGGTTTTCCTTTGGTTCCTGGCACTCCATGACCTGGTAATCCTGCAGGTCCTGGTGGCCCCCTTGGTCCAGGCTCACCAGGGGGACCTTGCTCACCTCTCAAACTGGCTAATGGAATTTCTGTTTTTAAGAGAAGAAAGAGAGAGATGAACCATAAATTTTACCTTTATTGGAAATCCTGTATGAAGATTAAATAGCTTGGTTTCATTTAGATACTGCTTGGATTTGTGGTAGATACAGTAGGTGCTACCACCTCATAGCCCCAGTTTCTGATGTTTGGCACTAATGTGAAACTTTTATTATGATGTATGACTTCACACACTCCAAATTTCATTTTATTCATCATTTAAGTGAAATAGTTATTTTTCCATCATAATCGTCCCTTAATTTTTATGTAAAAGCTATCTACACCTTTAGGTTCATCTCCTGCATATATGGAGCAACTTTCAAGTCTGCGATGAAATGCAAAAAAACTTAAAGTGGGAGTAGTTCTTCTTCCTTTTGTTATAACTATGTCATCCCTCTAGTCATGGCTTAGGATGGCTTTGTCAATACTTAAATGTTTTGCTGGTCCAGCTATACCATTATAGCTATACTGACAAAACTCTCCTAGTGTGGATGCTGTTTATACGAGCAAAAAAAGTGCTTTGCCTGGGATAGCTTTTACTGGTTTGACAAGCAAAATGAGCTAAACTGCCAAACATGCTTTTGTGCCAGTATAACTATACCTACACAAGTTTTTGCTGACAGACATGTGGACAAAAAAAAAATATTAAAAAAATTTTAAAATCACATCGCTACCCAATGTTGCTGTGGCACCAAAGGTTTTTCTGTAGATGGGGCCTATGAGGCAAGACAAATCTCATTTTAGTGCTCTCACTTGATTAAATTGTTGAGTAAATGTATTTTGTAAAACACTCAGTTTCCCAAGCGGAATTTCATATATATTAATGAACTATCTTAAATCTATGCTTTTTAATAAAGTCAGTGTATTTTAGCACTGATGCCAGTCAGCCAGCTGTATATAAAAGCTTATAGTGAGATGTTAAGAATTGAACAGAACCAATGAAAACCAGGAAAATTCATTTACCAGTGTGACATCTTCAACATCATCCTTAAATCTGGCTTTCTTACTCTTTCCTACCTATGACCGCATACCCACCCATTTTTTCCTCCCAAGCCCCCATATCCCCATTCTTTTCTGTCTCTTAATGTTGTGCCATTTCAGTTTAAAAGATCTAAATGGATCTGAGACGTGATAATTTAATAATCTGTATCTGCTCAATGCATCAAACTACTCGGGGCTAGACTGTAGCTTCACCACAGCCCCTTTGTATGAGGAACTGTACAGTGGCACAGGGAAGGAATGGTGCCTCTGAGAGGCACAAATCAATTCCTACCCTGCTTCCTCCTTCCCTCAAAAGTGGGGTGAAAGGTGCTAGTAATTTATTGACCCATATCAGCAGCCAACAAATAATGGCCTGTGCGTCTGCTCAGCTGGTCTAGCTGGTGCTTTGGGGAGGGTGGACTCAAAGTTCTGCCCCTTCCCCACCCACCTTCTTGTGTGCATGTGTGAGGGGTAAAGAGCAGCTGCACACTACAGCCTATGTAGGAGTACAAAGGGGGTTCTTAATTCTCTGCACAGGTGCACAGAGCAAGGGGCAATCTAGTCCATAGCATTTTTATAGCACTTTACATCTTCAAAGCATCTTACAAACACTAAGGGCATTACATCTTATGCAGCAGGTAAGTTTTAGCTCCATTTTACAGCTGCAGACTTGTCTGTTGTAACAGCCTTCTGTAAAGCCTGTAATGTATGTGTGCCCCAAGGCCATTTTATGAGTAATCGTCTACCAGCATAGAGAATGCTCAGGCAACAGAGACAGTTATTACCAAAACCAAGCTGTTCCCGAAAGTTTAGCAATCAGGAATGGAAGCCTGGCAGCAGATAAGACCTGTTGAGGTTAAAAAACGGAAGCTGCTGCAGCAGAGAATCTGCCCAAGGAAGTCACCCCAAGGAATGTAACTTGGCAAAGGGGGGCAAAAGTCCCTCACAGGCGTGGGGCTTGCTGGTTGGACAGTAGCCAAAATGTCACAATTGGTTTAAGCAAGCAATACGCCGGGGTGTGGAGAGAAGGTGGTCAGAGGAGAGGCAAATTGGACAAGCCACGCATCACAAGGGGTGCACCAGAATTGCACTGCATAGAAGATCTGATCAGCCATCTCACCTCTCCCCAGCTCGCTCCTCAATAAAGTAAGATAGGGCATTGGGGCTGAGAACCTGGGTGTGAATGCAATAGAGGTTCCACCTGGATGAAAACCAGTAACCTGGGTGTGAATGCGATAGAGGTTCCACCTAGACGAAAACCTGCGAATGTAACATAAAGCGTTACATAACGCTTTGGCCATAAACATTTATTTTTTTGTTGCAACTGAGTTCATCCATCTATGTAGTAAGTATTAATCAAATGATGTTTAGTTGTAAGTAAGTCTTTAAGTATATGTTTGGTATAGTTGTGTTAGTATGATTAGCTGTTTAAGTCATAAGTTTTAAGTGTTGAGTTTAAGGAATTGTAAAAGAATAAGGGGAAAACTTGTGATAGAGAGAGAACCCCAATAAATAGTGGATTTGAATTGAAACAGAGAACGTGTGTCATTGTATGAATGAACAAAAGATTTATGAGCCATTGACCAAGTCTTGGACTAGGACAGGTTCTAGCCCCCCTCATCCATCCACAAGTTGGTCAGGTGAAAAGCAAGGGGGGGCCTGTCTGAACCTAGTGACTCAACGGACAGGCAGGGTGACTGCAGCTACAAAGCTACCCTTTTCCCTTCCCTAACTCATGAGTCCCTGCAGATCCGTTGCTCAATAGAGCTCCTGTGACAGTAGGGGAGCGACCCCCTCTGTGTTTGTCTATCTGCCTTTCTGCCCCCCTCCCACTAAATAAGTGTTCCATTATTGGATTCATTCACCCCATCAGTATCACGGGCTGAATAGAAATGGTGCAGACCCCTCAATCAGTCAAACCTGAGCAAGTTGTATGATAGTGTGTGTAACTGTGTTTTGAGAAATTAATCCTTTTAGGAAAATCCAACTGTCTCAAGCAAGGGAAAAAAAGAAAAATCCAAAGCAGGCCATAAACCTGTCACCAAACCATAAACGGAAGTAAATCTGATAAGTCCTTCATCCCTCTTTTGCCTGCTCTCTTCTCCAACACCCCTCCCCCCCCAAAGCGAGGAATGCACAGGAACCAAGACAGGAGTTTTTTTTTAACCCCTTGTCACCACACTGTCCACACTACAAGATTTCCCTGGAGACTGCAGGTTTTCAGATCTTGCTGTAGGTCCACGGGGAAAACATGAGTCCACAGAGAAACTGGCTTCTTTCAGGGTTGTGGCCCTGCCCCCCAATACTTAGTGGGATTTGACAACAAGCGCCTCCAGCTCCTGGTGCCCCAGGGGGGAGAGAGGGAGCTCCTCTGGCTTGGGGGCTGTGGCAGGGGTAGAGAAGGTACCCCTCCAAAAGTAGTGGGATTTAAATTCTTTCACAAGCCCCTGGCTCCCCTCCTCCATTAACTCTTGTGACAGTGTTTTGTCTTGTAGGCTGGAGGGCCTGGCCCTAACCAAACTGATTACCTAATGAACACCACCTGAGGGGAATCAAGAAATTCCCCACACAGAACAGAAGGTGGCTGCAGTAACAGCAATGAGAACCAGGTTTCTGTGGTGATAAAGCTCAGCTGGGAAAAGGGCCAGAGGGAGAGCTAGGCAGAAAGTCCAGTGAGTAAGGACAACTCTCCAGGCAGAAAGGCTTGGGGGAGACCCTGATTAAGCAGAGCAGAGATGGAGAGACCAAGACGAGAACTTAAAAGGCTGGCTAGGAAGTATCCCAGGGAACGCTGCAGAACAGGTAAGGAAGCAGACCTAGTTGTTCAGTACAGGGCTCTGGGCCAAAACCCCGAGGACTGGGTGGGACTGGGTTCCCTGTTGGCCTCAGGAAGGGCACATCGACTGTGATTGAGCCTGGCAAAGGGGCTGTAGGCTGAACTGAAGACAGGCTGAGGAAGTGCCTTAAAGAGGAGGAAGGATTGGGGTTTGTGTTAAAGATATATTTGGGACTGTTAGTTTGGAGGACTGTGGCCCTGGGAGGGGAGGCCTTAAAATGGGGACCCAGCCAGGGGGCTGAGTTACTGACAGAGAAACTACTACAGCACTGGTGTGGCTGTCAGCGGGGACTGGTGGGAGGGAGTGCGCTAGTCGAACAAGCAAGAGAGCTGCTGCACTATGGCAGGCCCTGAGGAGGTACCTAACAGTGTGTGACCTTGGTCACACCTCCCCCTTTCTGGGGGAAGCAATTATTGTGCTGCTCTTGTTATAGGCAAATGAGGCAGCTGGGGGCAGGCCAGACCCACGCAGTGCTGTAACCGTACGTGCCAGATTGCAATGCCAGCCACTCGCTCAAATTTGCCTCTCCTCATCACAATGGAGGGGTGGCTGGGTCACGCCTGAGTGAGCGATGCTGTGACCTGGCCCTGAGCCCTGCCCCACTTCTGCCACAAGCACCCAACCTCGCAAATGCCTGCCATAACCTCTGCTCTAGGAGGCAGGAGGAATGTGGACATGCTGTCCTGAGCGGCCTCTGCTGCTACAGGTGCGGGGGCAGGTATTGCCCTGCCCCCTCCCATTTTGTAAACAAAGGGCTGGAGTGCTACGAAGGCCGTGTTCAGCTCTGTGTTCCTGTGGCCAGCTGAGAGCTGCTGCTCTGGCTGGCTCTAGTTTCTCCAGTGCTTTCCCCATCTCCAGGTCTGGGAGGGTCCAGAACTGCCAAGCTCCTAGGCCTAGGTGAGGGGCGGGAAACAAAATCTCCTGGAACTTGTTTCACGTGCTGGGAAATAAGGTGAGAGGACTGCATGTTTGGGACAGTACACTGGCTCTCTATTAAGAGAATGCTGCAACTAGAGCTGGCATTCCAGCCATGCGCACGCAGACTGACTTCCTGGTGCCTCCTCCGAGTCCAACTTTTCTTCAACCTGTGCTCCTCCCTCCAGCACCATGCTCTGAGTGTCCCTAAACCTCCTACAACTGCTGGAAACTGGGACTGGATAATAGGGGATGAATCACTCAAAATTGTCCTGTTCTGCTCATTCCTTCTGAGGCAGCTGGCACTAGCCACTGTCAGAAGACAGGATACTGGGCTAGATGGACCATTGGTCTGACCCAGCATGACTATTGTGTTCTTCTAGTACCATGCATTTTGCTACAAAGCTGTCCTCTACATGGGGCAGGGTTGAAGAAGTGCTTTCAGAGCTGCTAGAAAAGAAGTGTGCTTGGAGCATGGGTAGATATGGGGAAGGAATGGTGTTCAGAATTGTTTGATGTGGGTTTGGTGCTGGTGTGGAGCTGAGGGAAACAGAATCTGTTTGTGAGAGTTAAAGCTGCTCAAAATTTTCTGATGGCACACTTTTTTTTCCATAAAATGGCAGCTTGTCAAAAGGAAATCATTTTGCAGAAACATGTCCAATAAAATGTTTCAGGGCGAAAAAGCAAAACAGCATTTCAATAAGGCCTGAACAGTCTGTTTTGAAATTTTTGGAATGGAATCTTGTTTGGTTAGTTTTTTGTTGTTTCAAAATAACTTCAATATTTCTTAATGTGAAAAAATTTAATTTTTGACTGACCTGAATTTTTTTTTTTAATTATTTAATGGGAAACTTCAAAATTTGATTTTGGTTCCATTTTGGAATGGAACAAATTTTTTTTTTAATGGTGGCATTTCCCATGAAATGGAAAATCCAGTTTCTTCCTAATTACAGTGAGAGTGCAGAATTAATTGACCTGGGACATGGGGAAAAGGATAGATGTGGGATGGAGGCAAAGAATTAACTGGTGTGTTGTTTCTTGGGAGTATTCAGTACATATGTATGTAACTTTATGCACATTTTAAAACCTAAAATTTTGTCACAAGATGTTGGCAGATATGTAGCTGAGACAAAGGAATTTGGGGCTTAGGCTTGTGTTTTGTTTTTTTGTTTAAGTGTAAGTCAGTTGGAGCTGTTATTGGTCATCACATTTTACAAATCCACCCCTAAATGGGTTTGTCCAAGATCATGCACAAATTCAGCACTGCCCTCAAGGTTAGGTCTTCGGGAGCTAATGGATCTCAAGCCTATGTGTAACATTATTTTTACATTCCTCGCCCCCCGCCTCCACATTTTGCAAACATTTTATTTTTCTCCAAGAAAGCCTAGTAAATGTTGAAGATTGTATATTAAGGTGACCAGATGTCCTGATGTTGTTGGCTTTGTCTTATATAGGACCCTACCCACCTCACCCTGTTCTGATTTTTCACACTTGCTATCTGGTCACCTTAGATTATATGTACATACAGATTTGTGCAATAATTTGCTAGAGAAATTAAGTATGTGAATGTAATCTTCACTATCAGAAGGAGTAGAAACAAACACTTATGTATAAAGCATAGAGCTGGAAGAAAAAAACTGATATTAAGCAAATTGCTTTGTAATTGTAAGGTTGAGATTTGCAGCATTAACGCCTAATTTTATGTCTGATTGCTGCAGAGATACTGTCCACTGCATCCAGGTCACATAAGGATTCTGCCAGTGTGAGTTCAGGTGCCCACAACAGGCAGCTGTGTAATCTCCTTCCTTGAACCAGCAGGATTCCTTGCTAACCTATAGTATCATCTAGCATCTCTGCAACTTTGCTGCATCACATTTTGGGCATATGGGCAGGGTGTAGCCCAATATTTTTATGTGCATGCGGGGGGGACTCATTATCAACTATAGATGCTCTTTAATAGTCAAACAAGATTACACTGGAAACACCTGATAAGACAGGGGTTGATTTTTAGCATATGTGTCTCACTTTATGAGGGGGCTATATGGTAACTACCATGTGATGTTACTTTGAACTCCACTACCATAGTATCTGAGCACCTCCCAATCATTAATGTATTTTTCTGTGCACCACCCCACTCAGGCAGGGAAGTGCTTTTAACCTCGCTTTACAGATGACACCGCTGTTCCGTGGGAGGAAGCTGGCCAACCACTCAGAGTGCCAGGCGCTGTGAACCCCGCTGCTGCAGAAGCAGTGGGCAGTGATGGTTTGACCATTATTTGTCTTCAATTAGATACTAATTATGTTTCCCAAAATATTTACTCTGTGTTGGTTTCCTGTGGATCTGAGAGGAGTGGGGAAATGGGTTCACTTGCCAAGTTTACCTTTATCTTTTTTTGGCACCATCTCCTTGCCGAGCATAGGCAGCTGTGGGATTTCTTTCATATACTGAGGCAGGTGAGGGTATTCTTTTCCATACTGCATGTGTGGCACCTCCTTGCCCATATGCTGCATTGGAATGCCTTCTTTGCCCAGAGGCATGTGAGGTACTTGTTGTCCAAGGGCCTGGTATTGTGGGACTTGAGGTGGCAGCTGCTTGATCCCATAATAGACACCCCCTTGAATGGATTTTATTAGCTCTAAGTAAACTGCTACAGCTGCTGCCAGCAGCTGCACACGGGCTAGCAGCACAGCCATGGCCTGCAAAAGTAGAGAAAAGGGAATAATTATTGTACATAAAAATCTGCCCATGATATATGCTTTCTGGTATGAAAATATCATAGCTAAGGCCCCCTCATTCTCTGCAGCAAGCTGGACCTAAATTCTATAGCAAGATCTCTCGATTCTGCATCACTCTTGTGGAAGTTGTTTAGTAATTTTGTATGCACTTTACATGTTGGTATGTCTGTTGCCTCTTCACCTCTGCCCTCCTCCCCCTCCCATTATTCCCCCATGCAACACATACAAGAAAAAGTCTCTTCCCTTTTCCATGACTGGTTCACAAGAGGATAACCGACAAATTCATTAGCTTGCAGCAGTAGTAATTTATTCAGTTTGAGTAATAGAGTTTTGTACTGAAGGTCCTGTGTTGACTTACTCACCATTCACACAGCAGTCATTATAGTTACTCTTTCCTCCTCTCCCCTCATCAAGTTTCCCTATGCTTCGATGTTTTTTTTTTTTACGTTCACCTTTTTCCCTTCCCATTGAATTCCGTGGGCCTGATCCAAAGCCCATTGAAGTACAGTAGAAAGATTCACCCAGAGACTTCAGTGGGCTTTGAATCTGGACCCATGACTGCTCAGATCCTAAGCCCTATTAAAAAAAAAAAAAAAAAAAAATTCTCCCCTGCCCCCCCCCGACCCCTGCTTTTGGTCCCTTTACTAACTCTTAGTGGTAATTAGCATACATCTTTGATGATCAAAGTCTGGATGCGTGGCCCCTGTCTCAGTGTTAAGATGAAAGTCCCCTTATTAAACATAACTTTTGTATCCAGCTTTCCCCACTTTCATCTCAAACCAAAGGTGGTAGCTGTATAAAAGAAAAGTGATGCCCTGGCACTGAAGGCACTGGCTAACTTGTGACTGATGTTAAAAATTGAAATATGGGGAGCTTGGAGAATGGGGTAGTTACATGGAAATCTTGAGCCTCTTCTGCTCTGGTTGCCAACAATATAAAATGGCCACCTTGCTGTGTAATGGGGGAGAGAGAGAGACGTAGTAGGTATAATTTCCTTTAGGCTTATTTTTTTTTCTCATGCAATGCACTGCTTTTGTGGTATTATTACAAGATGTGACTACTGTGTGCAGGTGAGAGGGATAGAAAACTAAGATTATACAGACTGGTCAGTAAAATACTTAAAAAAAATTTTTTTTGTTTGTATCTTATGCAGATACACAGTCTGCTCATAGTTCAGGGTGAAATGAACCCTCAATCCTAAGATTTTATTTTATTTATTTATTTGCTGACCTCCTCTGTCTTTGCCAAACCTAATCCAATTCCCTTGCTATTTCACAGACACGAAAGTCTACCAGGGTGGAAAGTTTGAGGCAAATCAAATAAGGCATAGGGAAGATAAGAAGGTTCCAAAAAAATGAGGTGATCTCACATAGTGTTTTCTGTAATTTGTTTTTGGCTCATCATAACTCCAAAACATTGTGGCTTGGAAACTACAAATTTTGTTTTAATCTATTGCTTTTGGCAAGGACTGGTGTCTTTGACTGGTTTGCGGTGTTTCTTTGTGCAATTATTTAGGGCTAGATTGCAACTTGGACTACATTCCCAAGAGGGAAGTAAGCTCTCACAGAGGTGTTAGGAAGTTCTACTGGGATCTTGGGATCTACAGCAGATAGCTAGAGAGAGGACAGGAAACGGGCAGACCCTTGGCTTTGTCCATCCAACCTCTGGTCAGCACAGCTGAGCTCCTGTACGAGGTGTAGCAATTTGCTGCTGGTACAGGTCAGGAGCAAATTATGGCCCCTGCTTCTTTCAGAGAAAGAAGGGAGCAGTGAGGGAAGTGTGCTTCTGTTGGTACCTCTGCACTGGAGCTGGAAGTGTAATTCCGAACTTGAATAGGCATATCTGCGCTAGCCCTGATTATTTTAGCATGCTAGCTCAGTGGAGCTCTGCAGTGTCACAGGCTAGCTGCCCCATGTACAGTTCCATCTAAAACCCAAGGTATGTACTTACGGCAGCCAGTCTATCCTGCGGGTCAGACAGCTGCAGCTACACTGCTGTTTTCAGTACACCAGCTGGATCAGAGCTAGCAGGGGTATGTCTTCTTGAGCCAGGAATTATATCTTCAGCTCCAGAGTGAAGCACAGTGCTCCCAAAACTACTCCTGGGGTTGTACAACTTATGTATCATTCTTTGCTGCCTCTTAGGGCTAGCCTTCTAAAGTTATTTAGGCATCTAAAAACACAGGTGCCTAGAGGGGATTTCAAAAGGGCCTAAGCACAGCACTGATGGCGATAGTTAGGCACCCAGCCACTGCAAATCCCACTAGGCCTCCATCTGCATTGCTAAGTGTCTTAACACCTTTAGAAGTCTGGCCCTTAGTTCTTAAATCAGTGTCTGCATATTTTTACAGGTTCCGCAGAGTTTATGAACTGCAAAAGCAGATGGTCACAAATGCAGGCAAAAAGCAAGAAAACACAAGTACAGAGAACAGGAGGGAGAAAACCACATGGGAAGAGGCAGTGGAAGACAAATGAGTCCCCCATCCAGCAACTCAGTGACCATTCTCCAGATAAATTCACTTTTTTATATGATCTGATGAGTAGTTAGCTAAGTGATCAGTTCACTTCACAACCCAGCTTCCGAATCACATCTCCTGAATTGTTGTCATGCCACAGGGCTGGGTGTGATACAAAATACCTAGACTAATGTGTGTGGGCTCCTTCTGAGGGGGGAAAAATACAGTGCTTTAACTTGTGTAATCATGGATGACTCAAAGACAAGATGTTTCCTTAACCCTGATATGAATGTCTGATGGAAGATTGGGGGGAGGGGAAATTGCACCAGAGACAGCATCTCACAGCAGTAATGTACTTAAACCTTGGATAAGGCAGAAGGGCTGACCCAAAGTGGTCAGCTCATTGCAATGGAGGTGTCAGTCTTTTGTTGTACTGCATGTGCTGTGGCTAAAGAAGTTATTTGAGCACCCTTAGTGGCAGTTCAGGTTTAACCACGATGCAACGTGTCATATCATTTGCTTGTCTCACTATAGATAAAACACACCAGAAATGAAGGGAGACTACTCTAAAGTGCCACCACAAATGTTCACTTTTAATTTTCTTTTTCAAGTGTCCCCTTTATAGACAGCCCAGGAGAGGCTTTTGGCCAAGTTCAAGTACAAAATCTTTCTCAATAGTCTTTTTCTTCTGAGAAAACAATAGTAAATAGTCAGAGAAATAGTGGCGACCAGGGTCTAAACAAAATGTACCAGCATCTACAGTTCTTAAATTAGCATTAAAAACTAATCTTTTAATCTAACTGTAAAGACTATATGGAGGTACTGAAACTCATCCACATGGGACTTGTGATGTGGAACCATTTATAAGCAGTCTGTCTGGTGAGACTTTACTGTTAAAATGGAAACGATGCTTAATTTCATCCATTTTCTACTGAAGTGATTTCCCTGCAATACATTTTTGAGAGAGACAATATGCAACTAAATCTGAGAATCTCTGTGAGGTATTCAGTTTGATGCTAGCTTTATGCCGGATTCCTCTGACACAGTGAAATAACAGACTGGGCAGCCTAATTTCATTTTTCAGCAACAGAGTTGAAGAGGCACAATATCTGCAGTGGGTCTGATCCTATTCTCGTTTGAATCAATGGCTATTTTGTGACTGAATTCAGTCCAAAAAGGATCAGGCCTTTGTGATTTGGAGCCCATCTTTCAAAGTTTTACTCCTGTGAGTAGTCTCACTGAAACAATAAACCTACTCAGAGGTATAAAGGGTTTGCAGGATCAGCCCTGGATTTTGGAAGGTCACACTGGCTACTGGAAATCCCATTTGAGGTCCACTCCACCCCCTTCCTCCTCCCCCACGCCCCCACAATGCTCCTGTTGATGTCAATGAGAGTTTACCAAGTAGAAGGACATCAGCATCATGCTCTTAATACATATTGGGTAGGAAAATAGAGGTCATGGCAAGCTGAGTTTTACATTACATTGATCACTTGATTATTATAATGTTCTGTTCATTCCCTCTGAAGCACTTGGCCTTGGCCAAGGTTAGAAGATAGCATACTGGACTAGATAGAACATTGGTCTGACCTAGTATGGCCACTCCAGTGTACATGTGTAATCCTGCCTCAAACTTCTCCATGATGTCCATGAGAGATTTTTTTCCCTCCAAGGAGAAAAGAAATAAAAAACCGCAACATCGTGAAATACATAAATTGCTCAAAGTGTGGTGCTGTCTGACAGCCTATCAGCACATAGCTGTTCTGGCAAGCTGCCTAAAAGCAGCAAGCAGCAGCTGGGGCATTCAACTACAGCCAGTTAAAAATATTTTCATTGTTTTGTTACTCCTTACCCTCAAAGAAATTAGACACAAGGTCAAGCAATCAACTACAGAAACCACTGTGAATAAATATGGGGGAGGAGTGAAAAAGAAAACCATTATAAAACAATGCTGAACCCTGTAAATCATAACTAACCCAGTTTTTACATAGTGTGCACTAATCCATTTTAGGAACCTGAGGAACATCAAAAATCTTTTTTTCTATGTGTCTCCTCTGTACTGCTTTAAATGTATGTGTGTTTAGCCAATTTATTGAATCAGAATATTTAGTGTAATATTTTGTGATATGCTGACAGATGGTTTCTGCAGAGATCTTAAATGCTGACATGAATAGCTGTAAGGGATTTAAAGGTTGAGTCAATGGTCGAGCAATTAACCCTTGACAGGCCATCACACGCAGAAGCCTCAAGATCACAAAATATCCCAAGAAAACAATAATATTCCTTGTTCTGCACACCCTCATGGCTTTGTTTCAGAGTGATACATGTGCCCATAGCTGGTAAATCTAATCTTGACCTTTCGGCCTTGGCAGTGTTGCTTTAACAATTATTGGGTTGATGAGGGGAGGGGGAAGCAGCAACTAGAAAGCCATACAGGACTCTGGAGTACTTTTATGTAATGTTAAGCTGAACCATTTATTGTTCTCTTATTCTCTGTGCCTTCCTGTTACAATCCCATGGTGTTATGGGTCTCCTCCTTGTCATAACATTTTATCTCGCTCACTAGTTTTTGAAACTGGCAAAACTTAGTACTATATGTTCATTTTCTCACTTTGATGGTGCATGCAATGTGTTTTCTTTCTTCTTGCCTTCATGCTGCTTTATGGCTTTTTCTTTTTATAAAAGCAAAAGATCTTGGAGATGAATTGGTGCCACTTACAGTATTTCTGTTTGCTGTGCTTTGATGATTCTGACAAAAAAGGCAGCTTTCTGTCTCCCTTATTTTTCTTTCTGTTTTAACTTTACAACTCCTCAGAAACCCAAAGTCCCCATCCAAAAGATATGCAAACAATAAGTCTGTAAAATATTTTTCTTGAAAGTATCTGTGGTCTCTCAGACAATTTTTATTGGAAAGATATTTTCCATTGGAAAGGAAAACTCCTCCCTTGTGCATACTTTCCCTACCTTAATTCAAATGCTAGATGGAAGTGTCTCAAGTCAGAAGACAAAGCATGCCATTGCACACCATCCGGAGAGAAATTAGAGTAGAGAGGATACAAATTATTTTTTTGTTTTTCTTGCATTTTAATTCCTTGTTGTGGCATTTTGTTGTTTGTTCCATTTAACCACGGTAGGAGTCTCTTCTTTTTACACATCATCATTAAATCCAGATAAGACAACTTCCTTAATTCTGAACAGAGTAGATTTTATTTTCCATGCTATCTTTCTCCAAATTAATTTCTTTTTAAAAAACAAACCCAAACTCTAGACAAATATGCAGCAAAATTTATTTCAAAACTAAGTTTTGACAAATGCTTCTATTTGTCATTTTATCTAGTTCATCTATGAACCAGGTCAACAGCTGGTGTAAATTGAAAGTCACTGGATTTATGCCAATGAGACTATGCCAATTGACATCTCATGAGGATCTCTCTCCTTGTGAGTGGACCCGACCAGTGGGGTACCTGTATAATTTCACCATTACTGAATTATATTCATTTTGATACATCATTGCACTCCTTTATCATGTCTCCCAACTCCTGCTGTATAGACCCTTCCTTGGAAATACCTTCTGGGTTTTGTATTTCTGGTTGGTGCAGCACTGAATGTGAACCATTTCTTTAGTAAGCTCTTGACTAAATTAACAGGGAGGAACAGCATTTTTTTTTAGCATTTTATTATCTTTTTATATTACTCTAGCATCTAGGAGCCCTAGTCATGGACCGGACCCCCGTTGTTCTAGGTGCTAAACACAGAATGAAAAATTCTCTGCCCCAATGAGCTGACAATTTATAAATTCTGGAGATGTGCAGCCAATATACTTAGTCATTTGAGGCTACATTCATCCCTGAAGTCTTCATATTATATCGCTCCTGTTAAACATCAAAGAGGGAAGGTAGCATCTAGGA
Source organism: Mesoclemmys tuberculata (assembly GCA_007922155.1). Lineage (NCBI taxonomy): Eukaryota > Metazoa > Chordata > Testudines > Chelidae > Mesoclemmys > Mesoclemmys tuberculata. Next base: position 689,301 of record ML675610.1, read on the forward strand.
CTAGGCCTTCAACAAATCAATAGAAAAATCTGTCAGGTGCAAGTGTTTCATCCAGGGAGAAATATTTAATTCTGTCTTATTAGGTGTGTTACTGTAGCACTTTAGAAACTCTAGTCATTGATTGTTTAACCTTGGAAGAAACTCCAGAGTTTGCTGGAGCAATGTGGGTTGAAGCTAGTTTATTAATTAGGTAAAGAGACTTAGTCAAATCTTCAAATATTAACAGGTTTCATGTTTGTTTTATTTTTATTATCATGGTACCTAGGAGCCCTAGTCATGGACCAGGACCCCATCAACCTATACTAGTAGGGAATCAAAAAAGTAACATTTAAAAGAAGAAATGAATCAAACTCCTGATTGGTTTTAGTTATCTTCCTTAAATAAAAGCATTATTGCCCTGGGAGAGTGTTAACTTTATTTTTAAGTGTAGCACTAGGTAAAACTACACAGAATTCTGGCATGAGGCAGTGCCACTATGCTTCATAATTTAGACATGGAAGGATTAGATTAAAACAGATGAACAATTTCTCTCTCTCAATTTACACAAACTAATGAAAGAAAATCAGCAACATAATCAAAATTAGAGAGAGTTTAAAATCATGCACTATTTTGCAGTTGTAGATTTTCTCTTTCTTGTCTATTTAGACTGTAAGGGCACCTATGTGTTTATACATCTTAAAACAGTGGAACTCCATCTCATTTGGGGCTTGTGGGTGCTATGATAGTAATAATAATGCTAAACCATAAAACACTAATGGAGAAAGGACAAAAGAGGCTGTTTAGGGATAAGACAGTGCCTCAGTCAGTATCTGTCACATCAGACTGGCTAACTATAGAACTTATTTGTAATAACAACCACAATGGAGGTTTGCTTGAAGCTTTGAGATCAATGTATATAATTATAAAAAATACATTACACCCACAGTACATCAGCAGTCATAAATAAACCTTCTAGAGCTGCTTTTTAATTCTACCCTTTTACTCTCCTGTCCTTACATTCCTTCCCATTTCACCACTTGCTCGTCATGACTAATACTGTATTGTCTTTAAATCCTGTTTGCCTTTGTATTTATTCCCTGATACCAAGACTTTCAATAGTAGTCGGCTTAAAATGATTTACTTTTCGATATTTAGCAAAGATGGTGGTGCTGCGTTGCAATGTATTTGGGTTGGAATGTAACCCTCATCATAATGAAATATGACTACATGAAATAAACTGTCTTAATCCTCAAAAGACAGTGTGCCAAGTCATCTGGGATAATTTTGAGATTTTGGGGCTATTGTCCCCCCCAGTATTAAACAATATATTGGGTCAATGTAGTATTGACATTATAGTCGTTAAAATATTGTCACCTTAAAGTCACTTCTGCTACAGAAGAAAAGACAAATGTATGTATGTAGGGTTTTTTCTTTGTTTTTATCTTGGCCATGCAAAATTGATTAATGAAATATTGTTGTAGTGGTTTTTCTGGCTACTTTTCTTTGGCTCATTCCAGACTTTGGGCTGGAGAAAGATAGACCAGAATTTTCAACAAAGTTTAACATTAGATGAAGCCTCCTGTCACAGTATAGCTGTGGAAATTCTCTCAGCAAAGTTGAGATAGAATACAAAACAAGAAATAGGCACTGGGCGAATTGATCTATGTGGGTGTAGCCTCATGACACTGTGTGCCAATATCATTGGAGGCCAAAATGGAAAGCTTAGATTCGTTTTCTGGAAGTAAAGAAATAAAGTAATTGTGAAAATGCCCCCTTTTTTTGAGTGAAGGTTTGGCTTGAGTCTTACTGGATCTGATCTGATTTCTCAATTTCTATCTTGTGTTTAATTCGAGATTTATCCACAATTTAGTTCACTGTCTGTGAAATTTGTCCCTGTACATAAGGCCAGCATAAGTCCTATGCACCACACACATACCACTGGTACTGATTCACAGGGGTGAATATCAGCCTTCAAACAGCCAAATCTTCATTCTGTTGAAATCAGTGGTAAAAATCCCATTGACTTCAGTAGGACCAGGTTTAGGTTCTCTATGCTAATATCCATTCTTAGGGGAGGGAAGACTGTATAAAATACCCAGACTATTAAATTAAAAGCACATAAGAGTATCTGTGTTTGACTATTTTGTTTTCCAAGTAACTCCTGAGAAAACATGCATATGGGTCCCATTTCCTGCAGAAGTTTTGCTTGTTTTAAGCATTTAAGGAATCAATTGATCATACTTCAAAGAACTTCTTAGCTGGAATTGGGAATGTAAAAGTTCTGTTCATATCTTCACCACATCTTAGCCAATGCTATCGGCCAACCCACTTCATACCTGAAGAAAAGACTACTTCTCTTTGGCATGCTAAGGAGCTCTACTGGCCAAATGTCAGCTCTGTAATCAGGCCTATAAATCTCTCAGAGTATTTGTGTTTTGGAATTCATTGCCCTTTGGGTGAGGAAATTATGGGGTTGCAGAGCTCCACCAGTACATATGAAGCTCATTGAGTTTTATTCTCTTACACTTACTGTCATTTTATAAATGGAAGTATAAAAAGTAACACATGGCTTTGATATTTTGAGCAGTTTAATAATTATATCACTAGCTGCACCAAATAACGTGACATGGAGAAGCTAGATCTTAGCCCTTGTTATAATCTAACCAGAGTGATCCAATGTATTGTGGTGTTTGGCTATATACTTTATTGCAGTGGCTCTCAACCTTTCTAGGAGGAGTGCCCCTTTCAGGACTCAGGTTTGTCTTGTGCACCCGAAGTTTTACCTCCCTTAAAAACTACTTGCTTACAAAATCAGACCTTGAAATATAAAGTGTCATAGCACACTATTACTGAAAAATTTAGACCTATTTTTTTTTTAAACAACCTCCAAAGGAGGATTTAATCAAACTGCTTCTATGAACACACTAGCCGTGATGAGCTAAACAATGGGTTAGCCACTCTAGCTTCAAGGATCGAGCAAAATACAGGCCTGGCTGTGGAGACCACTGAAGGATTCTCCACGACACAAGGCCTGATGAGTGTTTCAGAACAGCCACTGACTGTGAAATACTGCACTAATACCTGAGCAAACTATGCCATCACTCCTGGAAGCAGAAGGCCACAGTGATTTAGAGCCTTTAGCTCATGAATGTTGAATTAAGGAAGGGATTGTTAATGCTCCCAGAGACCAGTCCGAGGTAGGCACTAGGTCATGCTACAAACTGTATGATGTTGGCAGCAACAACTGCAGGAAATATACAAGCAACACACGAGGACTGCCATATGCATCCTAGGAAGACAAGTCTTGATTAAAATGTGAAGTACGTACTTTAAAATTCAGTGGTTTACTTGAAGGCAAACAGATGTGTGTTGATCATAAGAAGATTAACAGAGTGCCAGTGAAGGTTGTACGGAGTGAGGGCTGGTCTACAGTGGCAGTGGTGGTTGATGGGAGCTACGTTAAGTAGCTTGCATATCTCCTGTCCATGTACTTACATTAAGATACTGCAGAATCTTCATGGCGTTGCATCGCTGGGAGATGCCCTCCCATTAATGCTACCTTCTGCCTTTCAGGGAACTGGACTCATTGAGTTGACCAGAGAGTGCTCTCCCAAGAGTAGATCTGCTCAGTCTACACAGACCCACTCAATCGATGCCGCTGCATTGATGCATGCTGCCCTGGCTGTGTAGATATACGCTTAGACTCTGTGCTGGTGCTCACCAGGGTGTTCGACCTCTGGGACTAATCAGTGTTAACTGACAAGGTGTGTAAACACCCTTCAAGGCCATTAATATGCCACCATATTCCTGGACAGCTCAGACACAAACTCCTTGGTACCCAGAGCTATGAAAACAGAGCAATGCAGGGGGAAACTGGAACTGTCTGTATAATGGCACTTGTGCTGTGCACTCTTTCATCAAATGTTGGCAAAAGTCTGGATAATGTGATATAAAAAGAAAAGATAATTAAAAACCAAGCAGACCTTAATGAGGCTACTACCACCACCACAATGTGGAAAGTGAAGTAATTTCTTAAATCAGAATATATAGGAATGTTAAGTGGGAGAAAAGAGTGTAGGTCTGTTATGCTTTGCACTCTCTGCTTTTTCTCCCCACACTGCTCTACATGCTTCCTGAAGTACAAAATAAGTGTTGAGTGAGAAGATTGAACAGATGGATTTGCACATGCAAGCCCAAGAGATTCCTCAGTCACACCAGTGACGCAATGAAAAACCTGTTGCAGGCTATTTGAGATTAATTTTTACTACCTTCTCTGCTCTAGACTATCATGCAGAGCTAAGAATGCAGTTGAGGAAGTGCAATGTCAGCTGGAACTTGTCTGATGTTTCTTAGAAAGGATGCCTGATCTCCTGCATGCCTCTCCTGCTCCAAATGTAGTTTATGTGAGTTGTTCATGGTCAGACTTATCCACTTCCTGGGACTTGGGTTATTGATAACTCAGAGCTGGTTGCCAGGTTTGTTTGGGCCTATTCCTGGAGGTTTCATCATATGACAATCTTGAATTAAAGATCGGGTTTTTTTTTAAATTCCTGGGGCCTCCAGGACAATCTTGGAGGGTTGGCAATCCTATTTCCCTCCCAGGGAAATATAGGCCCCATAAGGCTTTGCAATGTGAGGTTCTGTAGTCAGAAGGCATGGCTCTGTTAGCAAAATGAACCTTATACAAAGCTGCTAAATTTTGCCTACTCATTGTAGCAGGATGTGAGAGAGAGGGTTGTAACTGGAGCAGAAGAGTCTTGTTGGCAAGTCATTCAGATTTAGGAGAACACTCAGATAATAAAAAAGAGAACCAAATCATGCTATTCCTTGTGGCTTGGGAGGAGGGGCTGCCTACCATTGCCCCAGAGACCATGAAAACTAGGTCAGTTCTAACCCCACTTTGCAACACCCCAAGAAGAAGAATTTATTGGCTTCTCTAAAAATTCTGTTAGGGCCACTTTCAGGGCCTGCCTAGCAATGCTTTTAGGCACTTACTTTTATCTGTTTGTGAGGAAAGGGTGGCCCGGTAGTCCAGGTACTAACCTAGGACTTAGGAAACCTAGATTCCTCTCTTCACTCTGCCACAGGCTCCCTTTGTGACATCACACAAGTTACTGTCTGTGCCTCTGTTCTTCATCCCTGAAATGGAGTTAATCGCACTACCCTATCTCACAGGGAAGTTGAGGATGAATACATTAAAGACTATTGTAACAGGGTCCACATAAGTACCTTAGATATCTAATTCACCATATCTCTCTCTCTCTCTCTCTCTCTCTCTCTCTCTCTACTATGCTTCCGACCACGGAAACTGTATTATTATACAGAGAAGAGAAACTGTTGAGTGATAAATAGCTCAAAGTACCATGTTTCCTCTCTTAGAATTCACTGTTCGCTATAGCTAAGACCTTCCATAGATGACAAAGTCCCTGTGAATTTCCATCCTTTTAAGCAAAAACACACACTGAGCAAAGAAGGAATTAATCTTGTTGATCAGACATGTTCGCCTCAGGATTATGAAAGCCCATGAGAATAAAATAAATCTAAAATACATTTGTTAGGAAGGTGAGCATAAATATTGTTTGTCTGAAGTGAAGCCTGGAAGGGAATGAACTATAACGTCCCCCACATAGGTTGTCTAAATAAAAGCAGATGGATCTCTCTGTTGGGAAGCCTGCACTGGTTCTGTTTTTCTCATGCTAGGTACTGTATCTACTCTACTGCTTGGATTTGGTCTCTGTGTATATCATGTCTAAAACTACATGCTTGCATCATATATGCCACTTTATTCCATTGATTTCTTATTTGAATGAATAAAGTGCTGTCTGCTGTAGTATTCTAACCCACTTAGATACTATATTACTTTTTCTATCCACAGTGTTAAGTCTGACACAAAGCTACTCTACCAGCTTAATTTAAACTCCAATGTAATCATCCTCCCACCCTTTAATAACAACACTGCTTTATAATCCTCATGACTGTTTGGCTTCCCAATCTAGGACACCGTGAAGAGATGGAATAGTACTTCACAACTAATGGGATGCATTTCTTTGCCCTGACATTATAGTTAATCCTGAATTGGATCAGTATTGTGTGTGTTGGAGCAAGCAACCTCGACTTGGCTTACCATTGAAGGACTTGTATAAGACACCTCCTTAACTCTAATTTAAAAACCACCAGAACAACGTCTTGCCCTTATTGGCACATGTCTGCTGAAAACAGTGTTGTCCCGTCCCGTCTCGTGTCCCCCTCCTCCCCCCTCAAAACGGTTAATTCCTAGAAAAATGTGTATCTCTTTTAGAGAGAGAGAGAGAAAAGTAAATTGTAATACTGAAATTTCATCAGGATCTCAAATCCGCTACATCAGTGTCAGAAAACCGAGTCAGATTCTTGTCTCTGACTGGTGTAAATTTTAAAGAAACTCTACTGACATCAATGGAGCTATGTCTGTGTAAAAACTGGTAAGAACATAAGAATGACCACATTGGGTCAGGTTTTGGTCCATGTAGCCCAGCATTCCATCATCCGACAGTAGCCAATGCAAGATGCTTGAGGGAATGAACAGAACAGGATAATTACTAGTGATCTATCCTGTCATCTAGTACCAGGTTCCAGTAGTCAGAGTTTAGGGACACCCGGAGCATCGGGTTGCATCCCTGACAATCTTGGGTAATTGCCATTGATATACCTATCCTCCATTGAACTTATGTAATTCTTTTCTGAACTCCATTATAGTTTTAGCCTTCACAGCATCCCTTGGCAAGGAGTTCCATGGGTTGATTGGGCATTGTGTGAAGAAATACTTCCTTATGTTTGTTTTTAAACTTGCTGCCATTTAATTTCCTCCAGTAACCCTTAATTCTTGTGTTATGTCAAGTAATGCTTTCCTATTCACTTTCTCCACACCATTCATGATTTCATAGGACTCCATGGTATCTCTCCTTCAAGTCTTTCTTTCAAAGATGAATAGTCTCAGACTTTGGTCTACACTACGAACTTACTCGGTATAACTATGTCGCTCAGGAATGTGGAAAATCCACATTCCTGAGCAAGATAGTTACACTGACTGAACCCCTGGTGTAGACAAGGCTATGTTGACAGGAGGGCTTCTTCTGTTGACGTAGATGCTGCTTCTTGGGGAGCTGGAGTCCCATCAGCATAGGTAGCAACTTCAGTAACTGGTGCAGTTGTACCAGTAAAAAAAAAACCAGTCCTGTAGCACGATAAAGACTAACAAATTTCTGCAGGCATAAGCTTTTGTGGGCTGCAAACCACTTCGTCAGATGTTAGAAAAGTCTTATCAGCAAGTTAAAGTATGGGTTGGATGAATGGACTATAAAATGGAGAGAGAATTGGCTAGAGCAAAGGGCTCAACGAGTAGTGATCAATGGTTCCATGTCTATCTGGCAGCCGGTCACAAGTGGAGTGTCCCAGCGGTCGGTCCAAGGGCCGGTTTTGTTCAACATCTTCATTCATGATTTGGAAGAGGGGGTAGATTCCACCCTCAGCAAGTTTGCAGATGACATTAAGCTAGGGGGAGTGGTAGATACCCTGGAAGGGAGGTATAGGATACAGAAGGACCTAAACAAATTGGAGGCTTGGGCCAAAAGAAATCTGATGAGGTTCAACAAGTGCAGAGTCCTGCACTTAGGACGGAAGAATCCCATGCACAGCTTCAGACTGGGGACTGACGAGCTAGGCAGCAGTTCTGCAGAAAAGGAGGGGGTTACAGTGGATAAAAAGCTGGATATGAGTCAGCAGTGTGCCTTGATTGCCAAGAAGGCTAATGGCATATTGAGCTGCATTAGTAAGAGCATTGCAAGCAGATCATGAGAAGTGATTATTCCCCTCTATTCGGCATTGGTGAGGCTGCATTTGGAGTATTGTGTCCAGTTTTGGGCCCCCCACTACAAAAAAGGATGTGGACAAGTTGGGGAAAGTCCAGCAGAGGACAACAAAAATGATTAGGGGGCTGGAGCACAAGACTTCTGAGGAGAGGCTGAAAGAACTAGGCCTGTTTAGTCTGCAGAAGAGAAGAATGAGGGGGGATTTGATAGCAGCCTTTAACTACCTGAAAGGGGGTTCCAGGGAGGATGGAGCTAGGCTGTTTTCAGTGGTGGCAGATGACAGAACAAGGAGCAACGGTCGCAAGTTGCAGTGGGGGAGGTCTAGATTGGACATTAGGGCTGGGTCCATGCTGACGGCGGCGAATTTGCCACCATCAGATCGATTGCTCTGGATCGACTGAGCAGTCTGTGTAGACGCGCGCAGTCGATCCAGCAAGCAATGCAGGAAAACCACCCTGATAAGTGGCGTTGTGCTTCGCTGTTCCCTTCAACGCAGCGCAGTGTGGACGGCGCATGGAGGAGACACTGCAAAGTCGACGGGAGATACGCAAGTGATTTACGTCGCTTGCGTATCTCCCGTCGACTGCCGCCCAATCGCAAAGGTAAGTGTAGACCGGGCCTAGGACACAGTTTTTCACTAGAAGGGTGGTGAAGCATTGGAATGGGTTAACTAGGGAGGTGGTTGCGGCATCTCCATCTTTAGAGGTTTTTAAGCTGCGGCTTGACAAAACCCTCGCCAGGATGATTTAGCTGAGGATAGCTCTGCTTTGAGCAGGGGGTTAGACTAGATGGCCTCCTGAGGTCCCTTCCAACTCTAATATTCTATGTACCAGTGCAGTTTTGCCATTGCAGAACAAAGTCAAAGTGTAGACAAGTCTACAGTTTTTTAATCTCTCCTCAGATGGAAGCTGCTGCATACCCCAATCATTTTTGTTCCCTCCTCTGTACCATTTCTAATTCTAATATATCTCTTTGAGTGGATGACCAGAACTGCACACAGTATTCAAGATCTGGGTGTAGATGGGTTTATATAGTGACATGATATTTTCTGTTTTATTAGCTGTCCCTTTCCTAATGGTTCTTAATGTGTAACTGAAAGGGTGATCAGGCCCATTGTTTGAAGTTACCTAGCCCATCCCAATTCCTATTGTACAGTTTCTAGTCAAGTGTGTGCCCAGTCTGGATTTAAATGTTCAAGAGATGAGGCTTCCATCACAACTCAAATTTCTCTGGCAGGAATTGCCTTTAAAAATTTTCCTTTTTTAAAAAAATGTGTGAAGTGGTCATACGGAGAAGTTAGTTTAACTTTATTTTTAAACACAAAAGGACTTGACATACGCTAACCAGTGCAATTCTGCTGCAGAAAAGGGAGAACAGGGGGATTTGGTTATAATGCACAGGAAGGCCAGATCTCTTGCACACAATGAAATTCTGCTGCAAGTAGACTTGCTGTGCTCCAGCATCCATTCTCCAGTCCTCTGCATACTGAAGTTTGTGCAACTACATCAATACAATGTTTATTTCTTTCCTCCCCATGCCTGCCCCTCCTCCTCTCCAGTCTTAAGGAGAGTGGCCAGTCTCCTGCCATTACAGGGCTTTGAGGTTGCAGCAGTGGATGTGGATTAGCTCTGCTGCCAGTCTGGTTTGAGAAAGGATTCCTCCACCCACAGGGATAAATAATAAGTGCTGTGCACTGGAAATCCTGGAAACCCTTTTTTTTTATTTCTGTAAACATGTCAGTCTTTGAATGGACTGAACAGACCTAGATTTATGGTTTATTACAACACTCTGAAACCCACAAAGGCCTTGTCTACACTAGCACTTATACCAGCAAAACTTTTGTCACTTGGATGTGAAAAAACCAAACCCCGGGAGCATAAGCACCTGTGTAACTGTGTTATGTCAACAGGAGAAAGCTCTCCCAGTGACATCATAAAATCAACTAAATGAGTGGTGGTAGCTAGGTCAGCGAGAGAGTGTCTTTCACTGACCTTGGTGAAAAGTTCCAGAGGGGTAGCCATGTTAATCTGTAGACAGCAAAAACAACCAGAGTCCTGTAGCATTTTAAAGACTGTTAGTCTTTAAAGTGCTACAGAACTCTCATTGTTTTCACTGACCTGACACTGTCTACACAAGCATTTATGCCAGTAAAATTTGTCTCGGATGGTTTTTTATTTCTTCACTTCCCTGAGTGACAAAAGTTTTGCCACATAAGTGATAGTGTAGACAAGAACAAATTCCCTCCCTTCCCCGCTCTCCCCCCCCATGACTGCGGAGGTGTTAATGGGCCACTGTGCTATAAATGGTCCCTTACAATATGTGCTAACTTTGCTGGGAGTTCCTTTCTCAGACCTGAAGAAAAGCTTGTTTCTCTCTCCAACAGAATTCTAATTTAAACACAGTTCACTTGCTGGTGGTAAAGCCAGATGTTGCGTTGCTTTATATCTCACAATAAATGCTCTTTACTGATCAGGTCAGGGACGAACAGCTACTCTAATCAATATTGTCTTGCTTATTTGGAGTTTTATTAGCTTCCCTGGTGCAGTCTTATTTAGATTGACAAGTTTTAAGTCAACTGTAATTTTTAATTTTGCAGATACAAATAGTCATTTTAACTAATGGAGTAAATCTATAGCTGGGAGAGTTAAATGTTTACATGTTCTCACTTGTAACTACACCAAAAACCTAAAAAGTCCACTTTCAGGCTGATTTAAAAATCAGACCCCTTGAATTGCAAGTATTGTAAAAGTTTATTTGGAGACTTGTTGATTATCTGTGCATGTGTTTAAACTGTGGCAGGTACTGCGGGAAGATGGAGGCAGATTCAAATTTATATGGAGTGATTTTTTTTTACCAAAATTAAGAAAAGGATTAGATTTCCCTGGGATTGCTTTTGAAAATGCACAAAAGATTACCTGAATTGGCCACTAGATGACATCAGTGATCCATTCAAATACATCCAGGACAGATTTTTAACTTGCACAGGAAATATTTTATATATAGGTATGGCAATTGTATTGGTAACACTAAATTTCTTCCCAAAACTTGGGGCACAATTGTGTCATGATAGATCGTAGGAACCAGAAGCAGTAAATTTCATGACAAGATAGTTGTCTCCTGAAACTTTAGCATTCCTTTGACAGGACACATCTCAAACCCTGAGTAAGGTTTAAGAAGGAAATATTTCAGTCTGTGACATAGACTGGACTTCTGCATTAACAATATTCCTCTTCCTTTTCCTTTTCAACTTCATTTATTTTTAACATCTGTTTTGATTTGCTCACTGTATTTTGTTCAGGCAAAACAGCAAGACATGTTTTTTCCCCCCCCCCAGAAGAGCTCATGGTCTAGTCATGATGGAAATCAAAATCAAAGTGCTCGGTTGCTCTGTGCTACTGTTGCTCAGAGACTGGCCTAGCCCACACATCTTTTTCTGGCTCTTGATGAAGATGGATCAAAGCCCAACCTGTGAAACTTAATACTTTCAAAGGTAGTGTAGAAGGGGGTGAATTGAAACCTGTTGATCCTATTCCTATTCAGATGCAGTTATTCCTCAGAACAGCATTTGTTGTTTTAAGATTTCAACCCCAAATGATGGAAAGGTTGAGACGTTTCATTCTGCTGAATCTGAGCCATGATTTGGCTTCCCATCCTGTGGTGAGAATGAATATGCTTTCTACCCTCTCCTGTCTGAGACTTGGTCTGTTCCAAAACATGTATTTCAGTTCAGGTTACTAAGGTGTTAAACTTAGAGGCAAGGGCCTTCTTACCCCCTTCAGGAGTGAGGAGAAAGGGGAAATAGAGGGAAGAGGTCAGGTTAAAACAGGGCTGCCTGGACAAAGATTCTGTCATTCCGTACACAGCATTAGCAAGTAAGTGGGCAGCTAAATCTAGGGCCAGTCCCAGCAGATATGTGATCCTATGTACAGTGAATAAGAGCAGGAGGAGGGAGCCAATTGCCAGATAAATCACAAGGTTTTTTCTTCTGATTATTTTACCCCACAGTGGAGCTTTTTTTCTGTTTACCTGTTCCTCTGACAAACAGATGACTGCCCCACCCCAAAGTACAGCAGGGCCCAGTTCATGGACTACTTTGATCTCGGTTTATTCCTGACAGGAAATCTCCTGAGACATAGACTTTTTGTTTCTTGGAGCAAGAACCCCAAACTAGGAAAGAGCTGCTGCTGTGGTATTCCCTTTCCATTTAACACTCATGCAAGTGCCTGGCTCAATTTGAGCACAAACCTGAGCCCCCAACTTAATCCTGCTACAGACCCAAACATCACACTCAAATTAATGTCTGGTACTCCGGGCTGAGGCTGTTGGGGAAATCTCTCCAGTCAGGGAGCTAGTAATCATTTGTGGAATAAAATGGACCCAGGGCGTCTAGAAACCATTACATATAATTGAAATAATAACTTCTACAGCTGCCCTTTGCTTTCTCCAACCTTTTGGTAGTTCTAACTCCTTAGTATGGAGTGAATTGGATGAGTTTAAAAAAAAAAAATCTTCTCACTGTTATGTATTCACCTAGAGCTAAGGCAGGACCAGGAAATGTGCTACAGCTTAAGAATAACCAAGTCAGAAAAATAGATGGTTTTTCCTCATAGAAAAACTCTTTAAACATACTCGCTTTTCTAGCATTGATTCCCTCTGTTTCAATTTCCCTGACATTACAGCGGTAGCATTAAATGCACAGCCCCCGCCCATGCCCCCCAGCCCTCTGAACTGAGCACGAAGGGCCAGATTTTCAAAGGAGTTCAGGTACCTAAACATGTATGCTCCCTTTTTTTAGATAGATAAATCTTACTAGGTGTGAGATGAAATGAACCCCTCACAAAGATTCAGCCAACACCACGCACCTACCAGCTCTTATCTTTACTATTTGCCTTAGTAAAATCCTTCAAGACATCCTGCCAGCTCAATTCCAGGGGAAGCCTGTCCTCAGACATGGCTTATCTAAAGGTATCTTGTTGTTGCCTCTGTGACTACTGCTTTAGTGGTGCTGAAATAACATATCTGGAAGCCATGTATTTCATAATTCCTAGGAGGAGAGAGACTGTTCTAGAAAGTTCTGAGGCTATCTTCCTCCAGGAAAATACATTCCATTTGGTGAAAACTTGGTAGATTTCAAAAGCAAAACAATAGCTCATTATCAGGACTTTATGAAGCAGAGCTAAACCATTCCTAGAGGAGATGATGAAGTAATCTCCAAAGAGGCGAATGAACTGCAGTGGAGACCACAAAATCTCCTCATTGCTGTTCAAACAATGTGGCAGGAATATCTTATACAAACATTTGACATTTTAGCAGGACTAGTCATTTGGGAGGGGAGAGAGAGAAATATCATCTGTGGGCAGTGAACATTTTTGTACCCTCTCCACACCTGCTGTAAGAGCAGTACTGTATTTATAACAGTAAAATTGCAGGCAGGTTGGATTAACTGAAATAAGGTATGCTCTGTTTGTATAAAAAACTTCATCCTGCCTCAGCTTCCTCAGTATTTTTCATCTGACACTTAATAGTGGAGTATCCTCAAATAAGTTTCGAATGCCAAACAGATTTTTCTCATGTTCTTTTAGACTGAGTAGAGATGGTACGTTTACCGTTAGGGAAACTGTTTGTTTAGCTTCCTTATAGCCTTAATTTGTAAAGAGAACAAAGAGTCATCACTAAGAATGCCTGGATTCCTGATGATCTTTTACTGCAAACTGTGAACTTTGCATGATAAACTCAAGGTATACTTAGGCTTCATTATACAGACTTCAAGCCAGTCACTCTTCTTTCCCTTTCTAGATAATTACTTATTTAGCGACAGCTTCCCAAACATGAGGGATGGGAGAACTTGTCTGAGAGTTGATTTTGCAATTTAAACTTTTGCATGCTTGAAATTGTGACCTCCACATTCACGGCTTTTTCAAAAATAGCTGTTATACAGGCGAGGTGGCATGAGTTATGCCAACAGTACCTGATATGATAGAATACTACTCTATATGTTACATAATTATACAAAACAGCTGGTGAAATCCTACAGCTATTTCTCAGTTAAAACTTGATTGATTTCAGCATCTCTATCCAGCATTCATTCTCTCATGTTAAATCACTGGAAAGGAGCCTGAAGAGAACATGTTGAAGTCAATGGGAGTTTCAACTAGGTAAAGAAAGCAGGATTTGATTAGTGGTAACACTACTATGAATTGTGACTGTTTAGTGTAGAATATTGCAGAGTTTTGTTTTAAAGAATACATTTAAACCTTTGTTTGCCATTTTAGAATTTTCAAAGCAGCAACTTTGTATTTGTAAGTTTAGTACTCAGAGTTTAGCTGTGTAAGAAATATTACAGCTGCATATCAATTTAGCATCCCAGTAGAGTCAAATACTAACATCAGTACTAATATAAATTGAGTATTGCTTGTTTAAGTGCTTCTGTAATTTTAGTCAGTTGGCAAGTGTTGACAGTTCTCAGCACTGCATAACACACCCAGTGAAGTAATCATAGAATATTAGAGTTGGGAGGGACTTCAGATGATCATCTAGTCCAACCTCCTGCTCAAACCAGGACCAACCCCAACTAAATCATCCCAGCCAGGGCTTTCTCAAGCTGCACCTTAAAAAATCTCTAAAGGATGGAGATTGCACCACCTCCCTAGATAACCCATTCCAGTGCTTCACCACCCTCCTAGTGAAAAACTTTTTCCTAATAGGCAACCTAGACCTTCCCAATGCAACTTGAGACCTTTTGCGCCTAGTTCTGCCATCTACCACTGAAAACAGCCTAGCTCCATCCTCCCTAGAACCCCTTTTCAAGTAGCTAAAGGCTGCTATCAACTCCCCCCTCCCCATTCTCCTCTTCTGCAGACTAAACAAGCCTAGTTCCCTCAGCCTTTCCTCATAAGTCATGTGCTCCAGTCCCTAATCATTTTCGTTGCCCTCTGCTGGACTCTTACCAATTTGTCCACATCCTTTCTGTAGTGGGGGGCCCAAAACTGGACACAGTGTTCCAACTGTGGCCTCCCCAGTGCCAAATAGAAGGAAATAATCACTTCCCTCGATCTGCTGAAAATGCTTCTACTAATGCAGCCCAATATGCCTTTAGCCTCCTCTGCAATAAGGGTACACTGATGATTCACATCTGGCGTCTTGTCCACTGTAAGTCCCCAGTGCTTTTCTACCAAGGTGCTGCCTGGCTAGTTGGTCCCCAGTCTGTAGCAGTGCATGGGATTCTTCTGTCTTAAGTGCAGGACTCTGCACTTGTCCTTGCTGAACCTCATCAGATTTCTTTTGGTCCAATCCTCTAATTTGTCTAGGTGACTTTGTACACTGGAGGGCAGGGACAGGATATCTATCACTCCCTCTAGCTTAGTGTCATCTGCAAACTTGCTGAGGGTGCAATCCACCCCATCCTCCAGATCATTAATAAAGATGTTGAATAAAACCATCCACAGCACGGAGCCCTGTGGCACTCTGCTTGTTACTGGCTGCCAACTAGCCACTGATCACTACCACCAAGCCCGATGATCTACCCAGATTTCTATCCCTCTTATAGTCCACTCATCCAACCCATACTTCTTTAACTTGCTGCTAAGACTACGGTGAGAGACCGTATTAAAAGCTTTGCTGAAGTCAAGGTATATATCATGTCCACCACTTTCCCCACATCCACAGAACTAATCAGGTTGATTAGGCATGACTTGCCATTGGTGAATCCATGCTGAGTGTTCCCGATTACTTTCCTCTCTTCCAAGTGGATTCCTTGAGGACCTGCTCCATGATTTTTCTTGGGACTGAGGTGAGGCTGACCAATCTGTAGTTCCTCGGATCCTTCTCCTTCTCTTTTTTGAACATGGTCGCTATATTTGCCTTTTACCAATCATCTGGGATCTCCCCTGATAACCACGAGTTTTCAAAGATAATGGCCAACGGCTCTGCAATCACATCAGCTAACTCCCTCAGCACCCTTGAATGCATTGCATCTGACCCCATGGACTTGTGCATGTCCAGCCTTTCTAAATAGTCCTGAACCTGTTCTTTCAGCACTGAGGGCTGCTCACCTCTTCCCCATTCTGTGCTGCCCAGTGCAGTAGTCTGGGAGCTGACCTTGTCTGTGAAGAGAGGCAAAAAAAACATTGAGTACTTCAGCTTTTTCCACAGATCTGTCACTCCATTCTGTAAGGGGCTCACACTTTCCCTGACCATCCACTTGTTGCTATCATACTTGTAGAAACCCTTCTTGTTACCCTTCACGTCCCTTGCTAGCTGCGACTCCAGTTGTGCTTTGGCCTTATTGTTTCACTCCTGCATGCTCAAGCAGTATTTTTATACTCCTCCCTAGTCACCTGACCAAGCTTCCACTTCTTGTAAGCTTCCTTCCAAAGATTTCTTTGTTAAGCCAAGCCGGTCGACTGCCATATTTGCTATTCTTTCTGCATATTGGAATGGTTTGTTCCTGAGCCCTCAATAAAGGTTCTTTTAAAATACAGCCAGCTCCCGTGGACTCTTTCTCCCTCCCAGGAAATCCTACCCATCAGCTCCCTGAGGGAGTCAGTCTGCTTTTCTGAAGTCCATGGGCCATATCCTGCTGTTCTCCTTTCTTCCATTTGTCAGGATCCTGAACTTGACCTTCTCATGGTCACTGATGCCCAGGTTACCACCCACTTCTGCTTCTCCTACCAATTCTTCCCTGTTTGTGAGCAGCAGGTCAAGAGGAGCACGGCCCCTAGTAGGTTCCTCCAGCGCTTGCACCAGGAAGTTGTCTGCAACACTCTACAAAAATTCCTGGATTGTCTGTGCTCTGCTGTATTGCTCTCCCAGCAGATGTTAGTGATTGAAGTCCCCCATGAGAACTAGGTCCTGTGATCTGGAAACTTTCCCTAGTTGACTGAAGAAAGCCTCATCTACCTCCTAGTCTGGTGCTCTATAACAGACGCCCACCATGACATCACCCATGTTGCTCTTGCCTCTAAACTTAACCCATAGACTCTCAACAGGCTTTTCTCCAGTTTCATACTGGAGCTATGGGCAATCATATTGCTCTCTTATATACATACAGAGCAACTCCTGCACCTTTTCTCCCCTGCCTGTCCTTCCTGAACAGTTTATAACCATGCATGATAGTGCTCCAGTCATGTGAGTTACCCTACCAAGTCTCCGTTATTCCAGTCATATCATAGTTCCTTGATTGTGTCAGGAATTCCAATTCCTCCTGCTTGTTTCCCAGGCTTCTTGTACTTGTGTACAGACACCTAAAATAACTAGCTGATTGCCCTACTTTCTCAGTGCACATCAGAAGGCCCCTCCTTCCACTTTCTCTTGGTGTCCTACTTACCTCTGGGCTTAGGTCCCCATCCCCTGACAAACCTAGTTTAAAGCACTCCTCACTAGATTAGCAAGCCTGTTTGCAAAGTTGCTCTTCTCTCTCTTCATTAGGTGGATTCCATCTCTTCTTAGCAATCCTTCCTGCAACACCATCCCATGGTCAAAGAATCCAAAACCCTCTTTCCAACACCAGCTGTGTAACCATGTATTTACTTCCACAATTAATTGGTCCCTACCTGGGCCTTTTCCTTTGACAGGGAGGATGGATGAAACCACCACTTCCACCTCAAACTCCTTTATCCTTCTTCCCAGAGCCACATAGTCTGCAGTGATCTGAGTTAGCTGATGTAATTTCAGAGCCATTGGCTATTATCTTTGGAAGACACGGGGAGGTCCCAGATGACTGGAAAAAGGCAAATATAGTGCTATCTTCAAGAAAGGGAAGAAAGAGGATCCAGGAACTATAGGCTGGTCAGCCTCACCCCAGTCCCTGGAAAAATCATGGAGCAGGTCCTCAAGGAATCCATTTTAAGGCACTTAAAAGAGAGGAAGGTGATCCGGACCAGTCAACATGGATTCACCAAGGGAAAGTCGTGCCTGACCAACCTGATTGCTTTCTATAAAGAGGTGACTGGTTCTGTGGATGAGGGGAAAGCAGTGGACATGATATACTTTGACTTTAGCAAAGCTTTTGATACAGTCTCCCACAGTATTCTTATCAGCAAGTTAAAAAAGTATGGGTTGGATGAATGGACTATAAAATGGAGAGAGAATTGGCTAGAGCAAAGGAATCAACGAGTAGTGATCAATGGCTCCATGTCTAGCTGGCAGCCGGTCACAAGTGGAGTGCCCCAGGGGTCGGTCCTGAAGCCGGTTTTGTTCAACATCTTCATTAATGATCTGGAAGAGGGGGTAGATTCCACCCTCAGCAAGTTTGCAGATGACACTAAGCTAGGAGGAGTGGTAGATATCCTGGAAGGGAGGTATAGGATACAGAAGGACCTAAACAAATTGGAGGATTGGGCCAAAAGAAATCTGATGAGGTTCAACAAGGACAAGTGCAGAGTCCTGCACTTAGGAAGGAAGAATCCCATGCACAGCTATAGACTGGGGACTGACGAGCTAGGCAGCAGTTCTGCAGAAAAGGATCTGGGAGTTATAGTGGATAAGAAGCTGGATATGAGTCAGCAGTGTGCCTTGATTGCCAAGAAGGCTAATGGCATATTGAGCTGCATTAGTAAGAGCATTGCCAGCAGATCGTGTGAAGTGATTATTCCCCTCTATTCGGCATTGGTGAGCCGCATTTGGAGTACTGTGTTCAGTTTTGGGCCCCCCACTACAAAAAGGATGTGGACAAGTTGGAGAGAGTCCAGCGAAGGGCAACAAAAATGGTTAGGGGGCTGAAGCACAAGACTTCTGAGGAGAGGCTGAAAGAACTAGGCCTGTTTAGTCTACAGAAGAGAAGAATGAGAGGGGATTTGATAGCAGCATTTAACTACCTGAAAGGGGGTTCCAGGGAGGATGGAGCTAGGCTGTTTTCAGTGGTGGCAGATGACAGAAAAAGGAGCAATGGTCTCAAGTTGCAGTCGGGGAGGTCTAGGTTGGACATTAGGAAAAAGTTTTTCACTAGGAGGGTGGTGAAGCATTGGAATGAGTTACTTAGGGAGGTGGTGGCGCCATCTCCATCTGTGGAGGTTTTTAAGCTGAGGCTTGACAAAACCCTCGCTGGGATGATTTAGCTGAGGATAGTCCTGCTTTGAGAAGGGGGTTGGACTAGATGACCACCTGAGGTCCCTTCCAACTCTAAAATTCTATGATAAAGCCTCCGGCAGCATACTTCTCTATTACACCTTAGATTTAGGAGTACCTCTAACATGCAACCATTATGAAATCCCACTGTACAATCTGGCCGATGCACATACTAGGTAGGCTCCATTGCTTCTGGTTTT
Source organism: Mesoclemmys tuberculata (assembly GCA_007922155.1). NCBI lineage: Eukaryota > Metazoa > Chordata > Testudines > Chelidae > Mesoclemmys > Mesoclemmys tuberculata. Next base: position 708,388 of record ML675610.1, read on the forward strand.
CCATGGGCTCTTGTAATGCGTTTAACCAACTAATCTCTATGTCTAAAATCCTCTCTTCTGCCTAAGCAACTTGGCTGGTTACTGGGGGTGAGCACGGTCACTCCAGGGTCGCTATTCCATTCTACTGACTGTAAAAGCCTCTGTACCTGTCTTGAACGGGGGGGAGAAGCAGAGAATTCAAGGAGCAGTGGGTCAATAAGACCTTTCCTCCACATGGCCCATGATGAGCTGTTCCATGACCCCCCTCCCATCTTTGTGAGAGCAGCAGGCAGCCATGGAGCCTCTCCAAACCCCTGCCTTCTTGACGGTATAACTGAGCTGCTCTGCTGCCAGAGCATGCTTTACCTCTGCAAGGAGTGAAGAGAAGGATTTGTCCCTGTGATTTGCATCTTGTCTACTGCAAAGTGGAGGTACATTTATATCCTCACCAAGCAGTAGCAATCTGATACGATGGCTGCCATGGGGTGAGTCTGTCTTGTGACTTTTCCATTTGCATCCATTTTAAATGTGTTTGAGTGACTAAGAAAAAAAAATTATTAACAATAACCTCTGTATTGACTGATAAAGGACACACATTCACCAGTGAGAAAAGGGAACTGTATTTCTAAACTATTTCAAAGCACTGCTTGAATTGAGGGATGAAAGAGACCTTTTTACTCCCCCTCTTATCCAACTTTTTCTTTTCTAATTCCCCTTTTAGTTTTCTCTCAACCAGCACCACTCAGAGGAATGTAAAGCTGGGATTTTCAAGAGGGACCAAGGGATGTAGGTTCTCAACTCCTATATAAAATTAGTGAGAGTTGGACACATGGGATAAATTGGGGAATTCCTTAGAAAAAGGAACCAGCAGGAGGGTGTAAGGATATATAAACTGCAGTTACCCTATTCTCCACTTAAGCTTCTCATTCTGGTTATGTAAATTACACCAATATTAGACCTCCAGACACAGCACCTTGCAAACCACAAATTACAGCAGCTTTCCGCATCTTCTATAGTGTCTCTGCATTTGGCCCTATATGTTTTCCCTCTGCCTTGGGGATTAAATTAGAGAACGCATAGTTTTTCACAAAACATCTTTCTGATTTTCCCCCTCTCTTCCATTTCAATGGCATTTTTCAAATATTTTAATTTTTTGAAAATATTATTAAAATTCTGCATCTGTCCATGTGATGACCACTGAGTGGGGCTAACACCATACTAGAATAAAGCATAGGAAGCCAAGACAATTTGAAACAAGTGAGATGCTCCCACAATTGTGTTTTTAAATACTTTATCGCTTAAAAAAGAATCTAAATCCCCAAGACTAGCAATTACTTTGGAATGGTTGCTATTTTTATATATAAAACTATTATGTCGAGCATTTAAAACTGACATTAAACAATATTTTGATATCTCCAAGGGTTTCTTCTGAGCATCCTTTCCATGTTTTGCATTGAAAATGACATATCTATCTTCCTTATCACCTGCATTTATGTTAGGATGTTATATTTGGTATTTTATGAAGGAAATCTTGGCAGAGCTGTTTGGGGGGATATTTAATTACAGGAAACTACCTAGCTGGGCCCCCCTTTCAGTTGAAACAATTAAAATGTTGGTTTTGGTTGGAGCTTAGAAATTTATATTGGATCCAAATGCCTTTCAAACGTCTTCACCAGCTGATACCCAAGCTTGAAAGTTTTCAGGACTTGTCTATGAAGATAGGGCTAGGGCTTTGTTTCAGGCTCTATATCTAAACTCCCCTGAATTTTGGCCAAGTTTCTATCAAGATCTGCACTAGATTCTGTTCATTTCTGTACACTAGAACAGGTCAGGAAAAAGGTTTTCACAATTTTTTTCAATAAAATTGTGAAGTGTGTTTACAATTCTACTACTATTTTTATGTATGTGTTTCTGAAAAGAGAAGGCATTAATTTTTATCTTCTTAACATAGTGCTGTAGATGAAGCATTGGGCTGGCATCATGATAGCTGAGTTCTGATCCCAACTCCGCCTCTGACTTGTTGAGACGTTGGACAAGTCACTTAAACTCTCTGTGCTTCAGTTTCCCTTTCTGTAAAATGGGGATAATGATGCTTACTCCTCATTGCAAAGCACTTTGACATTTATAGGTGAAAAGAAATATGTGCTAATTCTTCTTATTTTTAGCTGTTTGATTAAAATATTCAGTAGTTCTTATATAACCCTACATATAACTTTAAGAATAATACCGTAGCATCCTTATGGAAGAGTCCTATGGCATTGGATAGAAAATAACCTTTCTCTATAATGTTTTAACCAACCTCTGTAGAAATGTATAGCCAGATGATAAAAGCCCAATCCAATTCCTATTGGTGGATCTCTTAATTGACTGACTGTGCATTGGATCAACGTTTGAAAGCTCTAATAAATTCTATAGGTGGATTCGAATCTTCTGTGGAAAGGATCTCATTCTCTCTTAAATTTCACGGGCTGGATTCTTCAGTTGCACCATGCTCACAAACCTATGAGAATGTCACCTTTCTGCTCCCCCTTTTCTGGGTCCGGAGTAGGGGAGAGGGCTACTTTGTTACACTGAGTCAGCAGGGACAGCTCCATTGACTGAGGACTGCATGTTTTGGCCCTGCCTTTATGTCTGAGGAGGTGGAATAGGTGCACAAAGGGAATGTAAACAAAGCTGAGGGTATAACTTTATAGGGTTTTAGAGTAATTTTTATAGCACGCTATTGGTTTCATTCCAATTAAATTCTATAGGATTTTCTGTAAAAGATCAAAACAATCAAATGTGCTTTCTCCTCTTTTTTTTACACAGACATTCAAATCTGAGGAATTTACATGATTCATTCTCAACAAGTGGATTTTGTTTAAATTTAGTCATTTATAAAACAAAACAGGTGCAGGGAGCTATTATAATGTAACTTATTAGGCAACAATGATTTTTAGTTCCAAAAGTCACATTTGAGAATAGACAATAGCCATGACTGTGGATATTATGAGCTAATGTCTACTTGTAAGAAACTTTTTTTTCCATTAAAGCCCAAAATGATGTTTAACATGTTCTTTCTATTACTGAGAGTTATTCAACATTAGAGTGATGCTGCTATGTGATTTTTTTATATACACTCAAATACACTATGTATATCACACATATATAATCATCATTCACTAGAGTCTAAAGAGCCTTCAGCAAGTCCAAGAGAAAATTACTGTGTATGCTACCTCTATCATTGGGGGGTGGAGGGGAATCCTTTCCCAATAAAGCCCATAACTGATCCCTCTCTAGCCCTAGAAAACATTAAGAAAATCCTTTAAACAAACAGGAGGAAATGCAAAATGTTATAAAAACGTCTAACAATTACATGAAGAGTTACAAATCTTTTTTCCTCTCCCTTTGAATTCAGAAGATTTCCACAATGGGGTATTTTCTATAATTCTCTGAATGGACATACTGAGAGTGATTGCAAAAGATGTTAGTAGTAGAGAAATTTGTACTTGAGTAACAAGTACCTGAGTAACTTAGCAAGTCCTATGGAACTGATTCTTTTAAGACTGCTTGGGGTTTTTAACCAGTTGTGTTCAGGCTTAGTCATTGTGGATAAGTCATTTTGGAGTTTCAAAAGTGGGTATACTTACATTTAGATTTTGGGGAAAAGCAGTACCATGGATCGAAAGCACTTGCGGTTCACCTTAAGAGGCTTGGATCTCCTGTCTGCTTTAAGTCAGTGGAGTAAGATATTTTGTAGATTCCAATTCAGCACCTACAAAAAGTTAGTTGTATTTTAAAAGAGCAGGTTAGAATTTAGACCATAATAAAGATATGGGCATGCTCAATAACATCAAGTATTATCCTTTTTGCACTGATGTCAAGAAACTTTGACCAAAATTTTCAAATCCAAGTGGCTAAAATTAGGCTCTGAATTCCATATTTAGGCACCTAAATCAGGAACCTGATTTTTTTTCAAACGTGCTCAGCGCACAGTAGCTCCCATTAACTTCATCTGGAGTTGTAGATGCTCAGCACTTTTGAAAAGCAGGCTACTAATTTAGGTGCCTAATTGGAGACTAAAGAGTCTACTAGTAGTAGGCACTCATGTGAAAATCTTGGTCATTGTTCTCAGGCAACTTATTTAGCTATAAATCAACACATGGATATTGATTTTTTTTCAGGAAAGCTACTTGAGGATTGTTTCCTATGCTTTTGCACAGGCATTACAAAATGTGGTTTTGTTTTGTTTTGTTTTTTTAAATCATTAGATGCAAAATTATACAGGTGCCAGTACAGAGACAGATGGCAGTATTCCATTAAACCTCATCCTCCTTTACATTTGTTACCTCCATGAAAACACGTGACTCATGCGTGCACAGTGATCTGAAAAGACACTGCTCCTTCACTGGCTTTAATCTCAATATGATGTGCTGGAATAAACTCTAATCTTGCTGGAATAACTCTAAATGAGTATGTTGGGCATTCAGGCAACAAGAGAATGAGAGTTAAATGGTTAGCTATTAGCATTTAATAAAACTGAGCATGCACGATTGCTTTTGCAGAATGCAAAAGAACGAAAGCCTGTTTTAAGCTAATGGTTTACTGTCATTCATTTTAAAACCAAAATGAATGACAGTAGGTCATTGTCATTTATTTAATAATGTTGTTGTCTCTGAAAGTCCCCCGTTTAACTTAGGCAGAACACTAGAGCTCTTGAACTAGATTTTAATATGAAGTTCTCACAACAGCTGAGTTACCTGAAAACTTGTATGTAAATGATGTTGAGGGGTATATGCTGGAGGTTTGACCCAAAGTCCATTGAAGTCAATTAAGACAATCCATCAACTTCAGTAGGCTTTGATTCAGCTCCTGGATGCTTTAGGATCAGTCCTGTGCTGCTGAGCTTAGTCTTCAATGAAACTGCCACATGTGCTTACAGTTCAGTGGATGTGTAAGTGCTTTGCTAGATCAGGACCAGAGAGTCCAGCATATTTCACACTGAACTGTTAAAAAGAAGAGTATTACAATAATAATAATTAATCTCTTCTTTAGCAGCTCAGTGTCCATGTTCCAGTTAGAGCTGGGTGAGAAACTGATTTTTCCATCCCTCAAAAATGTTTGAGAGAGTGCAAAAATTTCCTCTCCCGAATCAGGATGAAAAGACCATCTCAAATTTTTGTGAACTGAAAATCCAAAAATGTTTTTGGTTTGGGCCAGTCAAAACATTTCATTTTGATAATCTTGAAATGTTTAATTTCAATTTTGATCTTTTTTTCATTAACTATTCTTAGTCTACATTTACCAAACTCTCTAAACAAAAAATCATCTGACATTAGAAACAGAAATTTTTCATTTAGAAAATTTCTAATCAGGTCATTTTGACAATTTCAAAACTTTCTTCATTTTTTTTGATGCAGGAAATTCATCAGATTGACCCCATTCCATGAACAGCTTTTAGTTTTGATGAATTAGTGGGGTTGTGTGTGTGTGTGTTTTTTTTTTTAAACAGTTGAAAAATTCCCACCAGCTCTTATTACAATAAGTAAATGTTTTAATGAATTAGAAAAGCAACCAAATAAGGCTTTGCTTCCCATGGACTGGTTCATTTTCTAGCCCAATTCCATCAGAATGTTAAGACTGCTTGCTGTCAATCTACATGAAAGGAAATGGAAACCATTCTTCCAAGTCTGTAATGTTCCTGGTTCATCTTTGTTGTCCAGAGTCACAAATTTGTTTTCAAATATAAGTAACAGGAAATTATATAGAACCAACAGCATACTAACGCAGAGAACATTTCAAAACATATTTCTTTTTTTGTGTCCTTTTAGCTATAGCACTCTACTAGCTATGCAAACATAAATAAAGCAGAGGGGTAAACTCCAAGGATTGAGAGGAGTTGTTTAAGTTAAGGGCCAATATTAGCATAAGAACAAATGGATATAAACTGCCATCAAGAAATTTACACTTGAAATTAGGGTTCCTAACCCTCAGAGGAATGAAGTTCAGGAACAGTCTTCCAACGGGAACAGTGGGGGCAAAAAACCTAACTGGTTTCAAGACTGAACCTGATAAATTTATGGAGGAAATGGTATGATGAGCCTGCCTACAATGACATGTGCCCCATCTGTGACTGTTAGTAGCAAATATCTCCAACAATCAGAGATGGGACATCAGATGGGCAGGGCTCTGAGTTTACTACAGTGAATTCTTTGCCAGGTATCTGTCTGGAGGGTCTCACAAACATGCTCAGGGTTTAACTGATCACCATATTTGGGGTTGGGAAGGAATTTTCCCTCTCGTCAGATTGGCAGAGACCCAGGGTGAGTACGGTTTTTTCCTCTGCAGAGTAAAGTATGGGTCATTTGCTTGTTTGCATAGAGTAAATTGTGGATTCTCTGAAACTTCAAATCTTTAAATCATGATTTGAGGATTTCAGGAACTCAATGAGAGGTCAAGAGTCTATTATAGGAGTTGGGGGGGGTGAGGTTCTGTGGCATGCGATGTGCAGGTCAGACTAGATGATCACAATGGTCTCTTCTGGCCTTAAAGTCTATGGGGCAATACAAATTAAAACCAATATCTTAGTGTATCCCTAGATATGAAGCATTTTGGGAGTGGATGGAAAGACAAAACCAATTACTGACTTCATATTTTAAATCTGAAAATAACTTGACTTCCTTTAAACTCAAGCTTTTTTTCAGACCATGTGAAAATTATTAGTTATCCATTTACAGTTATAATCTACCTAATCTATATTATCTGTTCAATCTATTTTAGTATAGTCAGAGCTGGTAGCAATTACTATAATTAAGGTTGCCTTATGTTTCCCATTATAAGACTCTGTTTTCAGTTGCTTTGAACTTTGCCAAACTTTAATCTTTCTGACTGAAATATCCCATGTCAGGTGTTTGCCTCAGGATGGGTTCCTCCCCCCCCCCCCCCCCCCCCCCCAAATGTAAGCAAAAATGGTTCATTTCTGAAAATGAAATTCTTTTTCCCCTAGCACCTCTGTTTTTGGAACAAGAACTTGAAATGTGCCAAGAGGGGCTGTCCTGGTGTCAGGAATGTGCTTTTATTTTATCCCTGTGAAAATCCACCCAAATTTGGCCAATTTATAAGCCTCTGAAAATCAGTTTGCACATGTTCAGGAGAGACTTGTTGGAGTTCATCAACTAATTTCTCATTAAGATTCCCTCCATACTAAGCATGATCCAGCCTGGGGTGGCAAGGACACGAGCCCTTCCCTGTAATTATTCCTTCCTATGACCAAGGGTTGCTGTAATGCCAGGTGCAGGAACAGAGAGCTCATCATAAGAACAGCTGTAACGGGTCAGACCAATAGTCTATCTAGCCCTGTGTCCTGTCTTCAGACAGTGGCCAGTGCCATATGCTTCAAAGGGAATGCACAGAAGAGGGCCATTATCAAGTGATCCATCCCATTGTTCATTCCCAGCATCTGGCAGTCAGAGGCTTAGGAACACCTCTCTCTCCTGTGCTCTCAATGCACCCTTTGCTGGTACCTGGGGCTAGGAACTGGAGGATGGGTGGGCTCGACAGGAGAGGCAAACTGAAGCCAAAGGATAGGGGGTGAGGCTGGACAGGAACAGATGGGGGGGAGGAGTCAGAACAGGGTCAGACGTGCCTGTAACTGCTCCCCTCCAGAACCTGAAATCAAACCCAGAGTTCTGAGTCCATGAATTCCTATGTTCATACACTGAGGGGTGGTAGCTCTTGGTAAACGTTGGGTTTTGTTTTGTTTTTTTAATGCATACTAGTGTATATGACCACAACGAGTAACTTAACCTAGAAGCTAGACACACAATCTCCTAATCTGTGACAGTGAGTCAAACAGACAGACAATGAGGCCCGGTCTACACTGATGGGAGATACGCAATCCACTCTATGTAGATTGCATATCTCCGTTGACTTACTGCCTTTTACTGACCATGGCATCTCCAATGTGCTGCGCCAATAGGAAAGGCCCTCCGGTCGATGCAGCATTACTCTTCTTGTGGAGGGGGGGGATTAACAGTGTTGACTGGAGGGCACTTATGGGATTGATTGAGCAGATCTCCACTGCCTGCACAATTGATCCCACGGCATTGATCTGGTGGCATCCACATTGCCACCGCCAGTATAGACATACCCAGAGACTTCCATCCCGACCTCACAGATCCCAGAAAGGGAGATAAGCTTCAGCTCAGTGTCCAAACTTTTGAGCATTTATCCAAAATACACTGAATCTCTTTTTTTGGGTTGTCCCATTGCTGAGGATTTGTAACCAAATGGAACAATTCACCAGAAACAAAACGGGCGCTGTCAGTGATGGCTTTGGGTTCAACTCTGTATGCAGATCTCAACTTTCCCAAAGGCATTCTCCTCTTTCTTGCCCAGAATCTCAGCTGCACTCAGCTTCCACAGCTGAGATGGGGAATGACAAGGGATGCGGTTGCTGCTACTTGATTCTGGAGCTAATTCTATGACAACTTGGTAGCTGATTAGAGCAGCCCAGCTCTACTTTATTGTGATTGGCTCCTCTAAGGGGCCGTCTTCCAGGCAGTGATTTACAGAGCATGATCTCCAACCCCTGCCATGCTTGCTATAGGAATTGACTAGGGAATCTCCAGCTGGAGATACCTGGTGGCTTTCCAACTCCTTTTTGTTACCTGAGTTGAGCAAAGGGTTAGATTGCTGAAATCTGATTTTTTTCTCTCTCTCTCTCTGTCATAAGTGGATAATTTATTGCCTTTACCCTGAGCCCTTGTGCAGATATGACTGCATTGCTCAATGTACATTGCTACTGTGGTGGAAATTCTTTTAAGTGTTTGAAAAATGAGCACTGAAAGTTAACGTTTAATAGGGGATTAAACTAGTGAATGAAGAGATGTGACAATGTTACAAACCCCTCTGACATGTATAAATCCTAAAGCAATAGCTGTGCTAAGAATAATTTAGTGGTACTACCCACTTATCTGTGTTTAAAAGCTTTCTACTGTACTTTCTTAAAAGTGGAGGGAGTGAAAATGGAAGAGAAGACTGCAGAGGGCAGAATCCATCATTCTGGCCCTATGCCAAGAGGCAGCAGAGACCCCTGGATGAAAGGAGCTTGAAAAAGGGGAAAGGGACTCAGACATTCACTGCATCTTGCAAATGGAACAAAGGTGAGTAAAGCAAAATCGTATTTTAAATGGATGGGATATTTTTAAATAACCAAGAAAAGAACGTAACACACAAGCCAGTGTCACACCCCTTTATCCCACTCAAGGGAGAGAAGATAAAATAATGTACAGTACTGGGCACTTAATGCATTCCATCACTTGACTAGAATAAAGGGATATGCATTGGTACCAGTTATGTGCTATTTCTGGGGCTTGCAGATGCATCATCTGCACCCTGAATGCCATTTGCTGCTCAGCCTTTTTAAGAGGCTTTTTCCATCTTGTATCCTGCCAAGTAGACTTTTCATTTGAACAATCAGTACTGAAATGCTCAATTCTTTTCAGAATAAATCTGTGCTAGATCATTATTTTTAGAGAAGGTTTTGAGGTCCAAAGTTCAGCTCTGGATCTAAACATGCCCATGATTTGCAGGGGCTGGGTCTGGGGTTTTGGTTCAGCCCCTCAGAAAGGTGAAAGGCAGTCACAAATTCACATCCAAACTGTCCCAACTAAATGACCTGCTCCCACCCCCATTACAGTCAATGGCCAAACTTCCACTGATTTCTCTGAGAGCAGGCCCAAAGTTCAGGGATTTTTGGAGCTTGTTGTAGTTTGAGCCATTCTCTGATTATATGAAGTATCATTCTATAGGCATAGATACAGGTATCAGCTTGAGGACAAAGACATCCTTCCATTTAACTTCTTTTAAAACAGAAACATTATAATAACATTAATGTTATTTATAATATGAGAAACAGCTCAGGTGGGGGAACAAAGTAACTGGCGTTACTAGGTTGGCTCTGCCAGTTGCAGTTCGTAACACGACTAGGGCTCTCCTGGGTGGTTTGAGACAGAGCCTACAGCGTAGGCAGTGGGCTTGGTCTTAGGGGACAGAACTTTGTGGTGATTCCTTTCCGGCGGACACAAGGAGAAACAATCCTGGTCTCACTTGGAGGACGGGGGATGGAAGGAAGAAAAAGGCTTTTGGAGAGGGAACATCAGCACAAGACCATCTGCTTGTACTGTTTCACCTACTAGGTCTATATTTGTAGATATGTTTTAAGTAGATGTGTAACTGGAGAAATGAAGTCATCCTGGTTTTTTTGTTTATTGTACTTTTAAATATGGGGCCTCTCTCTGCCAGCTGCAGGGGGTGGCTGGTGAGGCAGCTGACATTTTGTGTTTCAGTTCGGGTTCTGAAAGTCAGAACAGCTCACTAGAGACTCTCTCTCTCTTGTGGAAGACAGTATGAATGTGACCCCGATTCAGCTAACCACTCAAACATGTGTTTTCCTTTAAGCATGGGATTAAATCCCATTGATTTAAAGTTAAGCACATACTTAAGTGCTTTCACTGAATCAAGCTTAGTTCTTTTTTTTAACCTGAAATAGAAGTAATCTAGATTGCAACACTGTTCTCTTTTTTATGGGGAAAAATAGGGCAACTGCTATAAGTGCTTACATAGCAACCCTTTCTTTGAATTCACTGGGAATTTCTGAATAAGAACTGCGGAGGAATATAAGACTGAGTGTGGAGAAAAGACAGAAGGTGTATAGACAGCCACATTTTTCGAAAGTGACAAAGCATGTGAAGGATTTTGTAAACTGCACCACAAAATTTGTACATCACAGAACTGGTATTTGCACTTTCAAATACCGGCTTTGCAAGCCTAATTGTTCCTCTTTTTTGTAAATGTTTCAGGAATAAATTTAAGGAACACTTTTGACAAGCTAGTCTATCCATTCAAAAGACATTTGTATCACTTACTATTTCATCATGCACTGTCCGATATAATTGGCAACTGCAGTTTTTAACGCTGGTAAGGAGCAGATTTAAATGGAACACTATTTTTAAAGGGTTTCTTATATTTAAGGGTGATAAGACACTTCATCTCATCTTATCTTTGCCACCTCCTGAATTCCTTCACCCATCATAAAAACACAAAAACTTTTACATAACTGTGAAGCATCCCTCTAGATACACACCAAATTCTAGAAAAATACTAGAATTGCTTATGACAGATGAGTCACGTTACCGTTTTGTTTTGTTTAAACCATAAGAAAAAAAAGATGAAGGGTATAAATCAGTGCAGATCAAGATTCTTAGTGCTTCATGATCCAAAAACATAAGCATCTACCTAGTTGTACAACCTTCACTTTGGTTTTAAAAATAAAAGGGGGAAATGAATATAAAGAGGTTTGTACTGCATTTGCAAATGCTGGCAGCATTCAGGATTGCAATTATTGTCAAGACTTTGAGATACTGGAACTAGAACCAGGCATTTCAGCAACACTGAGGGAAAGGCCTTTTTGCATTTTCTTCTGTAAAATATATAAAATAGAGTTGATTGCATTTGGCATAAATGCACCTGAAATTATAAGCAAAGTTTCTACCATTGACTGATTAATATTAACAGGAGCAGCTAATGCCATAATTGTCACTTTTACTTTAAATAACAAAAATTAGAATTGTTCAGACAGTTACCCTGTTAAGTTTCAGATTTATGCAAAAAGAATTCAACATATTTTGCTCATTGAAAAGAATCATGTTAATCACCTCTCACTGGTATTTTACTAATGCTTCATATGCGGATAAGGAAAGGTACCTTGCTTCCTATTTACTGAAGAAAGAAGATAAATAGAATGGGTGATGTTAGGTAAATACACATTGGGCTGTGCTTCTGCATGCCACTGGGCTAAGGCAAGGCATAAATTGCTCCGTGTAATGTGATCCGGTGATAACAATGCCTGTATTGTGAATCACCACTGCATGACCTAAGTTTTCTGGCCGTTTAGCATGTTTTTTCTTTTTGACCCAGTGTCTATACAGAGAGGCTCAGTCCAGCAGCACTCTGAGTGCCTGCAACTCTGAAGAGGTGCTCAGCACCTTGCAGTTTGGGCCCAAATTTTATGCAGTGTTAGAAGGCAGCTGTGAGAATTTCTTTCTGGATGAGGAATGGATGTTTCGGATATGAACATGAAAGAATAATACTTTAAGTTTAAAGACCCCAACTTCAGCAAGGTCCTTAAGCACATGAGGATTAAACACGTGAGTGGTCACATTTATGTCGCTGACTTTGATTACTTCAGTGGGACCATTCACATGTTTAAAATTATGCACGTGCATAAGTGCCTTGTTGAACTGGAGCCAGACTCCTTTCTTCATTTTAAGCCAATATTAATAATTTTAGCCTGACAACACCCTTATGAGGTAAGGAAATACTATCTTTGTTTAAAAGGGATGACTTGCCCCACATCACACAACGAATCAATGGCAAATCCAGCAATTGATCCAATGACTCCTGAATCCTAGTTCCTTGCTCTAACCACTACCAGATATTCTGCCCCATACAGTTCCCATCTAAAATCTGATACTTTCTAAAATGAAGACAAGAGCAACTGTTGATAGTGGCACGTTGCCCCTGTTTGGATCAATTTATATGATGATTTTTTTCAATACTACACAGAAGAATTTTTAAACATATGAACTGAAAACAAAACTTATGCTAAAATAACAAGAAGGACTAAAGATTAAAATTTCAGAACTAAATGGGTGGTTGGAACAATGCAGCTTCAATAAACTTCAGTGAGTGCATTGCATGATAAAATAATTAGCAACCTGTGCAATGGTTTGGAGATCTAGCTGTAAAAGTCTGAACTTAAGCCAATGAAAGCAAGAAGTTCCTTTTTACTACATCTTTAATTTGCCTCACTGTGTCTGAGTAATTTCCCCTTCTTCACAGTCAATACAGTATTTCAGCCCTGATCTAAAATTATAAACCCAAAACATAATTCCTTTCATTTGGTTCTAGTAACTTAGAGCCAAAAATCAATGGGAGTTAGGCATCTTGGAACAAATATCACTAGATGCTTATTTGCATCTTAAGGCTCCTACTACCTTTATAAAACTGAGCCTGAATTCCTTGTCATAAGGCTATTGGAGAAATCAGCAATTGGGATGTGCTTCTGACTTGCTGACACATAGATGTTACATTTCCTTTAGGCTGTTGGCCTCCATGGAAATTCAATAAAACAATTGGTTCTTGTGGCACAATCTGGCTATTTATGAGAGATTTACATGGAAGTGACACACAGTCACAGTACCCAAGGAGATGTTAGATAATTTCCCAAAAGATCTTTAGCAACAATGGTTTATAGTGCACATCACCAACCCACAATTATATTTGAGTGGCTCTAGAGTTTGAGAGTACAATGAACTATGACATGTAATTAAGGACTCAAAGTGCCAGGAAGCTTAAAAGGAGCAATTATGGTGTTGAATCAAAATTCTTCCAGGCCTTCAAAGTTAAAATTATACCTCACTGCATATCTGTGTGTGGGCACATATGCACATAGATGTGTGTGGTGTGTCTATACTCAATGCACCTGGACTGAGTATTGCATTTTGTAATGAAACCTGTGCCCTGGTGCCACTCTGATTTCTTAGCTGAAATTTTCCCCTGTTCCAACTTTTAAATTGTCAAATACATTAAAAGGGTTGGCTAGTGCCAGCCAGCATTGGCCACTTCTGTGAAAGATATCGGTAAAAAGAAATATTAGGTGGAAATGATGTGGAGGAACTAGAGTTGGGTTATTTTTGTATGCCCACAAACAAACTTTCTGCTTTCTTATTAGTTGTTAAATTCAACAAACCATTGTTTATTCCTTCTGGAATCATATGAGCTCATCCTCCTCTTATAAGGAAAAATGTAGTGAAATACACACTTTTAAAAAATATATATTGATTTAAAAAAATCAGAACACAACTTGCAAGATATTTGTTGTAGCCAATATTCACCAGGTCTAGGTCCTTATCCCCAGCTGTAGCCACTTCTGACTGGCTGTCCAACTCTTGTTGCTTTATTTATTTGCTTGTTTAAACTACCCACTAACAGAGAAAATACTTCCCTGTCATTTGTCTTAAACAGATAAATTATAACTAAAAGTACTGTACTAATTGCTGGATAGCATGTTCAAGGGAATTTATTGTTGAGATCCTGAATATGAATTACATACTTCTCTAATATTTTTACCTGATATTCTAGTGCAGCATATTGTGTTAACTGTATAGATGACAGGATCTCTGGTTAGTACCCCAATTTTTTGTACTGGCAGACACAAAGAAAGAAAAAAGCACAAATTACATTTCCCATTGTCTGTACCCAGATAACTAAATTGTTGGACAGTAATGCAACTTCACTCACTGGCTAAATGAGAAAGCCAAGACAGAAACATTTTGGTTCTGTGGAACCTTACAGCATATAGAAGACGTAAAGCCTAATTTTCTTTTCTGTTCTAGTCTCTAATGCCCTGAGTTAGTGAAACACTTAAGCATGTGCTTAATTTTTAGGTATGTGAGTAGTGCAATAGGAATACTCATTTGTTTAAAGTTAGGCATATGCTTGAATTCTTTCTTGTATCAGGGCCTTCAACTCAAACCACTGAGAATGAGCAAAACCAAGCAAATCAAAATATGAATTGCCGAAAAGTTTCATCTTTATTTTTTCAGGAGGATTTTCTTTTATAGGAAATGAAAACAGTTGATCATTACTTAACAGACGAGAGGATGTACAGATCCTGTCCACCTCTGGAGCGGGAAATGAGACCAAGATGGTCTATTACTCCTCCATTTTAAAAACCATGATATTTGTCTCTATTGGACAGTAAAATGTTTCAATAGTGACAAGTTCTGACAGCATGTTAAAAAACACCATCCTAGTGAATAAAACCTCGTTGTGGACTGAATCGTTCATACTCTTCATTAGCTATTCCTTTTAAGGCAATATGTTAAGAGTTTCTCATTGCAGGGAATTAGGAGAATTTTTGAATGCTAAAATAGTGGAGATTACATGGCACACATGACACATCTCCATAGTATCAGAGAGTCTCACAGTCTTAAATGTATTTATCTTCACAGCACCTCAGTATAGTAGGCAGAGCTATTATCCCCATTTTGCAGATGGGGCCTTGAGGTACAGAAACTGAGTAAATTATTTAATGTCACACAGGAAGTGTGTGGTAGAGAAGGGAATTGAAACTGGATCGCCTACATCCTAGGCTAGAGTGTACTACCCTGTGTACTATCCAACCTTTCTATGGGAATACCATACCTGATCCAAGGTCATCCGTGCAAACATTGGAACAGGGACCTTTGATTGCTTCAAAAGATCATGAAAAGTACCCGCACTTTAAACCATAGTTCAATTGCAGTGCATCTTGTGGCCACAGACTAGCCATGGTGAGCCCTGTGGCATGTACTGTACATTTTCAAGCACTGAAATACTGTCTATTTTTAGAATTTGTAGTTAGCTAATTAGAACATGCCAGCACACAACTGAATCCAAGATTGGATTTTTAAAATAATTTCAGCAGTTCAAACTGATTTATGGGAGAGACTCAGATAGAATATTGGATAGGTGACTGAGCTGTAATACTATACCAACACCCATCAAAGGGTTTTTGATGACATGGCAACCACAAGATAAAGTGTATTACAGGCTAGAAATGAGTCAGATCCATCTTGCTTTAGTAATCAAGAAAACTACTGAACAAATATAATTAATAAAATGATCTGGCAAAAGGAGAATGTTAACTGATATATCTAAATGAAGAAATTCGGCACTTCTTCTCAAATATTTATGCAGCCAGCGACATCAGAATGGCCATCCTGGGTGAGACCAATGGTCCATCTATCTAGCCCAGTATCCTGTCTTCTGATAGTGGCCAATGCCAGGTGCTTTAGAAGAAATGAACAGAACAGGTAATCATCACGCGATTCATCCCTTGTCATCTATTCCCAGCTTCTGGCAAACAGCAACTCATATGCTGCAGAATACAATAAGTTCTTTGACTCAGTGGAACTCCCACAGCCAATTTAAGAACAGAAAAGATATCGGAATGGGAGCGTAACTATCAGGCAATACTGAAAGCAATTCATGCTGTAAAAAGCCAGCAAGAGTCAAGAGTTTGATGGATTCCTGAGCCAACTCTATAAAAATGTGCTAATAATTTGCAGGCAAAGTGTCTGACTGTTATACTATGGACGTGAACAAACATTTTGAACCCCAGATGATGATGATCCTAATCATTGTAATCCTCACGATTTTGAAGGTACCAAGTGAGTGTAAAAAGTATAAATTGATTTCCATTAAAAGGGTGGATTGTGAGATAGTGACAATGGTTCTGGTAGGCAGATTAGAAAAAATCTTCTCAACTATAATTCAGTTTAACCAAGTAGGCTTCAATAAGAACAGGTGGCTGTGCAATAGTGCTAGACAGTTAGTGGCATTAACTGGCATGAATAGAAAATCAAGTCTTACACTAGTCACTTCTGTAGTTAATGAGGGGTGAGGCAGGACTACCACTTCCTATGCACTGCAGCTAATGAAGTTTGGTGAAGGGATTCTGTGAAGCGATCAAATATTCAAATTATATGTGCCTGAGAGAAGTACTCCTCCAGTTGTCCCATTTTCTTCCTCCACCGCCCCAAATGCTCTTTCAATCAAATGATACATAGGTGTTAAAAACATTTGCTACAGCAGTTCTTGCTAGGAAACTTTGTCTCCGCTTCCGCTCAATCAATCCCGAAGAATCAATCTGTTCAAACTATTTTTTTAGTAGTATTACTTCTGTATACAGATGGTTTGTTCACATCATTTGCAACACTTCAGCAAAGAAATCTACTGGATAAAGCACAGTATTGGATAGGTCACCAAATGAGAAACTAAAAAATAACAGTTCTACATTGGCAGGATGCTCTAGAAGATCCACCTATTTTAAGGCGTATTGCAGCCTTGGGCTGCATGAAATACAAAGCAACTTCAATTTAGGATTCCATTTGTTCCAAAGCCGTTGGAATAGATAGCTAAAGGTTGGAGTGGAACCAGCCACTTGGTCCAGAAGTGTGGAATCCTGTCTGTGCAGAGGTCACAACCTTTCCCTTGGACTGAAGCCTAAAGATGATCCAGCAGAAAATAAATTTTCAATATATTGGACACCAAGGAGAATAACAGTTGTAATTTAAATGCAGTACCACCCACTAAGAGGTGGGGAGGAAGGGTTGTGAAAACTTGTCCCTATTGAGGTAAATGGGAATTTTGCCTTTGACTTCAATGAGGGGTCAGGATTTCACCTGCGGTGGCTAATAACCATTATGGTACTTATTGGTTATGAATAGTTTGTGTGTGGACCCAGATTGAGGATCTATATGAGCAGAGACCACTGTCAGTAGACGTACTGGAGGGTGTGAGGAGGTTGAAAAGAGAAGCATTAATTACAACTCCCTGCACCAGCCTGGCTGTTCACTCCTCTACCAGAGGACCTACAGTGGGTTTGCTCCACCCAAAAAGTGATCAGCAGTGGTCAAAGAGAGGCTGTGGCCAGGTTAATGGAGGAGGCACTAAATCAGTCCATCCCCTATGGCAATACTGCCTGCTTCTCCCTCCAGTTTAAATATTCCTTATGGCTCCTGGAGCTGAAATTAATGACTTCCTGCAGCAGTTTGGGTAGTTCTAGTCCTTAATCTAAGTGACAGGCATTTTCCTTTTATCTGAGCCAATTTGAAGCCCACATCCTATGCACATCTTTGTAGAGGCAACATGTTTTTCCTTTTTCCTCAGGAAGTGCTGAGACAATGTCATAAGAAAAGATGTTCGAGTGTGCCGAATTTAACCAGAAGCAAGAAACATAGTAGTTTTTACCATAAAACTCATCAGATTTGCAGCTCAGTTTTGCAGATCAAATTTGATTTAATTCTGAATTTTGGATGCTTATCTGCGTTAATCTTTGAAGCTTTTATGGTTCACACCATCTCTAATTACATGTCACTAGTATCTGGCCTTTCTTTCTTTTTTTGTTTTCTTTGAGGATTAGGGTAAAATTAACACCTGCAGATTATTAAAGTGTCCAGTGCTTGAGTTATAATTTCTATATTGCCCATCTCCTGACTCTTTCCAGATAATATATCATGCAACCATTACAGATGCTGGGAAAATCACACTAGTGTGCATTATACTACAATTATAGACTTTTGGCACAATTCCATACACATCTATATTTTAATAAAATCATAATAGCTCCATTAATTTCAGGAGAGTAACTGGATTTCTTATTCTTTGTGCTGTATACAAATTTGTGTTGTATATGTGAGTACAAAACAGAACTCAACCTTAATAATGGAGCTATTGATGGCGCTTCCATAATATGATTTTCCCTCCTCCCCCCCCCCCTTATTTTTAAGGATTAAAAGAATCCTTCAAAGGATTTAAGGATTTTTATTTTAAGATTATGGACATCATATTGAAAATTGATCCATCCCAATTTTTAATGTCATCCCATAATACAAGAATAGTCGGTCACTATGACATTAAATGCTGGTGTAAAGCTCCATTTCTGAGGGTTTCAGTGGGATTTAAGTGAACTGTTGGCCCTGATATGGGAAGGAAACACCTTTCTCTGAAGCATCATGTATCACTCTTGCTTGAAGCAGGAGACAGTCTATGATGGACTAGGATTCTGATGCAGAAAGGCAAATTCTATGTTCTCATGGTATGTGCTGTAGATATTGAACCTGATTCTCCTCTCACTTAAACTGGTATAACTCCATTCACTTTAATGGAATTATTCCCTGATTCACAGAGGTGAATCGGTGAGGAGAATTGGGCCCATTCTTAATTTTTTCTTTTGGTTATTTCTCTTGCCTTCTTTATGGTTTAGCATTACTGCTCTGTAAGTGTCAATGTTGGTGCTTGGAAAAAATCATTAAAAACAAAGTTTTTAATAAACTGCAGCATGTTGAGGGAATGCTTATACTGAAGTAATTTTTTCCAGTAAATTCCCAGGGTACTTGTCCAAGAAGCTGGTCTGACAGATGAGCTTGCACAAGCTGCAAGAATTCAGATTAGTTTTGTGTTTCCAGTTTACAGCTCACTAGCTTAACAGACAGACGCATGCGAGACTTATGCAGAAGGGCTGTGAAATAGCCTTATGCTTATTTTGTCACAAATCACTTAGAATGAACCCATAAATCCACTGCAATAAATCACCATTCCTCTCTAAAGCAGTGGGAATCATGGGAAGAAAATCAGTGAGAAAATAACCCTGTTCCTACATATATGCCATGCGCAAGATTGTCTGAGCTCTTTAACACAGCACAGGCCCTGAAAAAGATACAGACACCCAGAGAAAACCAATGAGCAAAGCTTAGATGGGATAGTCATGCAACAGGCCAGTGGGATGTACTCCCTACCCCAATGCTTTAGGACCCAAGTTAGATCCCTAACTGTAAATGCCCCATGTTTGTACCCCAGGGTTCTCTCTTTCCTTCTGGTTTTAATGGGTGAAATGCCCCAGAAGACCAAGCACAAGACCAAGCTACGCACCCCCGATTTCTATTTAAGGCACTCTACACAAGGGGTAATTTTTTTTGCCTGCAGAACTGATGCCTGAGATGCTTTGAGGTACCTGGGGTTTGGTGGCGGGAAGGAAGTTAAGGTATGTCAAGGACTGACGGAGTGTAGGAAATGGGAAAATAAGGTGGCCTTAATGTCATATCATTCAGGCATTTCTTTAATGAAGCCCCTCTTCCCCCTGAGACTGTATTGCAGCTCAGTGTGGCTGTTCGGTCAAGAATCTCAGTGGTTTATTGAATATTGGATGCAACTGCCCACTGAGCTAGACAGGAGAAGTACAGGGGCCATTTAAAACTAGTTCTCCGGCTGTCTGGCCAATTCCCATCTGTGTACAAGAATCATCCACATGCTGTGAAGATGCGATGAAAACGACTGGTTTCTACCCTTGTCTTTGATTTTGGTGTACAGTGGGTCAGCATTTGGGAGGGGTGCCTTGACTTTGATTGGAATGCAGGTAATTTAATCTCTGGTCAAAATGTAGGTTTGATTCTGAATGATGCCGAGTGAACACCCTCGACTCTGCCAAGAGCTGGAGGTGCCCAGGAGCACTCAGGAATAGGCCCTTGAATTTCACCTGCAGCTACAACAGTTGTTGAGTCTTCATACAAATCACTGTAGACACTCTTTGACATATTTCCAGAGAGGAATTTAAGGTTCTCCATTTAAACTGGACTTGTATCAAGTGTCATTTGTTGTTTAGGTTGCACTTTATGACATTTTCCACTATCCGCCATCTCAGTAAACGCTAATTGCTGGATTGTGGCTTTTAAGCACTAGCCTATGCTGGACCAGCTGTGGAGAGGCCACACCTCAGCAGGAAGCCATGGAGGGAGTTTTGCCTGACTCTGCAAGAATACTACAAGGAACACCCAGGAAGTGCAACAGCAGCAGTTCCACTGCTCTTTCAGTACATGCAGCCTGAGCGCTGGGACAGTTTCAGTGGCTGCTGAGGAGGAGGGGAAAAGACTCTGATCATACCCTCAGCCCGCTACTTTCCACCTCATTTCTTCTGTAGTAGCTTGTGTCTGCCAGAGCAGTAGCAGAGCCTTTTCTTCTGCAACAGTTTGGTGCCTGGCCTTCTGTGCAAAAGGGTGGAGGTGCCTTGTGGCTTCCCTTCCCCTAGCACACCCAGAAAGTGGGGCACAATCAGGCCAAAAAAGGAACCTTGTTTAATCCATTAAAGAAAAATGTAAAAAATTAGCATTATTGCACAGTATAATTTCATTAGAACACATTACATTGCTGTGCAGGTAACCCAGTTAAATCACCCTACTTCTACTCATATCTGATGTAGTCACATCACGTGTGTAATGATGTCCTCTGTGTTTCAATAGTACACTGTTTAATTTTTTTTCTTTACAGTATTTTCCTCCCAAGTCTACCTTAGATCCTGTAATACTCTTAACATATCAGCAAGTCTACTACAGTAGCTACTTTATTTAAACAACAAGACTTCTTCTTTAGTGAGGAATTAAGCAGCCCTCAGCGGCAGCAGTCTGGTAGGATGCTTAATTCTGAAAAGGCTGTGCAAAACCCAGGATAAACTACTGAAAGAATGTTTTTTAAAAAATCAGAGCTGAAGGTTTGCTCTGTTTCAGGGTTTCAAGTAAACTTGCATTAGCAGACTTCATTGTAGAGTGGCACAGAGGCAACTATTGCCCTGTCTGCAACAGAGCTCGACACATTGTTTGAAATACTTCTCTGCTTTGTGTCAACACCTAAGAATTATACTAGGTGAAAACATTGTTCTGTAAATTATCAAGGAAAATTCTATAATGTTTTAAATAAATTCCTCTGGCAAATTGATAACTTAGGGAAACTGTGCTTACAACTGTGTTTGTTAATAGTGATATTGGGCACAACTGTAACTTACGCAATTCAAACCATGCTTCAAATTAGCTGTCTTTTAACAAGTATTGACTGACTCCATTGGCTTTTCATCAAAGTTTACGATCAAGACCAAACTGCTAGTGTACCAAGCTTGCATCCTCTGTATTCTCTTGTCTGGTGGGGAAACATGGACAGCTTACGCTGCTTATGCCATATACTCAACATCAAATGGCAAGATAAAGTTACCAATGCAGAGGTTTTTCAAAGAGCAAATGTACCAAATGTGAAAGCCCTGCTCAAGGAAAAACAACTGCGCTGGCTGGGCCAACAAGGCATGTTGGAGGATGGATGCATACCTCAGGACATAGCTCCCCATATAGTATCAGAGGAAACAAGAACAGCAGGACATCCCAAGCTTTGCTATAAAAACATATGCAAGGGAGATATGAAGGAATTTGGAATTGATCCTGACCAATGGGAAACCTTGGCAAGTGATTGTAACAAGTAGCACCATCATCTCCATTAGGGCATCAAAGTCCATGACAGGAGCTGGCTCCTACAGCTTGAAGAGAAGAGAATTTGTAGGACGCAAGCAGCTCCCAACCAAGACACACACTTGTACTAACCGCCAATGATTATGCAAATCTTGGATTGGACAATTTAGTCACATGAGACATTGCAAACCATCTGTATCATAGGATGCGATTTTCACCGTCTCTTACAAAGGAGAGGATGCCAATTGTTTATCCCAGTGAGATTACTCAAGGAGCAAAACTACCTACTGAGAATGTGGCTCATAATGATTATAAATAGCTTTGAGGCAGAGCTCTGTGTTATTTGGAAGAAGCCCATTGAAAAAAGTATTAGCAGTTAACATTGCTCTCCAAATTGGGTTTAGAAACTGCTCAATGTGGGTATCTGTCACAGTGCGAAACATCATGGGGGAAAAAGAGCTGTAGACAATGAAATGACTTCAATATTCTCCACTGAAAAGTTGAATATAGCAAAGGGGTGGTTTATTCACACCCAGAGCAATATAAATTAAATGTATAATTTATTATAAATCTGCAGTGTAGACAAGCCCTAACCATTTACAGGATTAGCTAATCCTCACAAGATTTTACGGGTTAGGTGTTGGTGACTATTGTTTATCACATTTTACAACTGGGAAAATTGAGAGACACAGAGGTAGTAACTTGCCCTAAGTCTCTCAGCAAGTCAGTGGCAGGACCAGGATTTAGGGTAGAACCCACAAAGATACTTGGGCACCTAAATCCCAGTTTTAGGCTCTACAATGATCCACAAAACTCCCGCCGAACCCTGTAGGTACCTAAACTCACTCAACACCTACATTTTCAGGGTAAAAATTTCCTTCATGCCCAAGTTTCTGTCTCTGGCTATGCGCACTGATGCCTCCCTCTATGTATCTGGACACCTATCTCCTGCCTAAACCCTATACCAATTCACAAATCCAGAGAAGAGAGGTGCTCATCCACCTAAGTCATGTGCAAGACCTGATCCAGTAGACATGCTCAGAGGGCCACCCACCATAGTGGGTCCCATTCCAGGTCTGGCTGGAGAAAGAGGTAGCAGTGCCCACTTTATCACTTTAATCCCAGCGATCTGAGCACGCATTTGGGATGTGGGAGATCCAGGTTCAATTCCCCCCTCAGCCTGAGGGGAAGATGAGATTTCAATAGGGGTTTCCCACCTCTCAGAAGAGTGCTCTAACCACTGAGCTATGGAATATTCTGGTCTGGGGCTCCCTCAGTCTGTCCTGTG
Source organism: Mesoclemmys tuberculata (assembly GCA_007922155.1). Classification (NCBI taxonomy): domain Eukaryota; kingdom Metazoa; phylum Chordata; order Testudines; family Chelidae; genus Mesoclemmys; species Mesoclemmys tuberculata. The sequence continues at coordinate 731,527 of ML675610.1, forward strand.
GAAGCAGTTCTACTGTGGATAAATAAGGAGAGTGATTAAAGCAGAGGGACTAGATGTAGGATCTCCCACTTCCCAAATTTATGCCCTAAGCCCTGCAATACCAAATCAGTCAGTCTCTCTCTCCCTCCCGCACTTAATGACTGTTTAAGTATTGATCTACTGTGGAACAGTCATTGGGCCAGAGAGCAAGAATGACTTCAGTAGGAGCTGGATCAGGCTCTAGTTTCTTTAAAAAAATATAGTACCTGTGTTGCTTTTGTGAGCCATTCATATTTATTTTATTTATTTAGTTCTAGAATTTTGCTTAGCTGGTGATTATACTTTCCATAATAATTTACTTCTTATTACCACATAAATTTGTATTAAAAGCTACACATCAGCTTTGAATCCATCTTTACATTTAATTTCAACTTTTAAGTAAACCCTTCTTTTTAAACCTGTTCAATATATACACACACAAAAAGGCCACATATGCCATATTTTTCAAGAAGTTGATTTCCTTATTTTTTGGATAATGATCAGATTTCAATTTCTTTTGGTTTTTTTGTTAGAAGATCTAACCAGGTAACAATGTTTTTTTTGACCATGTGTTTATTTTTGGTGTTTTCTGTATGACTAACTCCCATGAATTCAGTCTGAATGAACAAAAAAGTAAATAAATAAAAATAATAATTCCCAAATCTCAATTCCAGCATTCAACCAAAACCTTTCAGAAAATGAAGACCTCCCTTAAAAGATCCCTTTGGGCAAGATTTTCTGGGATTTATCTATATTGTTCTTGTTTGTTTTTAAATTATAAATATTCAATTTACCTGTTTTCTTCTGTCATCTTCAATTTGTGAGTGGTGTCTCAAAATATTTTTATTTCACTAGCAGTGTAAACAGCATGTCGAAAGCGAATAAATATGCCATTTATCCATCAATGAAATCCTGTGGGTATTAGGTCACCTCGATTTGTTTGTCTGGCGAGAACTGGTCTCCTATTGGGAGAACTGAAGCCAGCTTGGTTCATCACCAAAATGTGAATCTGGAACTGACACTGATTTTGCAGATGTGCATAATAAAAATCCCTGAAGTTTTAAAGTAATTGAAAAACACAAAGAATGTAAACAACATAATTAATCAGGTGGAAGCTAATCAATTACTCTCACCTCTGTTAAAATCTGTCTTCATTTGTCATGTTACTGATTTCCTGATTATTTTGTCTGTATAATAATTATTTTTAATAAATCCATTTTATGAATCCAGAACATTTCTGAACTCTCTTCATGATTATAAACAAGAAAAGGAAGTGATATCATTAGATTAAGAGCTGAGAACTGGGGTGCATATGGATGCACGTGTATCACTGCAGCAATGTTCAATTTTAGAGCTTTCAGGGGGAAAAAAGGTGTACACTGTTTTCAGTTTATCTTGGAACAATGAATGCAGAAAATATTAAACATGTTTTGCAACATGATTTCTATTCAGTGCCCAGAGAAAGTGCTTTACAATTGTAAATTTGGGCTTCTAGATGTGAACAGCAAAGCAAGACTGTAGCTGAGACAATGCCCTCCTTTCTTCCCTCTCCATTTATGTAGGCTGTCATCCAAAGCTGTCAAGGCATCAAGTCTTCTCATCGGAGCTTTTCCAGATGCTCCCTGTCTACTGGAAGTCAACATACAGATGGATCCAGAGATATAGTGACTACGGAAGTCCCATTGAATGGTGATGTTTGAATTCATTTATGCTCCATTTCATTCCCTGTCCTGGGATTTAGGAACTGACATTTAGTTTGGTCACAAAGCTCTTTGAGGTGATTCGTTTCTCTATCTACTCTTTGTATGGGAGTTATAATTTTTAAATGCCAATACTGGCAATAACTGGCTCACTTTTCCTTTTTTACTTGGAATTGCATTACTTAAAGTAGACATTATTTTAATACTTGGCTTTCATTTAAAAATCCACCTGTTGATGTCTTATGGAAAAAATTTTAAACACCCTGTTTAAAGACAATTTGCTTGTATACTGTAGATCTTCTGTATTTCACTTCCTGCAGTTTAAATCAGGAAAACCAGATTCTATAGTCTAAAGATTTTTAGATCTTTCAGCTTAGTCAAGATTTTACAGAGCTTAATTTCCAAAGAAATCAATTGTGATGACACAAAAAGGAAAACTATGCCCATTTTTTTAAAAAAGGGTTAGGTCTCAATTTTTTAATGGGGGCCTTAATGTAGTCTACAATTTTGAACTCATAATCAATTACAGCTGCAGGTGGTGGCATTTAGACATCAAGGCAGACATTTTCAAAAGTGAGTGGTAATTTTGGGTGTCCTATTTGAAACACCTTAAAGTTTTTTCAGAAAAATCAGAGGCTTCTAAGGTGTCTCAAGTTGGGTCCTTGAAAATGGAGACATCCAAAAATCACTTCTTTAGAAATTTAGGTCCTGATTGAGTTGCCAACTCTGACTGGACATATGTGGGCACAATCAGGTGATTGTTTGCTAGCACAAAAATGGAGGGTGGTGTTAATATGGCCTGTTATTGCAAGTGAAAAATCAGTATCAGAAGAGCTTTTAAAATAAAATAAAAAATCTCTTTTCTTGTAAGTGTCCCTAATAATAAAAACCATGGTGCTGGAACACATACAATTTATTTTATTGAGCGCCAAGTGATCTCTCTCTAACTACTATGTTTTAGTATGTTTCTCTGAGGTATTATCAGTGATGTTGGTATGGTTTGCATAATCGGAAAACTCAGATACTTTTGTGCTACATTATAAACTCAGGTTAGGGGCATGGAAAGGCACACAAATCTTTCAAGTTAACTTGGCCACCTTTTCTAATTAACTTGTGGCTGTCTGCAGTTTCATTTGGTCTCTTTTTAGAGTTTTGGGGTCTGAATGTGCAAATCAAATTGAAACTCAAAGTTTCTGAACCTTCATGAACCCAAACTCAGGAAAAAAAAGTTTTCCCAGTGTGGAGTGAGACTTCTTGTATCCAATAGCTGTGATCAGTTTTATTTTTGTTACTAAGTTTAATCAGTGCTGTTTCAAAGTGTCATAAATTACAGATACTAACATAAAATATAGTCTCGGTTTAAAAAACATCCCTGTAGGCTAAAAAATGTAAGGGGAGTTCTGTGGTCTTGAAATATGGTTCCTTAAAAAAAAATAATCAGAAGGTACCAATGATAGAGAAGGGAAGGAGAGTAAAATTCAGTTAAATGAAGTACGAAGAGAATTATTATGACCACTGTTTCTGTAGTAGCCCTTATGAAAATGTACTATCATTCTACAGAAATAAATCAAACATTACATTTAGGTTAGAAAAACTGCAATTTTTTGGGTGATCACTGAAATATAATAAGTATTGCTGAATTTTTAGCCCACTTAGTGAGATGAACAAAACTAGAGGGCTTTTTTAAAATAATATAGTGAACTGTGACTTAAAAAAAAATCAATTGCACATGCATTTAAATTTGCCAGTCATCAGGTGAACTCCACTGAGCAACTTCAAGCTAATGTTGAATCTTTGAATATTGCATTCTTTTATGCATGCAGATGTTCCTTTTGTCTGTCTGTCTCAGACTGGGCTATTCCACAGCCCACACAATGGCAGTTTGCCTGCTTCATGTATGTGAACTTCTTTAATAAGATCCTGTAACGGGGTTGGCAGCTGCCTCTTGTGAGTGCCCTTCTTTCGCCAACTGTGTGCCTGCGATTTCTCCGTTTGGAATGGGGCGGCACCCACCTCTTATGAGTGTCCCTTCTGGTTAGGTGTGAGCCTGCTGTTTTTTATGTCTGGAACACGGGGTGGCACCCACATTTCACAAGTGCCCACCCTGGCCCATGGTTTCATCAGCGGGTCTTCAGTGACTCAGCCCTCTAGCCCCAACTATGCTCACTGTGTGTAGGTGGAAATAACAAAAACCCCTTCCAGGGTACACAGTCTTTACTGCTTCCCCAACGCTTCCTCCCAGGAGATGGTATTCTCCTCTAACAGTTCAAACTGGCCCATCACAGGACCCTTTGTTGGTATGTCCTTTTGGCTCACGTCCTGGGTTCAGTCTCTAACCAGACCAACAGGGCCCATTATAGTACTCTTTGCTGATCTGCTAGGCTCTGGGCTCAGTCCTTGCTCAGCTCTGTGGCCAGCCAGGAGCTCCTTTTTTGCTTCCTTGGTCTTCCTCAGTCCTCCTTGGGCCCAATCCTGTCTGCAATGAGCTGTCCCTGGTCCTGATGCTCTTCCAGACAGCCAGGAACCCAGTCTTTTCTTCTTCCAGCTCCAGGCAGCAACTGACTGTTCTTTCTCTGCTGCTTCCTTTTGTATGGCCCTTCTGACCCCTGATTGGCCACTCCAGCAGCCCTTCTGGTTGGCCACTTCCTCTGCAGCCGCTCTAGACTGCCTGGCGGACTTGTCCTTTGCTTTTTTCTGGGGTGGAGTGAGGAAGGGCTGCGAGGCCTCCAGATGTATTCCATCCTGTCACAGATTCTAAGACCTAAACCAAAGAGCTTTGGCCCAAATTTTCAAATGTTGCTGCCTAAAGTAATATATAGGCATCTATATAAGCGATACATATAGTATCTATTTTAAGAGGTGCTGAGCACCTATAGCTCCCAGGATCTTCAGAGAGAGCACCTCTGAAAATCAGGCTGCTTATTTCAGTGCCTAAATATGGATTCAAGTGCTTCATTTTAGGGACAGAAGTTAAAATGTAAGCATTAGAATTTTGGATTGAGTATTACAAAACTTTCATGGACATTTTAGAGGCTCTAGCATGTGAATACAGATCAGAAAAATCTTTAGAATGTATTAATTATTAGCAAAGATGAAGCAAGCAGTAGTCCATTAGACCCATATTGCATAAAGTTAAGGCTAGTTTGCTTTTTAGTTGTTTTTATTTTAGCTGGCCTCAGCGGGAGTTATGAGTGCTCTCAGGATTGATCTGATAAATTGGAGCACAAGAATCACTGGGTGGCTCACAAAGACTGTCAGATGTTCAGCACGGTGGCATGATGACTGATTTGCAGTGTCTCTCTCCCAAGCAATGTGCCTCATAATTATTCTTGTTTCATGTTTAGAGCTGCTGTGTGAATAAGATTGGCACAGAGACCAGCAGAAGAGGTATTTCATTGATGTATTCGTATTACCTTCCTCTTGACTGGCTATTGAAAAAAGAAAATCCCTATTTGGGTTTCCAAGGAATAGCTGCAAAGTAAATCAATCATGCCCAAATGTCTGTGGGGTCAGTTTGCCACCAATCACATCCTGCCAGAAGCAGGATTTAAGGAGGTCAGTTTTTACAAGGTCAGGTCTGGATTAAGTATTTTATGGAACAGCGTTAAGAAATGAGCTCTGCTCTTGAAATAATATAAGAAGAGTGATACTAGGTGGAAGGGAAGATTGGGCTTCTGACTTAACATCTGAAATTAGCCAAAGGATCTGAGTTTTTCAACATGAAAAATAGAAAGTTTATACGAGAAGTAATGGCACATACAGAAGAGTGAGAGTGGGAAAACACAATGCTGGCGTCTCTTATTTCATTCTTATTTTGATGGTTTTTTCTCTTTCTCAAGGACTCCTTTTAATTGCTCTTTTTTGTGTTTTCTCAGTTATCTTTTTTGCATTAGGTAAATGCAACGTTCTCTTAAGTTTAAAAAAAATAGCAATCAGCATGTGGGAACAACCTTTCTTAAGAGTATACACGTTCAGGGGCATGGGTCTCGATTTCATTCTTACATATAAAGCTTCTAGCACTACTATACAGCAAGTATTACTACTAATCATGTATAGAGCAGCGTTCAGTGAAAGACAGGTAATCACAGAGGGAACAGAGCTGTGACCAGCGCTGCTTTGAATAGTCCAGCCTTTTTTTCAGAAATAAAAACATTGGGCAAATGGCCATATTTCGTCTATCATGTATAGATGGGCTTTCTCTCCTAGGAGAGATGCATTGCTAACTTTGGAGCTAGATAGCCTAACTTTATTATCAGTTTTTATTTTATTTTCTTCTTACCATTTTGTGCGTGTATGTATATATGTGTGGGTGTGTATGTGTATGTGTGTGTATATATATATAAACTTATTTTCCAGTCTTACTCAGATATGGGGTCTCATTATCTGAGAATGAAGGAGTTCCTGACTCTAATTCTGTGGTCCTTAAGAAAGTCACCTTAACTTTTTGGTCTGTTTCCCCATCTGCAAACTGGGGATAACACTTACTCAGTGTACTTGCCTTGCAAAGGTGGTAGGCTGAAGGATTGATCTTTTGCAGAGTGTCTGGAAGATAAAATGTATTATAGAACTGGTAAATCACTAAATTCACTAAGTGTCTAAACTTCTGCTGGTGGGCATGCACAAAGCTGCTTCAGTCCTGACATCTGGCATCTAGCTCACACCTAAGCCATGGTTGGATCCTCAAACTAGGCATTCCCATGCCTATCTTGCCTGCAGGGTCCAATGTGGTAGGTGTTCTCAGAGCATACCTACCAGATTAGGCCCCCCACAAAGTGCAGCTGCAGGAGGCAGTTCCAGTCTACTGACTAGCCCAGTGGTGAGGACACTTCCCAGTTGTGGGAAACCAGGGTATAAATCCTCATTTGCCTAATATGGAGTAGGGACTTAAACCCAGGTCTCCCACAGGAGTGCACTAACTACCAGACTATACAAAAAAAGCAAAACCAATCAGAGTTCTCTAGCACTTTAAAGACTAATACATTTATTTTTTACATGCCTGCAAAAAATAAATTTGTTAGTCTTTAAAGTGCTACAGAACTCTCATTGTGTTGTTTGTATACAAACTACCATGGCTACCCCTCTGGAACTTTTTACCAGACTATAAGGTATTCTAGTGTGGGTCTAGCTCAGTCTCTCTTGTTGCAATTGTTCCATTTTTTAGAGAATTCGTAAGTAGTCATTGGCCTGGAGTGAGAATGTGGCCGACTCTGTAGCCCAAGTCGTTAGGACGTTCTCTTTGGCAACCCAGGTTGCAGTCCCTGCTCCAATTTCTATTTAAGTATTTCAGTGCAAAGTGGAATTGCTTCTATCTGAGGGTTTGAGAGAGCCAGACTCATAAATATTCTATAGCCCAGTAATTAGGTACATAGGAAGGATGTGGGAGACCCTGTATTCAAGTTTCTCTCCACCTCAGATAGAGAGTGGGGATTTGAGCCTGGCATCTCATGTGAGAACTTTAACTGTTGGATTATTGGGTGCAAGGGACCAGAACTACCACTGTAGTCGTTTTTTTGTGAGAAAGGGCTGATCTGACTTAGACACCTATCTCCAGGAGAGGATTCACAATTGTGAATCCCCAGCAAAGCGAAGCATCTCCTGGTAGGTGCCTAATTCTTTTTGAAGGCCAGGGGTTAAGCCCCGCCTCACCCCTCAGCATTTCCTGGAGTGCCCAAACTAGCCAATAGGGACTCAATGGGTGCTGGCTTTTGTGATTCCCATTCTTAGCTGCCTAACTCTCCTCATGCATTGTATAAGGAGCCTAGGCACCTATTCAGGGCCATGAATTCCACTAGGTGTCAGGGTGCCTATAAGTTAAGCATTGTAACATTGAGTCTAAGTCCTCTTTGTGGATCTAGCCTTTAAGCTTTCTGTCTCTGTTTCCCTATGTGCAAAATGGGTATAATGGTATTTACTCAGTTATTTCACTGACGTGTCAGGGGAATTAATCAACTGATGGCTGCACAGCATGTTGCCCATGTAGATTACTTTATAAATGCTAAGTATTTTGCACGTAAATACACCAACTTCACTTCAGTGGGACTGCTCATGCGAGGGTCACTCATGGGAGTAAGGATTGGAGGAGCAAGCCCTTACATTATATAATGTCCTTTATCCAATCTGTGTCTTAAAAGAATTAAGTAACACACAGGATAGCAGGCAATATATAGCATAAACAAGAAAAAAGAGGGGGGTGACCACTTAAAATTTTAAATCCTGAGAATAAGTTAATCAAACTTGCAACTCAATATATTGTCAATCAAGTACATAATTCCAAAGTACCATACATTCCAGTGATTACTGTTACTTGTATTATATTTTATGGAACATGAGAGCTTAAATATAGTATAAAAAGATGAAGATTTTCTTTTCAAATGAGATTTTATTGGGTTTTTTTCCTTCTTGTCTCTGGTTTTGCTTTCTGAACTTACTGTGCTGTCAGGCCACATATTCAAACTTTTCTCTGCGACCACAAAGGCTACAAACTTACTTTTTTATTTTGCAAAGAGACCTGGGATTCTCATGCAATCTCTTGGTTCCAGCTCTGGGGCTTTACGAAAACATGAATAACATGAGAGTTGGCAACACTAAATTGTTTTTCCCAGGATTCCTTTCTGTGGTTGGCTCTTTATATTTGGTAGAACCAAGCAGCTTCAGACCTAAGGGGGACATTATGCAAATGGTTGCACTTCTATCTTCCAACTGGTAAGAGGTTTGTTTTGAACCCTGTTATGTTTTTCACTCTTTTTCCCTTTATTTCTCCTGAGGAGATGGCAAGATTGGAAATGTAACATATAGCACTAAAGGGAACTTTGAGGCTTTTCAGAGTGGTTTTATATTTCTTATGAAAGTACAGTTGTGTAAAAATTAACGAGTATGTAAAAATGACATCCCACATTCATGCTGATAAAACTTCCTACAGTGCCACAGCATTATGCAGCATACATCTGGCAGTCCAACTAATTTAGGAAGAAGTTTTAGTTTTGGTTTTGGAAATGTATACTGTATCCCTGTGCCTGGATAGCCAGGTGCGTTAGTTACTATAAATCCAATTTCTCTCAGAGGGAAAGAAAATTTAATCTAATAGATGTGTTTAAAAAAAAAAAAGATCTAGAGTAAATATTGGTGCTTTCAAGTCCAGTGTCTTGTGGCATTGTAGGCCTGAGAACAAACGCTGATGTCAATTGAAAAGAGAGCACTTCCCTCACATCCAGTGGTATGAAGCTTCTTTTTCTAATCTCTGTAGGGTCCTGAGATATCATAACTAAAAGCTAGGACATTTTTATGTATAGAAAAGCCGTATGGGCCTTAAGCAAGTGTAATTGTGTAAGCAAGGCAAAGGAAGAACCATTTCTGAGGCAAGTTGACATATTTTTTTTAATAGCATCTGTTTGAAGCTGTTTAGGGGTATAAGGTGTTACTGTGCTGGACAGGTGATGCTGTTCTAGGTGTGTAAATTGCAAAGGTATGTGACACATTGATCACATGAACTTTACTTGCACACACATGATGTCAATGTGCATAGCTGCCTATCATCTACTTACACACAAAGCTTCCTACTCTGTATGTTAAATATTATATTTTTCTATTTATATGTATAGTTTTTTGTCCCTATCCTTGGGGTTGGATTAAGGCATAGATATCAACTGATGTTTCTCACTTGAAGATATGTGTAGAATCAGATGAGAATGTAAAAGAAGGCTGTTAAGAGGAAATATATTGAAGCAATAAAGTTGGTACTTCTACCCCCTGTTAAAGTCAAGGGAGCAGGATTGGGCCTTAATTGGGCAATCTGGTTGGATGAAGGGGGGGGAAGCACTCTAACAGCAGCATTTCCTACAGCGGTATGAGAGTATCAAATGCTGCTGCTATTCAAGAAATCTGAAAATATTAATAATAGTACATTACACGAATGAAAACAAAATCTCAGTCAAAACAGCACGAAGGGTAGCACTGCAAAATACCCCACCACTGTCAGTTTCCCTTAGCACCCTATGGCATTCTTTGGTACGACAGTGAGGAATTACACTTCTTGCTGTTGGAAGTGTGTGCATACTGACTGGAATTGCACCTAGGTGAAGAAACATTCCGGATCTACGCTAGAGGTGGCAAAGCTTTTGCTCGCTGGCATGGATATGTATTTTTTTCACTATGTCCTTAAAATGGTTTATGCACTATAGGGTGAGAGTATTTTTAACAATTTAGTTATTGACTAACGTAATCACAAAAGCTTCTATGTGTCATTTCTTCCTCTAATTACTCTTCCACTGCACTGAAATATTTTGTGGCTCTTAACACTGCAAGCGTATGAGGTTTTTCTGCAGTAAATCAGCTGACTTGTTGAATGTCTTTCCTTTTACTGCTCCTCCAACATAAATTGTTAGTGACTTTGAGGGAGCAGCAGTACAGGCTTGAGTCAGGGAATAAACTGTACAAATGCAGGAAGGAGAACAGACAGCTCTATTAATGCATTTTAATCCTTACCTGCAGCAGCGTTATTATTTTAGTCCTGGTCCAAGGCTGCCATCAGGTAGTGGTTTTGTGATGTGTGGGAATAGGGTGAGATTAGCAAAATTGTCCCTTGTGAAGGAAGGCAAATTTGAACCAAAGGTCTTATGTTATAGAAAGGTTATTAAAGAAATAAGTGACATACAAAAGCCTAACACTGTCACCACAACAATTTCCACAGTTGTGATGACTGTGGGTGCTTATATAACTTCCTATAATCCACTGTTTTATGAAGCCACTGGACTGTGGCTTTCCACACCATTCATCACCCAGAGAACAAAGAGGGGATGAGGCCAAAAAGTTACACACACAAGAATGAACTTTTTTGAATTTGCCAAAAGGGAAATTCATTTTAAGGAATGGGTAAAGTTTTGTGTTGCATTTTTTATCTCCTTTCCCTTGTACATCTATATGATTGGATGGTCATTTACACCTGTGCAAAGGGACAGAAGCAGATGTAAAATGCCACCAAGACAGAAGGGTATGTTTAGCCCCCACTTTGCACAGGTGTAAATGACTACACAAGGCAGTGGGGAATTGGGTTGTCTAGCTCTAGTTTTACATTGGTTAAAAATTAGTGTAATACTATTTATCTACCTATCTTGCAGGATTGTTGCATGAAAATATTTATTGGTTAGCATTTTCAAGGAGCTTTGAAGATCAGGAGTGATGTAAGGGCTAAGTATTATTGTGAGGCATATAGTAAAAAGTAGAGATAAAACAATCCTCTTTTGAGGTCTGATCATGCAAACTTTTACTCAGATGAGCATTTCTTACTGACACAAGCAGTTTCATTAACATCATCTTTGCCATGAGCATTTGAAAGTTTATGCATTCATAGTTTCCCAGGTCTTAAGACCACAATAGCCTAGTCTGACCTCCTACATATCACAGACCTTTAATTTCATCCAGTTACCCCAGTATTGAGCCCTGTAGCCTGTGTTTGGTTTAAGCATATCTTCCAGAAAGGCATCCAGTCTCAAGAGATGAAAAATCCACCAGTTCCCTTGGTAGTTTGTTCCAGTGCTTAGTCACCCTCACACTCAAATGTCAGGAGGATCTTTTCTCTGTTGGTTACTTGAAAGTACATTCTGCACTGCAGCAAGGAAAGGGGAGAGGTTTAATCCTGTGTGAGACTAGATGTCTGGTTGGTTGGCTGCTGTTTATTTAACGATATCCCATTGTTGCTTTCTTAATAATTTATCTTCTCCAAGACATGACTCATTGAAGTATGTTTTTGCTTCACTTTATTCTTTTGGTCAAAATCAGAAAGAGAATGTGTCTGGATTTTACTTCTAACTTAATCCCATAAACATTGTGTAGGAGTCCTGACTCAGTGCAAACATTATAATTAAATTGGCATTAGAACTCATAATATATTTATTCTTTAATAAATTAAGCTTTTAATTTAAACTAACCAGTAGGCTAGTTCATTGAGTGAGCAAAGGAAAATGTAAGATAAGTGTCAGGAAAAATGTCCTAACAGTTACATCTATAGATGACTGTGATTAGTCTCCCAAGGGAGGAGGTAAAAAAAAAATTGCTAGCACTTGAGAATATACTTAAAGGAGCACTGCAACATTGGCAGAGTCATAGGAACTGCAACCTGTTGTGTAGCTTTAATAACCCTGCTGAGGCAGTCTTTGATTTTATTTCTTGTTCACACCTCCTCAGTTATATTGCCCCTTTATATTCTAGTAATCTTAAACTTCATTGCTTTCTGTGTCTCTGGGCAGGCGCCTGGACAAGATGAATTAAGAGAGTTCTCCCATCTCCAATTTCTATGATTCCATGCTTATATTCATGAAAAATTCTTCATCTCTTGCACCAGAGTTCATCCTTCCCAGTGAGATTTTTTGTGCTTCAGTTCATAGCATTTTGTCAGTTTCTTTCCATATTGATAGGTGTTTTGGGGATTTTTTTTATCATTTCCATCTCTCATCAGAACGGGAATTAATGGAACCATCTTGTATGGTAGTCTCACTATGAATAAAAGTCTCCTTTGTTATGTCATATCCAGCAGGCCAAGAGGTGATATAGACATGTCTCTAAACCTAAACCTTTGGGTCTATAGTGAAGGCTCTACACTTTTGCTGAATGTTTGTTTCAGTGGCCTAGCATAGTTTATTCCCAGGAGGAAGTGATATCTAGTGGCTAGAGTTAAGGACTGGGTAAGGAGTTAAGGACTATTTAGAATTTCCGGATCTGCCACTATTTTGTTGTTACCACAGATTTGCCTAATTCCGTGTGACTCTATTTTCCCATATTTAAAACAAGGATAATATTGACAGTGATTGCCATGAAAAAGTCAGTATTTGGCCCACATTAATACAGTGGTAGTTGAGGTGCCCAGTTTCTTACTATATTTTTAATAGAAAACAGCTTTTGTCAAATGTTGTCTTTTTAATGGTGGTACTCATAGTGACTTCACTGAAAGGTTGTAAAGTTCAATGTTTGTAAAGTACTTTGAGAGGCAGAAAAGAAAGGTGTAGAAGCCCAAGCATGACACTAGAGGGTTAGTTTATATTCTATTTAGTGGTAAAGCTCTTTGCAGCACAGGCGGTCTTTTTAATTATATGTGTGTACAGTGCTGAGGGCAATGGGGTCTTGAGCCATGATTGGGGCCTCTAGGCACTACTATAATGCAAATAATTGTATTTTACATTTGAGAGATTGTTGGCATTTGAAGTTCTTCTGTCTAACTGCTACCAGGTCAAAATACAAAAAAGAAAACAAATATGGTGCACCTTCAGTTGCCAACCTGACTTGTGACTATTCTTCCTCTACTCTACCTTGTATTGAGGAGTAAGGGCATAGGAAGAGGAAGAATTTAATTTTTCCTTTTAAAATAGAAATCTTTTAGAATATGGTGTCTGAAATACAACCGAAAAGACAGGGAAGTGACACAGAAAGAAGCAGTGGCAAAGCAAGGAGCCTGGGTAATGAGAAATTGAGATTCTGTCTGAAATCAGAGAAATTAGCTAAGAGGTTAAATGCAGACACTATTTTACAAGATGATAAATCTTCTACATTCCTGCTTTAGTTGCCTTCTCGACCACGTAGTAAACCAGAGTGTCTTCACTATATGCACGTAAGAGAAACTGAGAATCTAGCTCTCCCTTCAAAACAAAGCAATAAAAGAAGTAGTAGCTCTCAATAGAAAAAGTTAGTGTGACAACATTAAAGAAACATTTCATTAGAACTGCTCAATATAGTTTAGCACATTACAAAACATCCTGCTCTAAGAGGTTTCCTCTCTCGATATGTATAAGCTGGGATCTACAAAGGCACTTAGATACCTAAGTCCTAGTTGTAGCTCAACAGTGATCCATAAAACTTCCACCAAACCCTATAGACATCTAAACTCACTCAATGCCTACGTTTTCTGAGTAGGAAGTTCCCTAGTGGCCTATGTTTCTGCCTCTGGGCATGTGCCCTGCTGCCTCACTCTAGACATCCAGATGCCTAACTCCCCATCTAAGCCCCAAAGCAATTTACATGGGTCACATTGAAAATCCATTTGGAGGAGGAGGGTAAGTGTCCACCTTATAACTTTTAGTCCAGTGATTAGAGTACTCACCTGGCACATGAGAGACAAGGTTTAACTCCCCCTCTGCAAGGGGGGAGAAGAGATTTGAACAGAGGTATCCCACCTCTCAGGAGTGCTACCCACTGAGCTACCTCAGCGTCTCATGTTGAAGCAGTTCCACTGTGGATAAAAAACGGAAGAGCTATTGGGTAGCAGGTCTCTTACCTCCCATGTGGTTGACATAGCAGCTGGACTACAGAGTCATTCTCACTCTCTTTGGCCCAATGACTTTTCCACTGTGGATAAGTATTAAATAGTCATTGGGCCAAAGGGAGAGCAAGAGTGAGAGAATGACTCTGTAGTCCAGTGGTTAAGGCATCCACCCTCTCTCTCCATTCATTGAATAGGTAGCCTAGACACTTAACTCAGTCTTTGTGGATCACACTGTGTTCCTATGATTTTGTAAGAGCCCAAAAGTTAGTCACTGTGACTTTCAGCACTGCAGGTCTGTGTTCCTTTATGGGATCCCCCCATTATACTTGGAACAGTTTAGCATGTGGCTGAATCAGAAATCCAAGATGATCTAAAAAGGCTGTGATCTAGTAGTTCAGGAAGAGGCCTGGAGTTCCGGACTCACGGTCTATATATCTAACTCTAATAATAATAGTTATTATTATTATTTTATTTATTATGTAAGCTCTTCAAAAGATTCCCTCTTAAAATATTCATACAGTCTCCTAGGGAAGAGAGACATCTAGTCCACTTGGTGGAATTTTGTCTTGTGTTGGTTAATTTTTTGGAAGGCACTATGGTGCTAGGTACAGCAACCTAGATAGACAAGACAGATAGGTAAACAAGATTATCCCCATTTTGTAGCTGGAAAAACTAGAAAGAGAGCTTCAGTAAGTTATTTCATGCAACAGAGGTGTATGCATTGTCACAGCCAGGACTTTGAACCAAGACAGCCTGGCTTCCAGTCCTCTGCTCAGACCGTTAGACTACACTTAATCTGCCATTGACTTGATAGACTGATGAAAGCAGCCACAAACTCTAAATCTTCCTTCCCCATGGTCATAAACACTACAGCATACCTCTTGCCCCCATTTCTGTTGGGAAGTGTAATGTCTGGTGTCCAAGGAGGACATCTATTTTAAGTGGAAAGCATGGTTGGGAGAAGGATAGAAGCAGAGGGCAGAGTATTTGTTCACTGCTTTGTGTATTTTTTATTATGGTTCTAAAATAGCAGCCTGTGCTCAACGTTTAGTTCAACAGAGAAGGGGGGCAAGAGGACATTAGCAGCTCCTGTCTTGGGAACCTTGCATGGGTGTTGAAGATTCATTTCATAAAGGGACTTTGAAAAGCTCTCCACAATCTAAATTTGCCTTTTTCCTCCCTGTTGGGAATCATGATGCTGTTTCAATTCAAATACTATGTAAATAGAGCTAGGAAAGTGTTCTCCTTAGCTACTTCCTTAAAATCGTGTGTGTTGATTTGAGGAAGGTGACGGTTATGACTGAACCACTCTAGATCTAATTTGGGGATGCTATGGACAGTATTAGCAATAATCACTTCAGCAGCTTTGCCGCCTTTGCTTGTCACCTTTGCTGTCAGTCAGCAGCTCCTTCCCACCAGCTTCCAGGGTACATATTCTAATAAGCAGACCGAGTTGGACTGCAGGCAGCAGTTGAGATATAAATTGTCCAGAATCTTGATGAAGCCTAGCGGAAAATGTTTTATATCAGGCAGACTTCTGTTGGCAGAGATGTACTAACAATGGCTGAACTACAGTTTTTCAGTTGTTCTGTTTAATATAACCCCTCCCCCCCAAGGTTTATTAAAGAAGGTGATTTGCATACACTGGAATATATAACCATGTGGTTTCTGAAGTTACTCATAATTGAATTGGAGGGTTCTTGCCTTATAAGCCTTTTGGCTGATGAATACAGATTCTCTCACTGGCTGGAAAAGGAACAAAACACCCTGTAATCTGATTCTACTGTGAGCCTCTCCAGGAACAATATAATTACATTAAAAAGAAGTTATTTTAAACTAAAGGAAAAAAGATTTAAGAAACAAAACATAGTTTGTTGTGACATTGATACTATTTAATCCTCTCCTATTGGTGACATTGACTTAAAACAGTCCAATGAGCTACAGTCAGTTGGAAGCAGTTTCAAAATATACACAAGACACCTGATGCTTTCATTCATAGAAATTTGGGCTGAACAGCAGGGAAAAACTTCCTTGCCAGAGCAATGCATGAGTCTCTTGAATAGTTTGCTTAAGTGATAGAAGCATAATCATTTTGGTCTTTTTAAAAAGTAGACTGGACAAAAAACTAGTAAATGTGCTATAGGGTACTGTCCTGCATTGGCCTTCAGGGGATAAACTGGATGATTAAACAGACCTTTTCTATTTTGAATGTCTATAAAAATCTGGATTATTGATAGCCAGCTGGTTCAGAAAAAACAGTATTCTCTTCCCTGTCTCCCAAACATCCACTGATGTACCCAGACTCAAATCAAACTTTTTTTCTAGTGCAGAGAAAATCTACACCCTTGAGCAATGCAGTTACACCACTGTAACTCCCAGTGTTGACAGCACTATGTTGACGGGAAGGTTTCTTCTGTTGACAGCCGCTGCTTCGCAGTGAGGTGGTGTATCTAACCAATGGGAGAAGCCCTCCTGTCTGCGTAGGTAGTGTCTTCACTAAGCGCTACAGGTGCAACAGTGCTGCTACAGCACTGCAAACGTAGACAAGCCGCAAGTAAGTGGCTGGGACTGGAATGTGGAGAAAGGAAGTTCTTACTGTATTTCTTTCAGGGACTGGAAACAAATATTGAAAATCTCAAAGAGATCTTTCTCCAGCTCTGTTTTGTAGATGTGGGATAAGTTCAGATATGCAACTGAATATTCAGATGATTATCTGAACCAAAACTGATTTCCAAAGCTTTTGAGAGTTGCTTATCTCTCAGTAAGATATCTCTCAGTAAGAGAGTAATTGTAAATCACTTAGTGCTCTATAATAATTAAAAATAATACAGGCAGGTAATGGACATATATAATAATAAGAGTCCTAGTGAAGACGGTGTTCTTTATTTTTTTTTATAATAGCTGAGTTTGTATTTATTTACTTATTCAGTACAAAACTTTTCCTTTTAATCTTAGTGCTTTTATGGCAAAAGATTGCAGGAGGAAATGCAGTATTGATGTTAAAGACTGTTGTATCTTAGAGCTTGTCTTCACTGCAAAGTTAACTCAAGTTATAACTTGCATGTTGCCCCAAATTCAAGTGCCATGCAACACACAAACCCTTAACTTGAATGCAATGTGTTTGAGCTGGCTGGTCTTTCAGGGGTATAGACTAAAGCTCAAGTTAGCAACACTGATCTGTAGTGTGGATGCTGGCTAGCTTCACTTGCATGCTGCTGCTCCTGCAGTGCCTTCCCACAATTGCCCCCAGGGGGCCAGAAAGGAGAGACAAGTTCTCCCACAATTCACTGGGAAAGAACTCATTCAGTGGCTCAGCTTACTGCAGTACAAAGAACAATGGGATGTGTTCCCAGAAGTCTCAGTGCAACACATGAGTGAGTGCAGCACCAGCATGGATACAGCTGCTCAAGTGTGATTTCACTGTGTGAGCCTCACTTGGGTTAGGCTAATTCAAGAGAACAAACTCTAGTGTAGATAACTTGAGTTAACTCTGCAGTGGAAACCTACCATTACCTAAAGAAGGCTAAGTACACTCTATTGCCACAAACTGTTGTCTATTTGCTCCATCCCACGTGTTGAATAGAATGGATAAGGCCTAGTCAAGTGATGATCCATTCTCTCTCGTCTAATTAATTAGTCCCAAATCCCAGAAACATACTCATCCTCTAACTTTATGCACAAGAGAAGTATGGTGCATGTTTTCAGGAATGGGTACTTACTGGTGCTGCTCTCTCATTTCATGGGGTAGAGGCTTGTATTTTTGGTTGTAGTCCCAATGCTGTCTGTACTGTACAGATAGGGCCTGATCCTGTTGCGAAGAAAGTAAATGGAAATTCTGCCAATGACTTCAGTGGGAGCAGGGAGCACTGGGATGTGTGTATTTGTGTGGCCCTGGATCATTGTATTATTCATGAATGCTCAGAATTTCATGCTGCCAGAAGTTTTGAATGTTTTTTTTTCTTGAAAATCACAATGTTATACTTTTCCATCCACATCGCATCCCTAATCTGTTTAGAAAAAAATATTTTAACATAAAAATTGGCTGCCAATTGATGATCATCCAGTTTTTTGTATTTGAAAACAAACATCTTGCTTCTCACTGTGAGAAGAGTCTTCTGAGAACAAGGAAAATGAAGGGGAGATGTAAATGGAAAATATTAGAAGAATGTTGTCTTATGGTGTTTATGTGGCTGACAATCAAATTCTGCAGCATTCTGGAAATTCTAAAATTAGATAAAGGGCATGGAAACCCCCAATCTCTCTTAAGCATAGCAGTCTTACTGTAAGAAGGTTAGTGTTTAGATAGTTTTTCTGCCATTCTCTTTTTCAGGTCCTCTTAAAATTCCTTAATAAAAGTGTGTGTAAAATCTCATTTTTTAGTTAGTGCCTTGATTTAAGGCCAGGTTGAATCATCCTTCCTCCCACTGAGTAATTCTTCACCCCACAAGTAGCCTCACTGAAGTGAAATGCAATTACTCATGGAGTTCAAATATTATTCAGGGTAAGAGTGGCAGAATCTGGACCTTAGATTTTAGTTGAAACAATCTACCAGTTTACTTTGCTTATTGCTGAACTTTTTCAGTGGTAAAGAAAAAAGCAATTCAGAGAGTACTTTGTAAATGTTACAGTTTGTAGATTATCTTTCTGGAATTACACAGGCCCTTTATCAGAGACACAGAGCTTTTTCTATAACATTGTGCTTGATACTTTCATTAACAATTCTGTAGGAAAAAACAAAAGCTCCCTTTCTGCCACAATTGATTCAGTCACAGACTGTACTAGAACAAGTTGAGATGGAAGAAATTGGGGAAGTAATACCCCAGCCCTTCCATTTGCTATCAGTATAAGTGGGTCAGAAAACAAAAGACACATCCAAGAATACTTCCATCTCTTCAAAGAGCGAGACAGAGTTACAATCAAATTATTTCATGACTTTTTGTTTTATATCTGGCCAGTCTTTGGAATTAGGTAATGGAAACTTAATCCTTCATGCTGAGAACTATTTTGCAAAACCCACAACTAATCTGTCCACCTGCTCAAATATGGAGTACAAAAAGATATTTAATATTTGTCATTCTTGTTCCTCTAAAACAATGTTCTTAAATGCTACAGTGGGTTGTTATGGTTAAGTTAAATTCCCAGTTTAATAATAATTCTAAATGACGACATAGCACAGAGTACCTATTAAGGCATCTGGCTCCTAATGTGCTGGTTAAAAACATCCAACTTCTTCTGAAATGGCTTGATTAACAAGAAAATGCTTAAACTCAGATCCTGCACTGATTCATCAATCAGCTAGAGATATTCAGGTCTCTCTAGCCTCTAGTTCACTACCACCCAAGGTTACTGTGAGATTAACAATGATATCCAATGCCACAACTCCCTCTTACAATCACACAGGTGTTTAATGCTGCAGATCTTGAAAATAATGTAATTGTACAACATAGGTTCCCTTGCTGAATGGGAAGAAAGTCTGTCACTCAGTGCAGCTGCCAATAATAGAACCATTTTGGATTGAAGCTGTATGGATTATTGCATCTCTCATGTGCGTTTTACAGCAAAATCTCCATATTTATACATGACTCTGAGTTCTGTGTATATTCATCCAGCCCAGATTCTCTCTCATGTATTCACTTTGGCCAAGAACATACACTAGTTACCACACCTCTCTATCCTTTTCTTCTCTTCTCCATTCCCCTCTTCAAGGACTTCTTATCTGAAGGGTCAAATTACAAATGATGTTGAATCCATGCTGTTAATCCAGTAGGAAAACTCTTGCAGGGGGGTCTTGTGCCCTGAAGGAGTCAAGGATTTTAACACAATGTCTGTTAAAACCACATATTAAAGAATTACCCTGATGATCATGGGCAGGAGGTCAATATTTTTGATCTTCTCATAATCACTTAAAGAGCTGGGAACAAGTGAAGGCTATTAGAGGGCATTTGGGTGGGAGCATTGGCCTACTACATCCCATATTCCTTTTTTATGCATTTCCACAGTATGGAATACTCCTAATTCTGGAAATATCCCATTCCTAGAAACATCAGCATGTCCCGCCCAAGGGAGGATGTAAATCTACAGATATTTCAAGGAAATATCAGCACTAATAAAGGGAGAGAAATTCTTCCGTGTAGTTCTTGTGGGTTGTTACTAGAATGAAATTAAGGGGAAACTTTAGGCTGAATAGCAGTGGGGGTGGAAGGGCAACAGAATGGATCACCCTGATAGTGAGTTGTGGAATACTTTACCAAAGGAATTGCTTGAACATCCCTTTTTTGGGAATTAAAAATCAAAGCACTAGAAAATATACTGCAGGGAACAATGCTGCATTGGCAGAGAAATGGATTGGATGATGTAATTCATTTCCATCTTTAACTTCTGAGTCTATGAATAACCAGACCCATCTAGCAGCTTCTTCTAGACCAATTTCCAAGATATAATTGGTTAGGGATTTTGTCGTTGTTAAAAAAGGCTAATTTTTTCCTTTTAAATTATTCTTTAATCAAGCACTCCCAAGGCTTGCCAAATTGTGACCTTCCCTAGTAAGGAAGCAAGTTAGTTTCCTAGGCTGTTTTTCCAAGCTGTGAGAGCTTTAGTAAAATTACATATTATGTTACATGTGGTATTAATCTCAGACAAATGTTAGAACAGGTTTGATTTGATTTCCTCAAAACGTTTTTAAGTGTTTGAAGGCTATCAGTGCTTTTCCTCAATCATATTTGTGAAGTTTGGATCACTCTCTAATAAGAGGGTTTGACCCTGCAAAGCACTTAAAATCTAATTGGAATCACTTGTGGCAGATTACAGCTGCTAATCATTGCTCCTTAATTGGCTAGAGATGAACCCTTTGAAATAAGGTACATATCACCCACTGTGAATGGAAGATTATACCCCAGTGAAGGGGGCTGCACTCGCAGGACTATATTCTGTTGTAATCAGAAATGCGATATTGGATGTGAACCCCATCATACTTTAAAAATAGAAACTCTTATCTCGTGCATATCTCTCTGTATTGGGATGAACTCCCTTGAACATTGGAGCCATATCTGAACCTCATGATTTGGCCCACCTCTCTAGTGTTAATGACATAAGTTGCTTTATTCATCAGTTGTTGTGATGCACAAGTATGGAAACAAATTTGTTTATTTGATTATTATGATTATTTGAGGATCTTGGCTTCTATTTTAAAATAAAAGTAAGTGTCTAGCCCATATGGCTGGGGATAAAAGCTTGAAAACTTAAAGGCTCAAATATCAGAAGACAAATAACAAGGATCTAAATGTAGTATTTTTAAAAATCTCATGATTCCAATGTTATGATGTTTTGTAGGTCTGACTAATGATTTTAAATGCTTGGGGTTGGCAATAATGTGATGTACTGTATAGATGAGAAAGAAGGGAGAAAGCTGGTCTCATAGTGCAGGCAAAGATTGTGGTCTGAACTCAATTGAGGTGGTAGGGCAAGAGTCTTGCTAGGAAGCAGCAGCCACCTATTATTGTATTGCAGATGGGTTCCAGAGAGATATTTTTAGGCTTTACTCGTGTTGTATTTAAGATGTGAATTTGAAAAGCAATTGATTTTCTTCAGAGCTAAACTCAAACTGTACAAACGCACTGGAGCCAGAAGGTATGATTCTCCACTGCTTTGTGCCTTTTGTGTCATTTAATGACAACACAAGATGCAAAAAGGGAGAATCAACTCAAAGAATTCCAGTTCAGATAAGTTTCAGAGACACTATAACCCAAACAACATTCTGGGTTAACCAGCATTACCTCATGAGAATAAACTCTAATTGGCTGCTTCCTGGTCCTATGGCTAGGATAGTTTTATTGATTTTCTGAAAGTAATTATAATAAAAACTTTTACAAGATGCAGAAAGTACCTAATAATCACTGAGCTGCTGGATGTCCCATAAACCATAATCAGTACAAAGGAGGGTCATTGTGACGCTTGTAAAAGTGGAGTGATTTGTGTTTGTGTACTGAGTTATAAACTTCTGATGAAAATACTGACACAATCTGCTCCCACAGTATAAAGGGCACCTCTAATCTCAAAAATACATTTAGGAGGTAGATTAGAGCAGTGTCTCAATGACCAGTCCGAGGCCCAGCACTGGTCCCTGAGTTCTCCCGGACACAGTTTAGGAAGGCAGTAAACTGGTCCGGTTTGAGAAACCCTGGATTAGAGGATTTCAAAGAAATACCTGAATTCTTGTGATGGAGAAAAGCCTCTGAGATGAAAAAGAAGAAGAAATTATACCATTAAGGCTAGATACTTTTCAGACGTGGAAGATTTGCTTTCTGTTGTTTCTCATTCTAAAGTGTTACCAGAATGTATGGGAAAGCAGATGCTTATACTACAAAGGGAAACAGACATCAAGACAACACTGGGGGCGTTTTTAAAAGAATCAAATTGAAGGCTTTACTCTAAAAAATCCCTTGGTTGATTTGAAAGCACTGCAGTAACCAGGCTGATTATGAAATCTGAGATTCACAATAAAGTGATCTGATTCTGCTCCCACTAAAGTAAAAGGCAAAACTTCCATAAAATGAAATGGGGAAAAGGATCAAATCTAAATATATTACTGGACTTCTCCCTATCACCACTCTAAAGACTTTTCCTGAGAGTCAACATGATGTTCGTAGTTTCCTTATACTCCTGAACAAGCACTACGATGTGTGTGGTTAAATGAGGGGACGGTAGAAAGCAGCAGCTCCGGATACTCGCCTCACAGCATAGCCTAGGTGGGGAAAGTGACCTGGGTGCAGGAAGCCCTGACATTGCTCCTCACTCCCCCCAGCCCAGTCCTCTAGGGGTGTAGAGAGGAGCAGCGTCAAGGGGAGAGCAAGCAGCACTACCAGCTGCTTCGTACATGCAGGTCAGTTTCCCCAGGTGGGGCAGGAGGGGGCATAAAGGCGTTGGGGTGAAGAGAACGCAGTACGGGGGGTAGGGACGAGGGGGCACTGTGCAGGGATTGGGACAGAGGGGGAGTGGGGAACCTATGGGGGCCAATGGGCGCACTCAGAGGCTTGCTGTATGAAAGGGGTCACCAATACAAAAAGTTTGAGAACCACTGTGCAGTTATGAACCACTGTATGGCCAACGGTTCTCAAACTGGGGGGTGGGGCAGGCCTAAAGGGGTGTGAAATGGATCATGGGGGGTACCATGGGCAGAGTTAGGAGGAGACGGGGGGCAATGCTCCCCCAAACTTATGATGATGGAACCGTCTCCCCCTGCTGGGTGAGGGGCGTCAGGCTGAGAGTGGGGCTGGTCAGCGGTGGGGATCCTGGCGCCTCACATGGGCAGCCCCAGGCAGGTGTTGGGGGTGGGTTACCCTTAGGAGGGGAGGGGAGGGGAGAGGAGTGGACGCAGGGGGGAGGCTCCTGCAGGCAGTGGGCCTGGCACTGCTGGCAGAGCAGGGGACAGAGCTGGTCCAGCTCCACGCTCTGCACTTTGCTCAGCTGCTTTCATCTCTGGTCGGAGCACTGCTCCCAGCAGCCACCAGCGCCTCCCACAGCAGCAATAGCCTCCCACGCTGCCACTCTACAGGCTTCTGGAGGCAGCAGCTGCATCTGCGCTGCTGCCCACAGATAATCCTGATGACAAGGTGCAATTCCCCGCCACCGCTGCTATTTGCTGTGGCGGGTCACATCAGGCTCCGGAGCTGTGGGGGAGTTGCTGTTACCCATTGCCCCCTAAATTAAGCAGTCAAATTCCACCTATGATATGTAGGCCCTGTTATTTTCTGGAAGGGGGGAGGGTTTGAAGGGCACAATTGTTACACAAAATTCCACGGGGGGGGGGCTCCATTTAAAAAGTTTAAGAGCCACTAATCTAGGCTAGTTTGTTTATGAGAAGGTCATGTGAGATAGTATCAAAAGCCTTACTAAAGTCAAGATATACTACATCTACTGCTACC
The DNA here is from genome assembly GCA_007922155.1 of Mesoclemmys tuberculata. Classification (NCBI taxonomy): domain Eukaryota; kingdom Metazoa; phylum Chordata; order Testudines; family Chelidae; genus Mesoclemmys; species Mesoclemmys tuberculata. The sequence continues at coordinate 755,412 of ML675610.1, forward strand.
CACCCTCCATCCACAAAGATTGTTACCCCATCAAAGAAAGCTATTAGAATGGTTTGAAATGATTAGTTCTTGATAAATCCATGTTGATTGCTATCACCCTATTATCTTCTAGGTGTTTGCAAATTGATTGCTTGATGGTGTAACAAGCCTTGTGGATGGGTGGAAGCAGTAGATGTGGTATATCTTGACATCGAAGACAGGAGGGCTGTAATAGGGCATATAGTGCCAATCTGTAAAAAGGGGAGTAAGGACACTCCAGTGAATTACAGACCAATTGCTCCATTATCTTTTCAGATACTGAGTTAAAATGATTGATCTGTAATATACACAGCCAAATGGAGGCCCAGAGAATAGGCTGCAGAACTGTGAAAATATATGGATAATTAAAAAAAACTTACACTGAATCTGGGGTGTGCTGTTGTATATTTTATTTTCCTTTGTATTAGCTGCTGAAATAGCACCAGTTCAGGTGATTGCTGGAACTCTGGCTTAGGTCTGTAAATGCTTTTTTAAATATTTATGAGCTGATTTTGTTGCTGTTTTTTTTACCGCAAAGGCCTTGAGAGAGAGAGAGAATGATTTAGTGATTAGGACACTGGGCTGGGACTCAGGAGACTTGGGCTCGGTTCCCCACTCTGCTGCAAATTCCATATCTATGGTCTTAGGCAAGTCATTTAATCTCTGTGTGCTTCAGTTACCCCTCTTAAAGTGGGAACAATAGCCTTCTCATCCCTCACAGATGTGAGAATAAATACATTAATGTTTCTGAACTGATTAGCTGCTACAGTGGTGGGGGCAGTGAATAGATAGTCTTTGATCCAAAAGTCATGTTGACAGTTAACCACTACTCACTAGCATCCCTTTGCCAATAAACTGCGCCTTTATAATAGTGAACAAAAAAGAAAATTCATTAAGGAAACAGAGCACAATTTCAGCCTTTCAAATGTGTTGTGAAGGCCAAAAGTATAACTGGGTTCAAAAAAGAATTAGATAAGTTTAGAAGGATAGGTTCATCGATGGCTATTTGCCCCGATGGTTAGAGAAACAATTGGTTTGTCCCTAAACCGCTGACTGCCAGAAGATGGAACTGGATGAGAGCAGATGGATCACTTAATAATTGCCTGTTCTGTTCATTCCCTCTGAAGCATCTGTCAGAGACAGGATAGTGGGCTAGACAGACCATTGGTCTGACCCAGCATGGCTATTTTTATGTTAAATGGTGGTTAGAAACGACAGTGTGAGGGAAGAATCACTTAATTATGAAAATACCTTGTTAAATATTTTTTCTTTTCCACTGTGATGGACTAATTTTAAAAAGTGCATTTAGTAAACAAAGTATATTGCTGGGATCGTTATATTGTTATGTGCAGTGGCTGCAGTGCTTTCAAATGCCATTTTAATTTGTAACTGGCTAGTTAGAAAATAAAGACATAGTAGGAAGCAATTCTTAAAGAGGTTAAGGGCCCAATTCTCCAAACATTCACTGCAAAGTATAATGTTCATGACCATAACAGTCCCACAGTAATAAGCATTAGGCCTGTCACTAACTGTTTGCAGGACTGAGCCCTAAATAATCAGTAAATGAATGTTATGCAACTATCATTTTATTTTGGTGTTCTGGTGCCAGCATAAACCAATAAGGGTGAAGCCTGCAGAAATGGAATTCCTGAGATGAAATTAGAGCTCCCTAAAGCAAGATGTATCTGCTTACTTTGTTTTATATTATGTATGAATGCAGTTTTTCCTCTCTTCTTCTGTCTTTCTTTCTACTGCAGTCCTTTTGTGCCTGGCTTCTCCAAAGTGAGGTACAAACCAAGGCCTGATTTTTTTCAGAGGGATTCAACATCCACAGATCTCACTGGCAGCTGCTCAGGTCCTCTGAAAATTAAGCTACAACAGCTAGTGTTTGCCTTTAAGATGCAGCCCTAATTTAGGGGCAACATTGTGCATAATCCCCCACCAGGCTTCTTGTGGAGCAGAAGGAGGTGGAAAGGCTGCGTTGTCCTTTGAAGGCAGTGCAGCCTGCTCTCCTGGCCTTGCTCCAAAGCTCACGTCAAAAAGGTTCATGACTGCTTCTTATTCATTCCCCTTGGGGTGATGCAAGTCCCTTGGGACACATGGTGAGAGCTGTCCCTGTATTTCCTGGAGCACAAGTCCTGCAATTGTGACTAGTCCTGATATGGGGTGTTTCTGAAGAGGAAAGAGGGAGGCAAAGCCCGTCATCAATCATTTTCAACACTCCTGCACACCTGAGCCAGGGTCTGCCACAATCTAACCCTAATTAGTGAATCATCAAACTGCCCTCTGGGATAGAAAAGTCAGAACTATTGTTCTCATTTTACAGAGAGGTACATGGGAGAGCCGTGAGGTTGTATCAGGCCACCTTGCAAATAAACAAGCCCCACCGCACTTGAACCAAGTCATGATGCCTGAGCTGCAATCTGAGAGAGAAAAGAAAAATGATAAAATAACCATGAAGACCTACCAGAATCACTACCGCATTTATCCCAGGAAAGATTCTGATGATTCACGGGTGGCTCTCAAGTTGCCAGTCTTTTCACGTTGCTTGCTGTACATGCAATGCTGCTAGTCACCTGTTGTCAATTATAACATTCTATAAATCTAATGTTAGTAAAGCCAGCGGTGAGCTTCTCACTCCATGTGCCGGCTAAATGGACACAACGGGGGAAAAAAGTCATTCTTCAGAATGCGTTCCTGGAGGAGTTTCCATGAATCTGGCATTGTCACAAACTGATAGATCTATTAAGAAAAATGCAAGTGGGTGTTTTGAAACAAATAAGGATCCTGGCTTTGTATTGTCAACATGGTTTTAGGTACCACATCACCAAACACCACCACTGCAAGCTCTTGTTTAATAAATCAAAATAGTTTACTGTGATGACAAATATTTTTGTTAGAAACCACATTGCCCTCTTTTATATGAATCTCATCACTGTCTCAATTCCTGTGTTTTCTGACATTGCAGTACCAAAGAAACATGGAAAATAAAATACAGCATGGTGAAATTACTCATTTCAGTGGAGCCTATATGGTATTTTAGAGGACAATTAAAAACATTTCATTTCAAGCACAGGTTGTCAAATTCTTCCTTCACTTACCTGGGAGCAACTCCATGAAACTCAATGGAGAGTCACCTCTGGTAAGGAGGGAAGAATTTGGCCTGGGGCAACTCCCTTCACCTTTCTTTTTCAATTTCCTACTCTGTAAAACAGGGATAAAATTTACCCACCTCTGCCTCCCAATTTCACAGGGGGTGTTGAGGTTAGTTTTTGTCTGTACAGAGCTTTGAACGTATAAAACGTACTAAAAATATCAAATATCATTATTGTTGACTCTAAGTACATTCTGCCTTTGGTGCAATTCACTTCCATTTATATTAACAGGAGACAGGCCCTTGCAGTGAGTGGCAAAATGAAGCACATCAAAACAGAAAGAAAACACGTATTAGAATTTTCCAATCCCCTGATGAAGAATTTTTGTTAAATTTTGAGGGGAAATAAGTATAAAGATCCCTATTCTGCTCTCAGCAACACTAGTCCAAAACCAGAGTAGTTTAAGGCGTCATTCTGAGGTTAGGCACTGATCCTGTAAACATTACATTCAGAGGTAACTTGACACACATCAGTAGTCCCACAGGACTGACTTTACACATGAAGTAGTTCCTTTCACGCACATGCCTGAATTTTTGCAGGATCAGGCCCTATCCACTGGTGTTACTGAGAATAGAATTTTGCCCAAGATATTTAGTATGTGGCTTTAGTGAAAATGCGTGTGTATACACACACATGTTTGTATATAAAATCATGTTTGTTTTAGTAACAGAAAAATAATCCATGAAGTCAGGTCCCTTAAATCAGACAACCTGTACAAAGGCATGCAAAGTCTCCTAAGTGCATTAGGAAAGATATATAAAGCTCCAGTACTACAGAGTTAAAGACTTAATATGCTGTAATGGGAACTTTATATAATTAGTTTGTAATATACCTATTGCTGTTATGTATCATTTCATGGTTTGATCCAACACAAAGCAAGGGTTTTAGTGATTCTTGGGTGAGAGACTGCAGATTGTTTAAAAAAATTAAAAAGTAAGTATATGTTTATTGGCTCCGCTTACTCGAAAAAATTGTTTTGATTATTCGTAAAACAATTGATTCAACTCAGTTTGAGAAAGTCAAGATATCTCATTTTTTACTGCCTACACAATGTATTGGGCAATCTAATTCAGAGGAGATCCAAGGTACAGTACAGTGGACGTACATCAAAACAGATGGTTACAGCAGGCCCTGATTGGAAAGTGAAGTGTAATTTAAGAAATATTAACAACAGAAAGATAACACAAACTCAGCTCAGATTTTGGACTAGTTACTCTCCCAGAGGTTCAAAATGATGATTTGAAAGATGGACAGAAAAAATGTTAAATGAATATAAAAGAAACATTATTAACCCCGTTTTTATTTTTCCAATGTTGCCTAAACACAAGGCTTTAAATAACCTCAAAGAATTAAATGACAGATCAGTTCTGTCTCAGTCTAAAATTTGGTAATAAACTAACAAAATTCTAACACTGAGGCAGCTTGTTTAAATGTATTTATAATACCCTATTACCAGTGACCATCTTTTCTATGATGCCTGTCTGTGTCTCTCTTCTTTTGTCTGGATCTGAGATCCTCTGCTACTCCATCTACTTTGTATTACCTGAAAAGGTTTGATTCTTTACACCAATGGGATTTTTTGACTCAATGCATCATTCAGCTGTATCTGTAGAAACATGAAACCCTGAGAGGGTATCAAAGTGAGAACTACGGCTTTATTGAGTTTTGTATACGGCAAAAGGGTTTAGTCATTTGGCCCAATTACAGCTAGAAGGCTGAATTTGCAGCTGGTTAGTTCATGATGTAACTGGTAGTATTTGGTAAGAGAGGAGACATAAAAAACCGTTTTCGTGCAGAAGATCATTGTGAAAGGCTATGTGTACTTCAATTTCAAACAGGTCTTACTAGTGTTTTCTCCTCACAGGGGAAGTTGCTGACTTGTACTTGCTTCCAAAACTAGAATCAATGTGCTCATCCTTAAATAATGTATTGTTGCAATATTTATATTGAAGAATAGGGCTAAAATCCCTCTGTCATCGAGCAAATTGACTCATGTTTCATGCTTTTTGGGTCATCTGATACTTTATTTCACAGCTGTGATATTATGACCAGAAAAAAATTAAGTGTGTGTGTATGGTGGGCATGTTTAAAGAGCTTTTAAAAAATAAACTAGTAATATGCAAATGACTTAAAATCAATAGGATAATATTTGAATGACTTCTGATGTCCAGTAATGAAGAGATTGTAGCAGTATTGAAAATCACATTTAGGACAAGTTTTCTTGTTCAAATGTTTTAGTAAACCGCAATCAGACACAATATTAAAAATACAAAAGACAGTCCAGGAAAACTGTATAAGGCTATGTACACTAGTCAGAGTTATGATGACACCTAAAACTACTTAAACTTTGCTTCTTTCCAGTGACTTTGTCAGAATATCTGTATAATATATGTATGTAGCCTTATAATTCACAGTATCGTGAAGTATTCCCTCTTTGGACTGTCTATTGTATATTTCAGTGGCTCACCATTTTCCTCCATTCCTGCAAAGCTGTAATTTCATTAATTTCCAGCAGTGAGTTTGCAAGCTGACAAACTACTAAAAGATTTGAATGAGCGAGAGCTGGAAAACGGAGAGTCAAAATGTAAATATTTTATTCACAATGTAAATCACCTCAGTTAATCATAAAGGCCAGATGACAGCAAATTGCTTCAAATGAAACTAATACCTAAGTGGACTTCTTTTTCCTGAAAAACGAATAACAGTCAGCAGATCTGGAATGTGCACTCCTCTCCCATGAAAACATTTTTCCACTAGGGCTTTTCCAAAAAACCAGAAGTTAAAAGTTTAACTAGTACACGTTATAAAAGAACAAATTTGCCATGACACTTAAACAAATACATGAATTAGTGTGTTTTGACTTTTGGGTAGGGAGTTTATTTTGTCAAGACAAGATTTGAAAAAAAGAAATTTGATTTTATATCATTTTCAGTAAAGAACTTCTAGATACCTACCAGTACAGTATTTTACTGTACAAACAAAGCTATAATATGTTATGGACCTTTCCATTTGAAGATTTCAAAGCATTTTACAAAACCTAATTAATTAAGACTCACAGCACTCCTGTATGGTACGCATAATATTAATGTTCATTAATTCATGTTAATTAATGTTAATATCCTCATTTTACAGATGGAGACACTGAGTCATAAGAAGTTAAGTGACTTGACCCAAATTTACCAGCAAATCAGTGGAATAGAATCCAGGGGTACTGACTTCCATTGTTTCATACTACTAAAGAATATTAATTTTCGTTAGAGAATTGCACAAACAAAACAAATAGTATTCAAGCAGAAAACAATATAGAGAAGGTTTTAACATGCTATTGCTGGAACAAAGTGTAATCTGTAACAGTGAATGTGATTATGCTCTAAGCTTTGTGATCATTTTCGTGGTGGGACTTACAGGGTACAATGGCTACTTGAACTACTCTTCATCTAATGAAACTAAATCTGACTTTTTAGTCACAATAGCAGGTGTTTGTTTGTCTCGCCCTTTTTCCTAATGTCTTTTGGCTGGAACCTGATTCCACCACATACATTGACGCAAATCTGCACTATTATAGATTTGTCACATGCATCACCTACTGATTGCTAAAATGCAGGTGCATGCAATAAAATTTATTGCACCACCTACTGCGTTGCTAATACCACTTTCCGCAGCATCTGACTTCTCGCTACAGATCTCTCATCCAAGTATTATATTCAGCTCAGCCTTCCCTGGTACAGTACCTTAAATGCTGGGCAAGAAGAATCACAATGCAATGTGCCAGCATGGTTCAATGAAAGACACATTCAATAAAATTCTTACATGTATCCAGCCATGGCCAAAAGAGAAGGGATCCATCTCATGGAAAGTAACAATAATCTCATGAGAGAGAGAGAACAGGTTTCCATAAGATTTCCAGATCCATTTTTTATGCCCAAGGGATTGAGGGAGGTTTTGGATAAGGACCACAACTTCTAGGTGCTGATTTAAACTGAACTTGTAAACTAGGGACTAATGAGGAGAATTTTTTATATTGTAGGCTATGACTATGTCATCAGATCATATTGAGGACACCTCCCCATCTGATCACAACCACATAGATCATATCCTTTCCCATTTGCAACTGCAAACCACACAGTGGCAACTACACCAGTTAATTATTTGGAACAGTATTTAATTAATTTTAAATGTTTTGCTGGTGAATCCTGTTTCTTCTTCTCTTAAGCAATGACATCAATTAGAGAGAAACATCCTGGATCATCATCATCTCCCCCAGCTGCTTTTTACAGGCATCCAGATTCTTCTTTGCAGTAAAAAGCTTGGATATCTCTAGAAACATGAAGGACCTAAGAGGAGCAGCCAGCATTATGTGACCTGGAAACAAGTGCTCCATGGACTAGTGGTGATAAATGGATCGTGGTTTGATAACCATTGGCCCAAGAGCAGGGCTAAAACTGAGTCTCCTCACACAAACTACTAAAACCTTCTTGTGATTTAACAAACTTGTATGTAATTACCAAAAACCCAAGATAGGCATGCAGGTATATATGACAAATACAGCAGGGTCCTGTTAATGGGCATGGACCTTGGCAGAAACAGGGCTGCTAATTAAGGGCCAAATTGCACCTGTCTCTGCCAGTGTGTATGTGGGAGTGGGAAGAGAGTTTAAGGAATTCTGTTCTCTTATCCCATGGTCAAGCATAATCCTGGTCCTTGTACTCCTTGACTGGGGGTCTCTAGCAATGCTGGCAGCACGGTCAGGACAGTTCTTGCTCCATTTCAATGACAGCCATTGTAACAGGCCTCATGAAGGGGGAGCACATGCTGCTCTGGTCTACACCCCCACCTTCCAATCTCTTGCAAGCAACAGAGAAAGACACACTCATAAGGGAAGTTAGGATGCTTTCATTTGTAACCTTGATGGTAGGTAGAACAGGAGAGACTGAGGGCCCAAAAGAGCCAAGTATTTTAGGCATCGGGTTTAGGCCATTGCCAGACAAAGGATCCCAGACAAGATGTACCACTTGTCCGTTCTTGAATGGAATTTCCTATGTTCCAAATACTGAGCAAACTCTATTTATTTATAATAGAACAGCATCTGGTTTTGTAGAGATGGTATACTGCACATTCTTTTTCTCTATTTGTAATTCTCTCAGCTAAGTTTAAACATTTAAAAGTAATTTAATTAACAATATTAATTTAATCAGATTCACAGGTCGGCAATTTGCTTTGTCATTTAAATGAGGGGGTGACTCTCTAATGGCCTGGAAATTTGGTTCTGTTCAAGGTAAATTTAGAGATTTCTCTAAAACTTATCTAAACTACATGCACCTCCATGGGTTAAAAACTAGGCTAAAGTTCTCTCAAGATCAAGGCCAGGATTTTCAAAAGTGACTAGTGATTTTGGGCAGCCATTTTTATATACCTTAAAGAAGCCTGCTCTTCAAACAGGGCTGAGCACTCTGAAAATCAGGTTCCTTTAAGGTGCCTCAAGTTTGGCAGCTAAAAATTGAGATACTTAAAAATCACTATTCACTTTTGAAAAAGCATGGTTCAGTTTCCTGATGAGAATCCTAATGAGATCATTAGTACTTCCTAGATCAGAAAATAAGAAAACATGAAATATACAGTAATTGTCTTTGCAAACAAGCTGAACAAGTTCACCTCTCTACTTCAGCTTCTCCATATGAAAAAGGGGGGTAGTAACACTTCCCTACACTAACTCCCAGGAGTCTGGATTCTGCTTTCAGTTACTTTGGAGTAACAGAGTTTGGAATCTGCCACAAACTGTGATTAGTTAATCTATAACTGCTGACAGTTACCACGATCCCACTTGCACTATAACTTGTATATAGTCTGTAGGGCAGAGACCAAACTCTCACATTCATTTCTAGATGCAGCCCGGACACTTATTAGCACAATAGATAACTTTTATTTTTCCGTTGTGGGTTTTTCAAATACCACTAAATAAACTTAGCTGTCTTTAGCTGTGACCGGACAAGAGACAGCTGAACATGTTGGCTTATAGAGAGTAAGCTCACTCAGAGCTGTTTTATGAATTTATTGCTTTGTAAACATTTTTGATCAACAGTTGCTATGGGACGTTTTAGCTGATCTACATTCTAAAAGCTTATTAGTAACTGAACATCTAATTTTTTGTATGACCAAACTGTATTAGATCATCAGCTTTTGAGATGATCTGGATGCTGGAACAGGAGTTGAGGCAGATATTGCTGGCTGCAAGCTTAGTCTCCTAGATCAGGGGAGAGTGGTGTAAAGTGCTACCTGGTGGGGTGCCTGCCCCATCCCCACCCCACCCTGCCGGGCCATGGAAAAATAGTTTTGCTTGAAGCCGGTCCCTGGTGCAAAAAAGGTTGGGGACCACTGTCCTAGATGGAGTTCTGTAATAGTCCACACAGGAGACTCTAGGCAACAGAGACTGGGGCAACATGTGCCAGCTTGGATAGTATAATCATAGCATAATTTAGAGAAGGCACCTGAGCTCTGTGCGGATTTGAAATCTGAGTCCATGGTTTGCAAATGGCCCCTGACTTGAGTGAGGCTTAAAAAAAAAACCCCAAAACAACCCTGGATCCTCTTCTCCCCCACACAGACACACACATGCAAAAGTCCAGATGCAGATCCACATTTGTAGTCTAGGGCAACCTCTACTATAGCTAGATTACGCAGCCTACCAAACTCCTGTGAAGAGGCTGCTGCGCCTGCACAGATCTAGTACAGCCAAGAACTATATATGCTTTCTCCTAAACATATAGTACAACTGCAGCTAAGTGGTGGATTATGTTCAGAAATGAATGAAACGGTCAATGAAAACAGTGATTTTTACCAACACAACCACCACTGTTTAACCATTATACCAGAGAGTGTCATCTTGTCTAAGGGGGTCTGGAAATCTGAGGCTGACAGGGACAGTACAATATCTAGTATGGTCCCTGAAAGGAACAGGAGTATCTGGAAACAACATAATTCTGACTGGCAGATGCTGGCATCATTACTAGGCGTAGTCCTTTCTCAAGGAGGTACCCAAATGAGGCTGTCTGGCTTACCCACAGGTCTCTGGACATTTTTCTTGGCAGGCATAGGGATCACCAGTTATGTAGCATTGTGGTTTTTGCTGATGAGGAAGGAGAGGCTTGTGGTGAAGGCACTGGACTGGTTGATTAAGCGATGTGGGTTCTGTTCTGAGCTCTGGCAGGTTTTCTTTGCATCTTTGGCCTAGTCACTTGGGCCACAGTTTTTAAAAGTGCTCAGCACCCACAAATGGGATCAGAATTTCCAAAGAGCTGCACTTCCATTTGGGCACTTAAATAAGCGGCCAGCTATTTGAAGGCGTTCTCCTGAAAATCTGGCCCACAAGTGTCACAATGGGAGCTCTGAGTGCTGAGCACTCCTGTGAAAATGCTCTTATTGAGATGCCTGTTATGGGAATTGAGTTCTTCAGTTCGCCGCCTCCCCCCAACTCCCGTTGTGAGTGCTGAGCGCTTGCATATCCATCCGTGAGCTGTTCTGAAAATCTGGTTCCACATCACTTTCTGCCTCAGTTTCTGGTAAAATGGGGAGAAGGGCTCTTTCCCTACCTCACCATAGTGCCTGTGAGGATAAGTTCACTGATTTACTGTATGTAAGGTGCTCAGATAATTCTGCAGCAAGGGGAGGGATTTGCAGATCTCAGTGTAATGGCACACCAATCATTTGTGTAAGCATGAGTGTGTTCAAGGGACTGACTGAGAGTCAGGGATAGCTCTGTGTGAAACTCATAATTCTGCTGGTTCAGAGAATTTTCATCTATTATTATTTATTTATCGAGAGAACATTACACAGAATTTTCTCATAGGTCTGCTGAAGGATGTCATTCATAGTGGCTGTCCCCAGGTTATGTTTGCTAAACACCAGGTGCCTCAAATGCATGGTGTTTTCAGGGAGGGGAGAATGACAATTTTAGGATAATTGCTCTTTTCAATCCCTTTGCTGTCCATTGGGATTAGAGGGGTGTGTGAATTATAACCATTTTCCATTCAAGTAGAGGAATGCTGATAATATTTTACAGTGCACAGGAGTACCACAAAGCAATTTAGGACAGGAAGTGAAAAACCAGAATGCTGTGTCCAATGTAAATTACATGAGGTTTCTAAGGAAGCAAAATAAATACTCAAATTGGAATTTGGCCAAGATAATGACAGTAAGACCCACAGTCTTGTGAAAAGTACCAGAAGGTCAACATAAGACAACTGCTGCAGACTGTAGTTTCAATCTCCAGCAGTAGATGGCACTTCCAGCAGCCCATCTCCCCTTGCACCATGCCAGGACATTCATTGCTTCAGGCTGACTCAGAGGTAATTGCTAACACCGCTTCCTACGGCCCCTGAGTTTTCCCTACAAATCTCTCAGTCAAGTACTATATTGAATTCAGCCCAGCCCTCTGTGATGCAGAAACTTCAATGCTTTGCAAGAAGAATCACACTGCAAGCTTTGTGTTACTTCTGCCAGTGTCAGGATAAAAACAGCAAAAGAGCACAGCAGTATCGTGACAAGCGTTACTGAGTTTTCAAATATCAAGTGCAATGAAACCCAGTAGTTGTGACATTCTGAGAGACAAGTTTACTACAATATAAGCCACATGGTTGGTACAGGAGTGTTTTATAGAGTGAAGAGTGATTTTAAATAGCTCAGTGGGACAAAAAGTTTCTTATTACAATGATTGTTATCTTTGGTGGTGGAGCAAGGGAAAGAGGAAAGGATAGGCTGGTGCTTCTTGGGTCTGAAGTTACTAGGTGCTCACTGCCTCTGGGGAAATGCTAAGTGACGTCAGGTTCCTTTAGCTTCAATGTGAGTTCAAGGATTGGAAGGGCTCAGCACTTCACAAAATCAGGCCTTTTGTCTATGAATTTTCCTCAAATTACAAGTATATCTGTCAAAATACACCTAATGGATTTATTTATGTGTATATATAATTTTTCATTTTCATGTAATAAACAATGAGTAGTGAATATAAAGGGACAACAGCTGGGAGAATATCTCTAGCTGCCCACAAATATTTGCTCCAATAAATAATTCAATTTGCTTTGCCTGTGTTTAGTGTCCCATTTAGTGAATATTCTAGAGTAGTGTTAGGAATGGTGTTGGAAACAGCATTTCAAGGGAATACTGGAGAATAGTCATTTCAAGTGAATTAAAGGGAGCATTTGTTTCTGAAATCTGATTCTAAGAATTATCTTTACCCAACTGGGAAATAGAGACCATAGAATCTATATGCCCTATCAAAACTAACCAACAATTTGAAATGATTTGGTAGTTTCACCGTGACATGAAAACCAGAAATTTTAGGGCTTCAAATGATTTTGTCCCTGTGACCAAAAATCAGCATTGCTTTTTAAAATGCAGTTTTTTACTATGAGAAGTGATACATGGATATTATTTCCAGTTTCATAGGACCATGGACTTTAGCTAGTGAACATGGGCAGCAATTAATTTTCATATGCAAACTTATGGCACAGTAAAAAGAGTTTTGGATCAGTGATGGCTTAAGCCATGTAGGCCTAGATACTCAAATGTATTTAGGTTCCTAATGTCCATTGAAATCACTGGCCGCTAGAAGCCTAATTATCTTTAAGGCTCTGGGCCTCACTGGCACAATAGACCATGTCATCTCTGAGACAGCAAATAATGGTCTATAGGAGTCTCTGTGGGTGGGCACTGGGAATTCTTGGGCAATGTCAACTGTGAAAGTCCATGTAGCACAGTTCAAATGGAGTCATGCTATGTGGAACCGGGGAGAACTGCAGGAGTCTCCACAGCAGGCATGGAGCTTCCTTTGGTGGCAGGAGGAAGCGATGGGGTTATAACCCAATCCGTGGGGGAAGGATGCTAATCTAACCTATACACATCTCTGCAACAGAGTCTTTTAGGGACATCATCACAGGGAGGAGGGGATCTGAACAGTGGCACCTGGAGGAGGAAAGGATCTCCAGAACTCACTCCATCTTATATATCCTCCTGCCAGTTCAGGGTCCTTCACAGGAGAACATACTATAGTGCTATTTTTCAACAAAGCCTTGACATGATAGGACAGAACTCTTATGGCTATTGCCTCACTCATTCACACAGGGACTGCTAAAAAGTGCACAGGTGCAGTGGTGACCATGGCCTGACAGGCCGGTAGCGATTTCTGAACTATACAATCATCAAGTGTTCACAGGTCATCTACAACTACTCACTGGAAATTGTACCCAGGGCAATCATTTTGGTTTTCAAGTATGTTGGAGTGATCCCTAGGAGTGATCACAGAAGGTGGGGACATGGTCTGCCTCCTATTTTCTGAGGAAAAGCTAGATTTGGTTGAATGCCTCCACCGCACACACCTTTCAGGAGGGCTGGCAGGAGTCTCTCCATTCATTGGAGCGCTCCGTGCAGTTTGAGGGTTCTTATTCTATTCTTTTGGGTTGACCAAAATGTGGCTTTGGCCCCTTGAATGCTCCTCCCTACCTGACCTGCAACCACAGAGGCATTTTATTACTGAATAGAAATCTAAGAATCAGTTTTGGCCAGAGTTGCCTTGGACAGTTCACTTACTAACATTGCTTTGGTTTTATTTAAAAAATGTCTTGACAAGCACTGACATTTTTGGAACTCTTAAAGCACAAAAGATTTATTCCTAAAGGCCTAAATTGGCATTTCTTCCTAGCAAACAATGTGATGTGCTACTATGGTAATTTCTAGCCACTGGCTGAAAGGGAATGAGCCCAGATTGCAGCTTTCTAAACCTTAAAAATGTATTTTATGTGCATTTTAGTGCTAGTGCTGCATTAACTGCTCTGTAGATTTAAGTTTTCCCTTCATCCACAAAACAGGTAAAGTAAGGACACTGCAGTGTAAGCTTTCCCCTCAAGCCTGCTTCTGTTCCTCAACCCTGACAGAGAGCGACCACCTTATAATTGCTTTGCTGAGGCTGCCAAGAAGGACCACATCGGTGGTCACTATTTTATCATAGTGACCTCTGCCACCTGAGATATGGACTAAGAGCACTGATTTCACTGTACATAGAACTGCTGGGCAATTGACCAGTTTGAGGGGCTAGGGAGACAAAGCCAAATATGGAGTAAAATTCTGCTCTCCAAGCCACATGAAAGATCTCAGCTCTGATATCCTGCTAGCACTGGAGTTCCATGCAAAGTGGGGAGAACAGAACAGCAAAGTGGGTGGGTATCAGTTGTGTGGCTGTGAGAACTTAATTTTTGCCTGGCTGTTTTCAGTGGGACTTGATGATATATGATTTGAGTAGCCATGGGGCCTTACCATTTTCAGTTATGTCCTTTTAAAAATTCTATTGAATACATCTGAGGTGATATCTGTACCTCTCTTGGAGAGGTGGTAATATCTTTTTTGTTACTTCAGTTCATAACGTGGGGGTCTTATTGGATCCTTGATTGAGTTTTGGGTGTGTGGATAGCACCAGTATCCAAAAATGCTTTTCTCTAAGTTCTTTTAACTTGACGAACATAACATAAGAACAACCGTACTGGGTCAGACCAATGGTCCATCTAGCCCAGTATCCTGTCTTCCAAAGTGGCCAATGCCAGGTGCTTCAGAGGGAATGAACAGAATAGGTAATCATCAAGTGATCCATCCCCTGTCGTACATTCCCAGCTCCCAGCAAACAGAAACTAGGGACACTTCAAAGCATGATTTTGCATCCCTGCACATCCTGGCTAATAGCCATTGATGGATCTATCCTCCGTGAACTTATCTAGTTCTTTTTTGAACCCTGTTATAGTCTTGGCCTTCACAACATCCTCTAGCAAAGAGTTCCACAGGTTGACTGTGTGTTCTGTGAAGAAATACTTCCTTTTGTTTGTTTTAAACCTGCTGCCTATTAATTTGGTGATCCCTAATTCTTGTGTAATGAAAAGGAGTAAATAACACTTCCTTATTTACTTTCTCCACATCGGTCATGATTTTATAGACTTCTCTCATATCCTCTCTTAGTCGTCTCTTTTCCAAGATGAAAAATCCCAGTATTATTAATCTCTCTTCATATAGAAGCTGTTCTATAACCCTAATCATTTTTGTTGTCCTTTTTTGTACCTTTTCCAATTCCGATATATCTTTTTTGAGATGGGGCAACCAGATCTGCATACAGTATTCAAGATGTGACCGTGTCATGGGTGTATATAGAGGCAATATGATATTTTCTGTCTTATTATCTATCCTTTTCCTAATGGTCCCCAACATCCCAACAACATTTTTTGACTGCTGCTGCACACTGAGTGGATGCTTTCAGAGAACTATCCACAGTGATTCCAAGATCTCATTCTTGAGTGGTAACAGCTAACTTAGACCCCATCATTTTATATGTATAGTTGGGATTATGTTTTCCAATATGCATTACTTTATATTTATCAACATGGAATTTCATCTGCCATTTTGCTGCCCAGTCACGCAGTTTTGTGAGATCCTTTGTAACTCTTCACAGTCTGCTTTGGACCCACTTATCTTCAATAGTTTTGTATCATCTGCAAACTTTGCCAGCTCATTGTCTATCCTTTTTTCCAGATCATTTATGAATATGTTGTATAGTATTGGTCCCAGTACAGACCCCTGGGGGACACCACTATTTACCTCTCTCCATTCTGAAAACTGACCATTTATTCCTACCCTTTGTCTCCTATCTTTTAACCAGTTACTGATCCATGAGAGGATCTTCCCTCTTATCCCATGACAGCTTACTTTGCTTAATAGCCTTTGATGAGGGACCTTGTCAAAGGCTTTCTGAAAATCTAAGTACACTATATCCACTGGATCACCCTTTTCCACATGCTTGTTGACCCCCTCAAAGAATTCTAGTAGAGTGGTGAGGCATGATTTCCCTTTATAAAAAACATGTTGACTTGACCCCAACAAATCGCGTTCATCTATGTTTCTGATAATTCTGTTCTTTACTAGAGTTTCAGCCAATTTGCCTGGTACTGAAATTAGGCTTACCGCCCTGTAATTGCCAGGATTGCCTCTGGACCCTTTTTTAAAATTTGGCATCATATTATCTATCCTCAAATCATTTAGTACAGAAGCTGATTTAAATGATAGGTTACATACCACAGTTAGTAGTTCTGCAATTTCACATTTGAATTCCTTCAGAACTCTTGGGTGGATACCAGCTAATCCTTGTGATTTATTACTGTTTAATTTATCAATTTGTTCTAAAATCTCCTCTAATGATATCTCAATCTGAGCCATTTCCTCAGATTTGTCAATGCAGAAGGTCAAATGCAGACCATGTCATGGTTATCTGTACATTCCTCACCTCCAGAAAAGATTGCTGTGGTGTGCTGTAGTCTAGAATGATATAGATGTTCCAAAGAAGTGGTTTCCAGTTTATTTCTGGCCCCTACTCATTGTGTTAGTTTTGACTTATAGTGCCCTTTGTGAACTGGGTCTTGTGTATCCTAAATGCCACCCCTCTCTCCATGATATCCCTGGCAGTTGAGATCAGCTGAGATGTTTGCCCTGAGAGTCCCTAGATTTGTGGATCTGGGGTCTGGTGGTTAGATTATTCTTATCAAAAACCTCTTGTCTGTGGAACTTGCTTTCCCACCCCCAGCTTGGTCTGAAATAGCCCAAATGTATTGAGCTTCTCAACATGTAGCATAACCTGTTTACAAAGGCCTTTCCTTAGGGCATCAGTTTTCCCCCAGTATCATGTTTAACATTTTGTAAATATGGAATTTTTATAGCTATTTTACAATGTTATATTTTGGGCTTGCCTACAATGTTTGTGACAATACATTTATAATTTTTTTTTTTAAATCATGTAGTAACTACATACATGGTCCTGTGGGAGAAGAAGAGCAAGGTGAGTGTATAATAGTTTATTCTGCATGACGGAGTCGGTAGTATATTATGCGTGATGCACTAGCTAAATAGTCTGATAAATCACAGGGCTGGCAAGATGTTTCTCAAATCCTTAGTGGATCTAACCTTCTTGGAACTCAGTATAATTTTTGAGTGCCCTTCTGTTGAACTTAGTGTAGGTGTGGATGAGAGACCCTATAATGAACGATGTCCACATACATGCACAGACACCACAGTCATCAGCTTACTCCATACATGCAGCACTGGGAATAGAATTTATGACCTTTGCCTCTACAAACACAGCTGCTCCACAAATGATAGGCTCTGTAGCCAGCAGAGGGAACTGATTAACACTCAAACCGGTCTGATTTCCTCCCCCTCCTTCCCAGCCCCTGCCATCTAGAAGAAGGCACTGGTTCGCACTTACTTTCAAGAAGAGTCCCTTCCATCTAACTCCTTGACAGCTTGCCCTTTCATCCAAAATGCACTGGATTTTATTTAGCTGGCTTCTTCCATGAATATAAACTTTTGCACAAAATCTCAGTACATTAAAAGATGGTCATATGCTAAATAGCGATCCAATTCAATTACACAATTGAGACACATTAAATTCATTATACACCAAAGTAATATGAAAAACCTTTGCTACATTTCAGAAATATATGAATGAAGACCAAGCAGAATTGTTTATTGGTGAGTAGTACATCTATAATTGCAGAGATCAGACCTAGCTATTACATAGCTCTCACACGAGGGGATTCAGGGCTAGAATTCTTGTCATTCAGGGGCATGGGTGTAATCCTTTAAAATTAAGCGAAAGGAGAATTCTGTTGACAGTTGCCAGTAGTAGATCCCTTATCCTCTTTGAGGACATGTCACAGGGAGGCAACATCACTCACCCACATAATCCCAGTATACCCCAGCAGAAAAATTAGGAAGCATCCATTATCATTATTTATTATTTTAAATCTCCTTAATTTTCATCAAAAATGAAACAATCAGCCCATGTTCCATTGTCCTTTCTTGTTGCCCAGTGTAGCCCTTCCTAATAAGCTGATGACCAAATGTTATTCTTAGAAGCACAACATTTGTGGGAATAGAAAATTGTCTCCCTGAAGGTCAAAGAACCCAGGAACACAGGGTAGCAGGTATGTCAAGAAACCCCTTCCTGTCTGAGATGTGTAAAATGAAGTGGTGGGAGAGGGGTGAAAAATTCTTGAGCTGCTCTGCCTGCAGAGTGTGTGAGGTGCCTGAGTGCTCCTTATTCCTGCTGGAGAAGTGAATAGCTCGTACCCTCTCCCTGGTGTCTGCTGCTGGACAGTGGCAAAGTAGCCTGTTCACTCCCCCCCCCAATGGATTTTCAAACCGATTTGCAGCTCTTTGATTCCCCGGCAGATTCTATATGATATCAATTTCTTAGCTTATGCTGCAGTACTTCCAGGTGCATTACAAACCTTCCTTCGCCAGCTCATTTGCACCAGACGCTTGGTGTTGGTTCTTCCTGTTCTTATAAACACTATTTCTTATTAGTGTTACTGATCTTTTAATTTTCTGTCTCACATGCTCAGAGTTCTGTCCCAGTGTTCCATGCCCACAGTGAAAACTTTTATTTAAAAATAAATAGGAGGCAGTGCCCTCAAAGGCTGCTATGACAATTATTTCTTAGAGCAAAAATTAGCATATGATAGATGTAGTGAGGGGGCGTGGCCTCCCTCCAAGATTGACAAATAGGGACTGCCATTCACCCCCTGGTGGGCGAGGCCAGGAAGGCCACATCCACCATGCTAGAAGCAGACGGGCGAGACAGGAATAGGAAGTATAAAGTGTGGGCCCTTTATCTCAGCTGCGTGGGGAGCTGCCTGAGGAGAGGGACGTCTCTCCTCTGCAGTTGCTGTCCATGCCCGACCGTTGCAGTACCGGGGACTGGAGAAGCCGCCGGAGCTGCCAGAATTTCCACCTGCTGGGGATGCCATTGGGCTGTTGGGATTACCCCTTGCTATTTACCCATGGATACAGACAACGATTCTAAGGCCCAGGTTCTCCAAGGAAGGGCAGTAGGAAGTAGCCCAGGGGAACCAAACAATAGTCTGGTTGTGCTTTGGCTTGATACCACGTTGGTGCATTTTGGCAGGAGCCCCGCTGACCCAGTGGCACAACTTTCTGCCACTGTGCCACTCTGGACTGGGAGCCAGTGGGGCTGGGTCCCCCTACTCTTCCCTGCTGTGGACCCCACCCTTGGGGTGGCGGCTATCTCATCATAGGCCAGGAGGCCTGATGTTGCTTACCCCCTCCCTGTCAGCCCCTAAACTGCTTAGTTGCCCTGCCCTGTCTGAGGGCCTGGGCACCAGAAATAGCTAATTCCCTGCTTTGAGTCTGCCTACACAGGCTGACAGTGAGGGGGCCGAGGCCTCCCTCACAGACTTGCAAAGACAGATGGCCAGACACTCCTATAACAAATATTCAACGAATGGGGAAAGGCAGCATTAGCTCACTTCAATTCCCTCCCAAATAAGTATTTCTCCACAGAATTGCGGACTGTTCTATGCACCAATGGCCAGCCAGAGACTGACTCTCATGTGTCTCCTCATTTTTATCCACCATTTTGGACATGGACCTGGGAGTCACACTTCTTCTTCACGTGCTGTTTTCAGGGAGCTGATGGTTAGAGAAAGAGTATTTCAGGTTTACACACTGCCTTTGAGGAAGAGGCTCAGAATTCATGAGGACATTGACTCTCTCCCACCTTTCTTTTAGGACAGTGCAGTTGTAGGACCACAGCAGAGGTTAAAATTCTGTGTGCTCACAAACAAGCTTTGGGGAGCCAGACTTCAGGAAGAATGGGTGCTAAAGAATTGTATTGCATGATAGACAGGAGCATCACCAAAGACTAGAAGGGCTGAAGTGGCAATTTGCTCCCAATATTTCTCACACCAGTACCAATCTCTGCAAAAAATATTAATTGAATTACCATGCCATCAGGTGAACGAATAAAAATAACATGATGCATGTAATACTCAGTATATAAATAATTTTTCATACGCACCTCCCACTTTTTACATGAACTTAATTTTACCAACTATAGTATGTGTGCATCACACACGATTTCTTGGCAAGATTGTAGATAAAGGGACCTGTGCTTGCTCATTCTGCCTGAGGTGGCTTAGGCCTAAAGAACCAAAGGCGAGGATGCACAGTGGATAAGGCAAAGTGATCTTCTGGTTATAGCACTAGAGTAGGGCCCAGAAGAACTGGATTCAAGTCTCTGTCATCTGTATGTGCCTCCATTCCCCAAATGAAAAAATGAAGGGGAACAGTACTTCCCTATGTCACACACGTTTGTGAGGCTAAATTCATGGATGTTTATGAGGCTTTCCGATACCATGGTGATGGGGATCAGTACCTAGAAACAGTGCTTAATGTGTAATAAAAGTGCTGCCAGGGCTCAAGCAATTTTTTTTTCATTCATAACTGATGCAGCAAGCTTGGAAGTGCCAGGGCTTTGAACGGCCAAGCCAAGAGGTGCTGGGTCTCAGCCCTGACAAGCCCGGGCACAAATTAAGCACTACCTAGAAAGTAAGTATAGTGTTCAGCCTATGTAACTAGGGGACTGGTACAAAGCCCATTGACTTCAGGGTTTTTTCTATTGATTTTAGTGGACTTTAGACCAGGCCCGAAATGAATAATGTTAAAATATAGGTTCAACCACTAAAAGGGTGATTGGACATGTCCACCCCAACATTTTGCTGTCCTCATTTTGTCCCCTTCAATGTGGCTTTAAGATTAATGCATTCTGTCAACCTAGGGTTTTTTATACCATGCTCATTGCCCTGGTTTCTGATCACCTGTTTCCCCTGCCACTTCCAATTTTTTTTAATGTGTCTTCACCACTGTTTTTAAACATCTATAGTGCATCTATAATGTGCACTTTTGCTGTTCAAATGGAACAGTATTA
This sequence comes from Mesoclemmys tuberculata, assembly GCA_007922155.1. Lineage (NCBI taxonomy): Eukaryota > Metazoa > Chordata > Testudines > Chelidae > Mesoclemmys > Mesoclemmys tuberculata. Next base: position 776,391 of record ML675610.1, read on the forward strand.
TTTGCTCTAAGAGCAGAAATTGGTCTTTATAAAAATCAGTTTTCATTTCAGCACCAAGAAAAATGAGGGCTCTGTTACAAACCTTGAAAGCACATTTTTAGAACAAAAACTTCTCTTGGATCTCTGTTTCACTCAACTTTCCTTAGTCCAGTGCTATGAAATGATGCTCAGCTGAATTAACTGCCCATTTATAGGATAAATTACCCTCAAGAGATTCTAGGTTAGATTAAATTAGACACAAAGTTTTATCAATGTGTTCTATGATCTATTTTCAAATACAAAAATAACACATTTCACAGCAGTCTCAAATAAAAGGTATTTCAATGCATGCAAATGTTCTGTGCCAAATGTATTTTCTTCCTGGGAACAGCTCTACCAGGTAAGGTAACACTGTGCATGAGAACTGACACTTCATGGTAGGATTTTATTTTAAGCCTAATGCTATAAATTATACATTCCTAAAATTATATTTTCTATGTTTTTTCCTACAGAAATATCAGAAATTAACTAGGGAATAAGAAATTTAAACATAGTGTTAGAATGTCTGTTAGGAAAAAACCTAATAAGCTTTCTGTAAGTCTCATAGAGGAAGTTTATGTAGCTTAATTGTTTTTCAAAAAGAACAGTTTTTACTCCAACCTAAGCATGCTGTGGAATGTACTGTACTTTGTTCTTAGTAGCAACCTCAGGATTTTTTATTTTTTTTAAATGCTTATGTAACCTTTTAGGCAAGCAGCTGAAGATGTTGATTTTTTATTCTCATTAGAAAGATAAAATAGATAATGAGTAAGATGCAGGACAGATCTCCTAGATATGCTACAGTAGCATAAATAGTTATGCCGATGTTATAAAACTCTATTGTAGCTACTGTATTTGTAGCTATTGTGCAGAAGTAGTTATTTATATAAAGACATTTCGTGTTTTAAAAGGTCTCAGGAAGGAAAGCAAAGCACTATTTGAAAGGAGTTCTTTGGCTACAATGAAGAAAATACCAGCTTCTAACTGCAGAAATATACTACATAGAGAGCAGATGCATAGTAGGTACAATCAACATCTATTGTTCACCTAATATTAATTCCTGATCTCTCTCATTGCTGAATATTATGGAGTATTCTAGGATTAGGATTTATATGATGGAATTTGTTTAAACAGGTGACCATGTGTTAAAAAAAACCCTCAATGATAACATGAGAAACTGGTACAAATCATTTAGATTAATCTCTGGGACGATAGATGAACAGAGAATAAAGTAAAAACATTTTTTAAAAACAGTTTCTGCTTTAACATGCTTTAGCTTCTTATCTATCTCATTTAGACTAAAATATTTTCTCTTTAGTAGACTTTTTTATAACATTTGATATATATATAATATTAAAGATATATGAAGACGTTATATATAATCTATAAACATATATAGATATAACATAACTAATCAACATCATGCTTTTTGTACATGATGTTCCATTATTTCAAGAGGTGGAATTTTGCTTTTGAAATATGTTCCTAAATCATGTTTAGTCCCGATGGTGAATTTCCTTTCCCCCTTTCTAACAGCCACCTGATTATTGTTCCTCTGTGAAGGCAGTAGTTCAAATGTTTTTTTCCAAAGCAGTAAAACCTGGATCAGAAGATTTGCTGTCTTGAACATTTCAAAAACATCCCCAAATGACCAGCAGGCCTTTTGAGTATACTGTATGTTTTAAGGAAAAACGTTAGGCAGCTTTAAAGTACACTTTTGTTGACAATTTTAACTGGGCTAGTCTCACTGAGATGGAAAATATTAACAGGGTAAAAATGTTAAAATTACTGTATTGAACAGAAAGGAAAAGAAGAGCTTTTCCCAGTCACACATGTTAGTGTTTCCCAGCAAGATGTTTTCATTTCATTGCTAAAACAACAGTAAGTTCCTAACCTAAATGTCAGATGACTTGACATCTGAAAAAACCTCTGCCAACACCAGGCAGCAAGGCATTGGTACAGCTGACATTAAGACTTCCTCAAAACTAGCCTGGTAGAATAGAAGCCTGAAGTAGCAATAGCCTTACCTTGACTGCACAAGTTCCAAGGAGAGGAGATGACTGGCTTACAACAGTGGAGGACTGTGAAAGTGCTCTGATCAGCTGCTGGTAGCATGCATTTGGCTTTTATGTGCAGGTAGGAGGAGCTATGCCTTATAGTAGGTGGGCAGTGAAGAAAGCAGGCAGGCAGTACTCAAAAGGCTCTACAGTAGATTCTGTTCTTCAGGGAGTGAGAGGGAGGGGTGAAAGAGAGAGAGTTTGAATGGCAACAACAGAGGAAGATAAGCCTGACTGATTTATATATTTGGTTTTTCTCATTTGATTATAGCATTTATATTATTTCTCTCTAACTGGTACATTATTCCAGTATACCCAGTAGTTACAATGATACAAGGTACCACTTTGCTTAGTTTTAAGGACTTTTATATCACTAGGATAATAATCCAAGGTAGGTAGCAGAAGAGCAGATATCTCTCTTTCTCTTTCATAGAAGAAAGCTGCCTCTTGATGCTTAAATTACCTATTTACACAGTGATTGGGCTTTCCTTGCCTTACATAACTAAATTAGAATCAGCGTTCCTGAAAACTCCTAAGTTTTTCTTTGCTGTGCTACCTGAATTTTTCTTGATGCAGTTGCAGCATGTGCCCGCGGCTTGCTGAATTCACCCTAGTTTTGGAGCCGTTTGACTGGTCCTTGTGTCTAAATTCTAAATAATTTTCCCCATGTCTATTCTCAAAAAAGCAAACATAGCCAAAGGGAACATACTCCTGGAAGTTTCTGTGTAAAACTGTGCATTGTTCATTCTGTACATTCATTGCTTTCAGAGCATATGGGAGCAGACTTCAGTGTCTAGGGACATCCACTCACTGACTGGATTCTCAAGATGAAACAGAGACAGTGCACCCAGCTAGAGAGTGGACTGATTCTTTGTCTGTACAGTCCTCAGCCTTGATTCTGATAGAGTCCCTTGGGTGCTGCCATAATTCAAATGGATGTATAATAACATACTGTTTAAAACGGTGTTAAATAAGAACACTAACAAATGCAGTGAATGGAAAAAGTGATGTGGATAGAACAAGGTGGAGGTCAGGGCTGATGGAGCAAAGAGATAGAGCAGTAATTAAAGTTTGGGGAGCACCAGGATTGAGAGTGAATGAGTCCTATTTACACTGTGTGAGACAGTCCTCGCCTGGGGAGGGAGGAGCTGAGTGAGACATGTCCCCTTCTCCTCTACTCCAAATTGTTGTGTGCATGAGATAAGAGAGTAGGAGTATATGACTTCACAGGGGTAGGATAAAGAAAGTCTATGGGCAGGTCATGGAGGTCAGATATGACATTGTACTGCTACCTGGACTGAGTCTGGCCACAGCATTTAGCACCATTCTGGATATCAAGACTGGACACTTGTAAGGCCTGTGCACTTCGCCAACCACTTGAAAACTGGGTCCTAATGCTCCTGAGTCCTGATTTCCAAAGATGCTGAGCACTTGCAGCTTATGTTGAAGTGAATGGAGGTGTTGACATTAGCTTCAGTGAATGCAGGTTCTAGGCCCTAAGGTTTTTGTGTTATGGAATACAGCTAAAGTCTTAATTAAGGTGAAAAATAGCGAATTCAGAGTAGTCATCCACCCTCACCCCTTTCTTCTCCTCTCTTCAATACTCGTAAATTAATGAGACATATATTCAGGAGCTGAACTGGCACAGCTCTTTCTTCTAACACAGATGAACTGGGTGCCATGCAGTTTTATAGTGTTTTTGTCTATTTGGATGAGAATTTAGACACTGTGAATTTAGACACTGTCTACATGAATGTTAATGATCTCAGGACATTTTTTTTTTAAGTATGGGTATTTGCCTCAGTGTCCTTGGCAAGAATGTTCCCTCCTACTGTGTGCAGTGGTTAGCTGCTGTGTTCCTTCTCCCTCTCTCCCCCAGAGGTAGCTGCCTTGCATTGGTGGTATATGTGCATGGTCTGTAGATTATTTGTGTCCTTCAGAATCAAAGGAATTCTATACATTATTATTAATCATTATAATTCTATAATAATAACTGAATTGCTGTTGGATAATTTAACACATATCTATTGCTAGTTATAAATGAAATTACCATTATTACTTTATTTTTATCGCACCAGATATTGCACTTAGATATTTTACAGTAGACATAAAATGACAGGGTCCCTGCCATGAAGGGCTTATGGTACAATTTCAAACATGTTACACCATGAAGAAGGAATGGGGTGAGAAAGAATGAGGAGTTATTGCAATAAGAACATTTGGTTAGTCAGTTTAGGTACATGCACATCATGACAGATCAATTAAATTATGTACATGTGCCCAATGCTACTAATTTCCCACAAAACTGGGACTATATTCAGTTGATGAGTAAAACAATGAGGCAATTCTCTATTAATAGAAATTTGCGTCAAGTTTTTCAAAAACAGGGGTCTAAGTCTAGGCACAATTCCTTATTTAGGTTCCTGAATTAATGGCCTGATTTTCAGAAATGATGGCGTTCCTGGCAACTCCATTAAAGCCAATGGATATTGCTGGTTGATTGGCACCTTTGAAAATCAAGCTACTTATTTGGATATGGAGCAGATTCAATGTGACTAGTGGGGGCTGGCTGAACTCTGTGTTTCAGCCAGTTCAATTACAAATGATTCAGTGCTCTAGAGCAGAGACAGCTCTAGAGCCTAGTGCTGTCAGTGATACTGACTTTCCCTAAAGAGATAGGCTAAGGGGCAAGCATATGGCACCACTTTGCCATTCAGCAAATCTGGCCTTCAGCATGGGAAAGCACATGCTATACTCTATAGTACAGGGTATTCTGGACAAGCTCCCCCATAGGCCCAAGAGCCCAGTGCTTACCTCCAATACTAATGTCATTTGAAGCTGTCACTGGCTCAGTGCGTCTCACAGGATTGAAGGTACTTTCTAGCTTTCGTAACATGGTAATTCACTATAATGTCTACTTTTAAAAGAGTATTAATAAAGTCTACATCACATGGCATACAGAATATGAAAAGAGACTCTTTGGGGGCCATTAGGAGGATAATTACAACAAAGTTGTCTTTAGAGGCTGCAGATCCGATTACATTTATTTGCCCTTTTACCTTTAAATCAATGGCTTCTATTAAATTAAATTGTCCCTGGGGCTTTCATGCTAAAGAACATGATAAAAGGCAGTTACTAAAGTAGAGAGGTCTCATTTTTAAAATGCAAGGTAAAGCTACAGCTGCATAAATGGGTGGCTACTAGTTGATATTCTTTTTAATAATAACCTTGCATTGTTTCAGATGGCAGTGATGCTGTTTTCAAATGGATGAAATTTTTCCAATAAAGGAACTGGTTTATTGCTGAGAAGTTTTTTTAATCACCTTTGAGCATAGGCCATATTCCCCACTGCATTACTTGAGTTTTACCCCAGTGTAACTCTGTTGAAATCAGCAGAGCTGGACTAGCATAAACTCTAGCAAAAGAGTAGTGAATCAGGTCCTCTGTGTGTTTCTAAGGTTACCCTGGGTTTATTCAAAGAAAAATTAGGGTGTTTACTGTGGATTCCATAGAGATAATTGTAGTCATGAAGCTGAAGAAATATGCCTAGATTAAATATATTAAGAAAAAAAGTATTTCAACATAACAATCTCTTTACTGCCAATCTGCAGTTGAAGGTCCATGCTAGGAAAGCCATATGATAGGAGAACTTGATGGATCAACTGAGGAAATCTGGCTATAGGAGGACTGGTGGTATGAATGGATGGCAGGTTGTCCCCTTAGGGAAGAAATGATGGATGATATAACACCACAGTAGGTGGCTAATCTTGCAAAGAGTGATAGTTACAAGAGTTGGATTTCAGAGCAGCTGAATAGTGCTGTAACTAACTGACAGAGTATTGGAAACCAAGGGGGAAGAAACCAAAAATTTTAAATGCAAACCAGATATGATCACAGGTGCCTTCCAATGTAAGGCAGAGATAAGATAATAATAACCTTATGTGTTAAAAGTCAACACTTCCAACTTCTTTCATGACATGCCACATTTTCAAAAATACTTTTCAGATTTGTTCATGATGTTTATTATTATAAAGACATTCAGAACAGCCTGAAGGTAATATTTTGTTAATGTACAAAACCCTTGTGGAAAGGAATTCTTCCTTTCCTTTTATTTATTGACTGTAGTATAGAAGATATTAATGATGTCTCCACTTGTCTAAAAGTATATTTATTAACCTGTGGTTTCAGGCAATATTCCATCTTCTGTGATGTTTCCCATCATTCTAAGCTCTCCAGAAGTCTTTCGGGCACATTTGCCTTGTAAGAGATTAATGCTACAGTGCTGTACTTTATATAGAACAACAAGGTTTACAATAAGGATCTGCAAACCTAGAGGGAGAGTAAGAAAAAGGAAGGAACGTGTAATGTTTTTCAAAGCTCCAGTCATGAATTGTTGATTCATTTTGCCTCCCCCACTTGACCTTACCCTGGACAGTATCATTCAGAAGTTCCTTGTCAGACTTAACTAGAGTCTTGCCAAAATACCACCCATACGCCAATCCAGTACTGGATCAGAGATTAGAATAAATTGTGAAACTGCAGATCACATACTTTGGGTATGTTGGGGGATGGAAGTCAATTGTAAGAGGCAAATTTAGATAAGATTCCCACCTTACCCTACCAATATTGCTCAAGTGTAACAAGGTTCAGACCACATCTTGCAACATGATTGACAGGAGCAATGGTGGAAGAACTGAGAAGAGCTTATGTGGAACATTCGGTTTCCATAACTGATATCCTTTTGCATGCATCTGGTCCACTCTAACCCTGTTTAGCCTTGTCTGCCTCTAATAATAAAATGTGAAAGTAATAAAAGTTCAAACAATTGGAAAATGCTGGAACCTTTCTCTTCCAGCTGTTTAAGACAATTCCGCCCCAAATCCATATACTTGTATTCTTGTATTGTCCTTAATGTTTGCATCATTGGTATCCCACGTGCACTGTATTATTACAGCAGTACAGCACATAGAGATCTCTAATGATAAACAAGTTAGAAGCTGAAGCTAGACATATTCAGATGAGAAATAAAGTGCAAATTTTTAACAGTGAGGATAATTAATCGTTGGAACATCATACCTAGGTATGTGGTAGATTTTCCATCACTTGCACTCTTTAAGCCAAGACTAGATATTTTTCTAAAACAGCTGAAACAGAAGTTACGGGTTTCATACAATAGGTCAGACTAGCTAATTATAATGGTCCCTTCTAGCCTAAAATCTATGATTTGGGACATTGATCATCCCAAGGAAATCTTCTGCACATCTGTAGGCAAATATTGATAACGATCCCCAGTGCTCAAATTAAAATGTTTAATCTTTATCCATTACTAAAAATAAAGCAGATTTATTTAAAATGGAAATTTCATTTTTTTAATGAAAATTTGGAGGATTAAACTAGCCTTCAGTTGCACCAGAGTGATCTTGGTGACAGTATTATGCTTTGGGGGGCGGGAGTGGGGGCGGGGGGAGGGGCAGCTCCTGATATTCTCACTCATATAATTAGAGAGACATAATTGGCATTAGATTTATCTTGATTAAAGTTCAAATTATCCAGTATTACAAAAATGAATAAACCATTAAAAAAGCCTATAGTCATTTGATCCCGGTTATCATTTAAATTTTTTCTCCAGCATTGGGGAAAACTCATCCTAAGTGCATGTTGAACATAGGCAACACTGCTTCCTAATGATTATCTAATGGGGTACATTCTGCCCTCACTTACATTGAGGAAAACGAGCTGGAAGCTGGTAGAAGCTGAGGGCAGAATTAGTTCCACTATGTTAGAAACATTTCTTTGAACCTTTGGATAATTTCCTAAATTAAAATGAATATAAAAGCATATGCCTAGGTCTCATGATTCCCTTCCAGTGTCCTATCTACAAGATCAACTCTCTCTGAGTTGAAATCAACTGGACAGTTCACATGTGTACCATTAGTCATCCGTCTCAAGTATATCAATTGGAAATGTAACATCAGAGCTTCCAAATTCCAACAGCTTTTAAAAAAACAACAGAACTGGTCATTAATAAACTAAAATTTTAACAAAAAATAAGCTATTCTCCATATAAATGAATGAAACCTTGGCAGAGGACACACAAAACTCACATTTTGTTAGAAGATCACACATGAATCCATGTTACCTACTCACATTATAGTGGAGTTAGTGGGCCAGCTTCTAGTCTTAATGACACCAGTCTAAGTCTGAAGGAGAGGCCAACTCATGGTCCCATGAACATCAATGACAAAGCTACCACCGATTACAGGGGAGGTAGGGCCCAATCTTGTAGCCCTTACTCAGGGTCTTTATTCTGGTTTAACAGATCAGAATATGTGCTGGTGAGTGTTTCACACTGACAATAAGAGCCTGTTAGCTCAATGCAGCTTGCAAAAATTTCATAGCTTCCATTTATTTTAATTTATGTTAAGTTGTGAGAAGTGTTGAGCTATTGTTTTTGGTCTGCAGTTTATTGTTCTCTGTTGCTCGGTTTTTAATGCAAACATTAAGCTTTGCTGACTTTGTCTCAGGAGCTGTAGGCTAACTTCATGTCTGTTAGGAGTTACAGAAGCTATTTCATGGGCTTCTTTTATTTTTGATTTTTAAGAAGAACTTTAATGAACTATTCATAAGAGCTGGGAACTCTGGAAACAAGACCTCCGAGCTTCCATTAGCATGATGACTAAGTGTGCTTAAGTGCTCTGTCTAGCTTGTTTCTCAAGTCTCACATAAACAGCCACTAATAAAGAGGCAGCCATCAGACTGCAGGAAGCTCTGTGACGGGTGAAAAGTTTATTTTCCTCACAGTCATTCTGTTGGGGGGTACATTGCAATTTAGGGATAAAGTCATAAATATTTCAAAACTTTTTGGTGATTTACTAAATGAAGATTTTACTTGCCATCCAGCACTGTTCTTCAAATGAAGAGGAAAATAGAACTGGTGTTTGCTTCACAATATGTTTATATTAATCACGTTGTGGGCCATTTCTGCCAAAAAATGACACATTTTGCAGTTTTCCTTGAAAAAAGTCAGCTATTATTTTCATTCTCTCCTCAGTCAAATAGGTTTTTTTCTTGTGAACATTCATAATCTTACCTTGAGTGTAGAAAATTATCATTTATTCTGGAGTGGATGGGTGTGTGTGTGTGGCTCCATAATTTTTCTCCTAATTTTTCCCCTAAGAGTTCAACAGTCCTTTCCAAAATGAGGCTGAAAATTCAGTTGATATGACCTTTAAAGCCCTTCAACCAGTTTGAGGAGGATTGCACTTAAATTTATTAGCTTGTCCACCTTTTGCATAAGGATGGGATTTTCTGAAGGTCTCAGCACCAGCCTAACTGTTCATGTTGAAGTCAGTGAAATTAGGCCAATGCTGAGCACTTTTGAAAATCTCGCCCCACGGCTTTTTTATTTTCCTTTTTATACCTACTGTAATGTAATGACTAGTGACAGGCAATTAACCAAGATAAAATAATGGCAAACTCATCTATTTGGTGAAACTGAATCATTTTTGCATTTCAAAAGTTGTTGGTTAATTTGATTTCATTTTTGCTCGTCTCTAATTTATTAATGTATGTCTGCATTCATTGGCATCTCTGTAGGTACTATGAATTAATTAAGCCTCACAACATCCCTTTGATAGAGAGCTGTATTAAGCTTATTTTGCACATAGGGAAAATTAAGGCCTAGGGAAGTTGTAAGGAAAAAAGACAAACATTGACACCGATCTACATAGTTTTCTGTGAGCATCTGTGCAGTGGTTCAAATTCAGTTTTAAAAGGACAATGCAGAATTTGATATAGCCAATTCTTAAATGAAATGTACAATTTTCAGTGTTCCAAAAAAACACACAACTTGAGGAAGATGGAAGGAGAGGACCTGGGCTGACAGGAATCATAGAAAAATAGGGCTGGAAGAAACCTGGAGATGTCATCAAGCCAGTCTCCTGTGCTGAAGCAGGATGAAGTAAAGCTGGATCACCTGTGACAGGTGTTTATCCAAACTGTTCTTAAAAACCTCCAATGGTGAGGATTCTACAACCTCACTTGGAAGCCTTTTCAAAAATTTAACTACCCTTATAGTTAGAAAGTTTTTCCTAATATCTTACCTAAATCTCCCTTGGTGCAGATTAAGTCCATTACTTCTTGGCCTACCTTCAATGGTTATGGAGAACAACTGATCACCATCCTCTTGATAATAGCCCTTACCATATTTATAGACAGTTACCAGGTCCTCTGTCAGTATTCTTTTTTCAAGACTAAACATGACCAGTTTTTTAACCTTTCCTCAGAGGTTAGGTTTTCAAAACTTTTTAAAAAATCATTTTTGTTGTTCTCTGGACTCTCTGCAATTTGTCGACATCTTTCCTAAAGTGTGGATTCCTGAACTGGACATAATACTTTAGATGAGACCTCCTCAGTGCTAGGACAAATACCCGTTGTGTCTTATAGCTGACACTCCAGTAAATATGCGTCAGTTTTATTATTATATTATTATTATTATACTATATATATTAGTGTTTGTCGCAACTTCATCACATTGTTGGCTCATGTTCAATTTGTGAGCCACTATTTCTCCCAGATTCTTTTCAGCAGTACCACTACCTAGCCAATTATTCCCCATTTTGTTGTTGTGTTAGATTTTTCCAACTTGAGTGAAGCAATTTGTGCATGACTTTATTGAATTTCATCTTGTTGATTTCAGACTAATTTTTCAATTTTTCAAAGTTGTTTTGAATTCCAAAGTGCCTGCAACTTCTCCATCTTCAAATTTTACTCATACTCTCCTCTCCTTTATCCAAGTCATTAATGAAAACAGTGAACAGTACTGGATGCAGGACGGATCCCTGCAAGATCCTGCTAGATATGTCTCACAGTGAACCATTGATAACCTACTCTTTGAGTTTGGTCTTTCAACCTGTAGTGCACGCACCTTATAGTAATTTTGTGTAGACCACATTTCCCTAGTTTACTTATTGGAATGTTAAGTAGGACTGTGTCAAAAGCCTTATTAAAATGAAGGTAGATCATGTCTACTGCTTCCCCCTTCCACTAGCCCAGTGACTCTGTCAAAGAAGGGAATTAGGTTGGTTTGGCATGATTTGTCCTTGAGAAATCCATGCTGGCTATTCCTTGAACCCTATTACCCCCTAGGTGTTTACAAATTGACTGTTTAATAATTTGTTCCAGTATCTTTCCAGGAAGGAATGTAGAGATACTCAATAATAAAATGACAATAACGAGAAATAATTTTTCCTGCCTTTTTCAGTAGTACTGTGCTAGGAATGTTTTAAACAATTCTAGGGCCTTCTCATGTCAATGGAGATTTTGCCATTGATTTCAATGGGAGCAGGTTCAAATCCCTAAACATAAACAGACTCATTCTGCAGATTGTCATGTAAAGTTTAGTTCCCTGAATTCTGTTAAAACACTATCTACTGTAAAGCCTATTAATGACTGCAAGCCTTCCACAGTGACTCCTGTAGATGAAATCTAAAAGGGTAGACATCATACACTTCAGGCCAGACTTCTGTTACAGTCATCCTGAATTGGCAGGAATTTCAGCATATCCTAATATCACAGGTTCCACCTTTTCCACCTCAACATAACTCTCACAACATAACTATTCTTGCTGTGTGTGATTTGCTTTTAGGTACTTTTCACATCAGTGAACCCCCTGCAATGCCCGCAAGCAGCATGGGGACTATTTAAAGACAGCATAACAGAGACTCAGATTAAATGTAAGCCCCAAAAGACAACAAGAGGACTGAAAGAATGCATGGAGGCTGTTAAAGGGAAAAAGGCATCCTTTAAAATTTGGAAGTTAAGTCCTCATGAGGATAATAGGAAGGTGCACAAACTCTGGCAAGGTTAAATGTAAAAGTATAATAAGGCAGGCCAAGAAAAAAAATTGAGAAACAATTTGCTAAAGACACAAAAACTAACCATAAGGATTTTAAAAGTACATTAGAAGCAGGAAGTCTGCCAAACAGATGGGGGGCGGGAGGGACACTAATCAGAGGATCAAGGTGTTAAAAGAGCTCACGGAAGACTAGGATCTTGCAGAGAAGCTACATTAATTCTTTGCATCAGTCTTCACTGTAGGGGATGTGGGGAGATACCCACATCAGAGCTATTCTTTTTGGGTGACAAATCTGAAGTACTACAGGGAGGTGTCAATAGAAGAAATTTTAAAATAATTGCTCAACAGTAATAAGTCAACAGGACCAAATTGGATTCACCCAAAATTTGAAATCACAGAACTAGCAGCTGTAGAATGTAACCTATCACTGAAACAAGCCTCTGTTCTGGATGACTGGAAGGCAGCTACTGTAACACTGATTTTTAAAAAGGAATTCAGAGGATATCCTGGCAAATACAGGCCAGTGAGCCTACCTTCAGTACCAGACAAACTGGTAAAAACCAGAGTAAAGAAGAGTAGTATCAGAACACATAGATAAACATGGTTCATTACACAGCTTTTGTAAAGGGAAGTCATGCCTCTCCAATCTGTTAGAATTCTTTGAGGGTGTCAGCAAGGATGATGTTAAGGATAATCCAATGGATATAGTGTAGTTGGACTTTCAGAAAGCCTTTGATAAGTTCCCTCAACAAAGGCTCTTAAGGAATCTAAGTAGTCATGGGATAGCTCAGGAATCAGTTGCTGATTAAAAAGACAGGAAACAAAGGCTAGAAACAAATGGGCAGTTTTCACTAGGGAGAGAGAGAAACAACAAGGTCCTTCAAGAATCTGTGCTGAGACCTGTGCTGTTCAACATAGCCGTTAATGATCTGGGGAAAAGAGTAAACAAGGAAGTGGCAAAGTTGCAGCTGATACAAGATTATTCAAAATAGTTAAGTCCAAAGCTGACTGCGAAGAGTTACGTGACGGGTTTCACAAAACTGGGTGACTGAACAACAAAATGGCAGATGAAATTCAAGTACTGCAAGAATTCAAGAAATGGCAAGTACTGCACATTGGGGAAAAATAATCCCAGCTATACATTTATAATGATGGTTTCTAAATTAGTTGTTATCACTCAAGAAGAGATTTTGGAGTCACTGTGTATAGTTCTCTGAAAACTTCAGCTAGATGTGCAGCAGCTTTAAAAAAGGCTAATAGAATGTAAGGAACTATTAGGAAAGGGATAGAAAATAATGCCACTATATAAATCCTCATGTGCCCACCCCTTGAATACTGTGTCCAGTTTTGGTTGCCCCATATAAAAAAAAATGTGGTAGAACTGGAAAAGGTTCAGAGAAGGGCAACAAAGATGATCAAAGGAATGGAATGGCTTCTGTATGAGGAGACACTAAAATGATTAGAGCCATTCACCTCTAGAAAAGAGACAACCGGGGAATGAGGATATGATAGAGGTCTATAAAATCATGAAAGATATGGAAAAACTGAATAGAGAAGTATTGCTTATCCTTTCCTGCAATAGAAAAACCAGTGGTCACCCAATGAAATTAATAAGCAGCAGGTTTAATACAAACAAGAGGAAATACTTTTTCACATCAACTGCAGTTAACTGGTGGAACTCATTGGCATGGGATGTTGAGAGGGTCAAAGGTAGTTCATGGAGGATAGGTACATCAATGGCTATTAGCCAAGATGGTCCAGGATGCAACCCTTTGCTCGGAGCGATCCTAATCTGACTGCCAGAAGCTTTGAGAGGAAGAAGGCGGGGGATGGGAAGGGGGAGGGAGTGTTGCTGCAGCTGCTCTGTTCTGTACAGTCCCTCTGAAGATCTGTTACTGGCCACTGTCAGAGACAAGATACTGGGCTAGACAGACAATTGGTCTGACCCAATATAGGTAGTTCTTATGTTCTAACATCCTTTAAAGGGCCAAATTCTGCTGTTTGTTACCATGACAATATCGATCCTCCATTGACCTCGGTGGAAATTTAGTTTTGGTGAAGAGAGCAGAATATTAAAGTCTGAATATACTTGACTAATTAGAATTTTGTCCTTAGTGCAGGTACCTTTGGTTCATTGTTAGACTGGAAATGTCTAGTGTCCAGACTTAGCACAACGTTGTGACAACCTTGAATCTTCCACTGCTGGAAAAGGAAGAAAAATAGTGTACCCTTTCTGCGGGAGATGCAAGGATTTCTGTGTTGATTCACTAAGTATTACTTTAAGAAATTTGCCCAGGATACCCATTAAGAGTCTACGATGAAAACAGAGAATGTTTTATAACCCCAATCTGTTAATTGAAGTGTTTATAATTCCCATTTTGAGGTAAAATACTCAATACTAGGTATTAAAAAATTCATGTAGAGCAAGTATGTCCTAACAGTCCTCGATCTTGGATTGTTTGCAAAAGTGCAGGAGCCCTTACTACAAGAATCTGTCATATACCCAGTTCCTATTAAAAAAGACAAAATGAACTAGTACAGTCTTCTGAGCTCACTGTGTTTTGCAGTGGGTTTTTTCCCCACTATCTAAATGAGCCACTCTGCTCAGCCCAGATTTGAAAGCATTTCATATCTTTTAATCATTTATTTGTATTCATGTTGGTTTGAGATGTCCAACTGCTATTTTTTTCTAAAACAGTCTAATATTTATGTTTCTGTATTTTACTGCTAACATTTTAATAAACACTGAGTCAAGATCATTTTGTCCGACAGGCTTTAGACTACATTTTTGCCAATTAGAGAATTAGAACAGCTGGTTCTTCTTATTTGTTTGCTAATTTTTTGAATATGTAGAACTGCCGTGAGCTGATCACTAGACTTCTGTACAGCACTAGAACAATTCCTCCAAAAGCACTTCAGGAATGTATTATTATTCACCTCGTGAGTTCTGTCTGGCAAAGCAACTGAGGCTACTACTTTACTGACCACTCTTCACAAGATCCTCGGGAAGAGAGTTCTCAGTTCAATTTTGGTTTGGATAACCACCCATAATTATAGATGTTTATTTGAACTTTGTGGGCCAGAAAAAATGGCTTGGAAATGTGAGAACAGACTTTCTCACAAGATTCCTTGTATTCACCATTTCCAGTTGGACATACGATGCCATAAGTGCAGTCGTTCTCATGCTTTTATGAGGGGTGATTTTGAAGGAGCATGCATTCGCACATGTGCACATGTACGTTGTTAATGATTTGGAATCTCAGATTTTTTTTTCTTTCTGTATTTATTTTATTTCAGTTAAAGCATTTCCCATTAATCCAAAAATCATTTGCTCTGAATAGCCGTAGGCTAATTTTATGGCAGTAAGGAAATCGTAGCAACCCATTTTCTTTAAAGTAGATCCTGACTGAAACAAGCCTTTCAGCCATGAGAATGCTGCATCTGAACCATGTTGCTCTTATCTTAATGCTCCCATGCAGGAGAAATTAAGGATGTATTTTTAGGTTATGTCCAGGGTGTCTAGAGCAGATGATATAAAGGCCCCTATCCATTTCTATAATTCTAATAAATAAAATAACCACAACTGAAAAGAAATTGCAAGGAGTGAGACAAGTGAGAGGTTAGCACTTTAAGATGTATGGCATTGCATGTCCTGCTCATCTGTGCTCAAGAATTTCCTTTTGAAAGGAATAAGGATTTTTTAACAAGAATCTGCAGGCCATAAAATTCTTTTGTTTATTTGTTGTTTTTTAAACTTCCTGCTCCCAAAAATTTGTCTCCTTTCATATATCCTTAATGCAAGTGTATGTGTATCTGTGCGGTGGAGGATATGGCAATTGCAGCTACCACTGTGTGTAAACTGTTGGCAGGTGTTTCCTGATTATAGCGACCAATCTAAGCTTGGGTCTTAATTTTCAAGGCCCTGCAAAATGTCAGGACAGATCTACATCAGACACAGCCTCTCCAGCCATGACTCACTGAAGCTGCTGCACACTTCTCAGACAGTGCAGCTAACAAACTGGACGAGGTTTGTGAGAATTGGAGATAAAATGTACTTGGTCAAGGATGCTGACTGTAGAATGATCTGCCGGAAGAAAGAAGACTGAACCAAAGTCAGACTGTTCAGATCACACTCCAAAACCTCTGCCAGCCATGGCCTTCCTATTATAAATTAAAACATGGGCCAGGACTTTCAAAAGTGACAAGCGATTTGACTGCCTCAATTTTTTAGTGTCCAACCTCAAACATCTTTAAAGGGGCCTGACTATTCAGTAAGTACTAAGTGTCTACTCTCTGAAAATCAGGGCCCTATAAGGTGTCTTATGTTGGACACCCAAAGTTCCTTAACACTAATGAAAATCTTAGCTAAAGAATTTGACACTCACATTTTAAAAATAAATGAATGAAACAGCAAAGTTTAGAGAGGTGAAGAGCTGAATTGACTGTGCTCTCCTGTATGTACAACATTAAAGAAACATAAATTGCTGAATTTAGGGTTTAGGTCCCACAGTGATGGGCACTCAGATGAATAGATCCATATACTTTTGTTGCCAGTCAAGCTATTACTCCCCAGGAGAATAGCCTGTCTCCTGTTATTTAATAATATTTACTTCCAGGTCCGGGGGAAGCAAGAAATGGAGAAGTCCACAAGAGTAAAAATTATTTAATTTTTGTTTTCAACAGAACTTTTGATCTTCAGAAAGGTTGGTTGTTTTGATTTGGGGTGACTTGTTGAAGTTTCTTATTTTATCTGAACAGGCTAATCTAGTGTTCATTTTAATTATTTATTTTCAAACAGGAGCTGGGATTGACCTTTCTCTGTAGCTTGGATAGCAGCCGCAAAGGGAATGTGGGCATTTTTAGACCTGTCACTTTACAATATATTCACTGCATCAAGTAGTGGTAGAAAGGGACTTACGGGACTTTACTTAACACAAGCATTTAACATTCTAAGTTGAAGTATTTCAATAGCATCATATTTTCCATATTCCCAAAAGAAATTTAGAATTAATGGTAACATACTACGTATGGGGAAAATAATCTATAATTTGATTAAATGTATATATTCTCTTTTGATTATTATTCAGAATGATTGTTTAATATTTGATGTAATGAACTGGCTGCACAATTACCCTCTGCTGGATTGTATCAGAGCTGCTTTGCAGTGTGTCATAGGTCATATTGCTCACAGCTAACAAATATTCTGCTTTATATCAGAGCCTGGGCTTTTGAAGCTGGCGGATCTGAGTTCTAGCTCCACAACTGCCTTCCAGTTAGCCATCATGCAGAGGATAGTGATATGGCCTTAGAGGCAATGGATTTACTATATTGTTTATGCCATTAACTCTATCATGGCTCTTAAAAATATAGGATAAACAAACTCTAAAGATAAATTACAAATACTCAGATCAGAGGAAATTTTTCTGCTTAGATTTAAAAGGCCAAATACTGACCTCTGATATCCGTGCACAACTCCTCTCTAACTAAATTGTCCTCTGAATTGGCATTGGTTTTTCTTTTGCTGCCATATTATGCGGCAAATTCGAGTCCAGAGCTGGACAAATCCTGCAAACAGATATTCACAAATGTACATATAATCAAGTAGGTGCTCATCTTCATTGTCCTTTTTATTTGGTTTCCTGGAACATTCATGTAAATAATTTTTTATCTGCAAGAATGTTCGCAAAAAGAGCGTATCACAAATAGTCACATGAATGTATATTCACAGGCCTGTTTGCAACAGAAGAGTTTGCGCAGCCATCTTGAAAGCTCCCTTTGGCATTGAGAATCATCCAGGTGATGAGGAAAACAATATCAAACAATTTAATTGACCAATTACACAATGGCAATGACAAATATTTGAAGCCGTAGTGACAGTGACTAATTTGTGAGTAGTCTATAAGCTCTTATGTTAACATAAACCATTCACTGAATAATTTTAAACATTTAATGCATTCATCAACATCAAAATCTGTTCACTGATAATTCTGAACAAATAAAGGGGCTACATTAATTCAACAAAATGTTCACCCAGCTCTACCATCTCTAATTTGTTGTCCACTTTCACTCCTAAATCTTACAGCATTATTGCTTTCCAGTTTTCTCCCTGCTATGAAATATTTTTCTATTTCTGATTATTTTCCCCAGTTGGAGGGGATGTTATGATGGGATAGTTTAATTTGAGCAATTGATTT
>ML675610.1:794915-900628 GCA_007922155.1 Mesoclemmys tuberculata
CATATTGGTCCCTTCTGACCTATGAGTCTATGAGTCTATGAGTTGTCTTTTCTTGTATTATTTTAAACTGCATCTTATTTTGTTATTTTCTCTCCGTGTTTCTAATCTCTGTAATTGCTTTATGAATTTCTCTGTACTTGCTGGTATTGACAACTTTTCCCAATGTCAGATCATCTGTGAGTATCATTAATATCCTGTTCATTCTGTATGAATGGGGATACTAAATAAGACTCACTCTAGCATGAATCCATATCATACTCCACTAAATACCTTACTCATTTTGATTCTTTGTCATTCATCATTACCCTTGTGCTTAAATGCTTTTCTGACTCAGGGCCTGAGAGGCTAAGCTCATTTTTAAGGAAAGGAGAAAGACTTAATAAAGATAACCGTTGATAAAGATTGAGGGACTATTTGGAAAATGTAAATGGATACAAATATTCCCTTCCAGATGATGTATTAAGGGACTTAGCAAATATACTTATGGAACCACTGAAAATTAGCTTTGGAAAATCACAGAAAGTGGGACAGTACCAGAAAATTGGAGGAAACAGATGCAGTGCTGATCATTGGTCCTTCCCTTCCTTCCCCTTATTCCCCCAAAATCCTAGCAAGTACCTATCTCTAAATCTAACTATTATCCCTAGTAAAATAAAGGAACCAATATTAAAGAGAAAAAATCACTAAACTTGCAGAAAACAGGTCTGATTCAAATTACGCATATTGGTACCTCTAATAGGAGAAGGACGAGGAGCAAAACCCCTTTGATCTAGTGACTGATGTGTGGGACTCTTTCAGCAGAAGACTGGGATCTAAGGGTTCCACCAATGTGGTCAATACCTGATTTTGGAGAACCCCTGCTGAAAATTGGGAAATAGGAAGTGATATCGGAATATAGCAGGCTAATCTGAAAAATCACTGCATCTGTCACTGAAACAGCAATAGTTGATCCGTTGATATACATTTGGATAATGTAAATGATGATGAATTGGAGCGTGTGTGTGTGTGTGTGTGTGTGTAGGGTGGGGGGAGATTTTTTGCCATAGGAGAGTGTTTTAGCAGAATAGTGTAAATTAACTGACTTTTTTCACAGTTTATTTAAACCATCGCAGTATATTTATTTGTTTCTTGTCTAGCTGCCAAGGAGTTACTCAAATATTAGTAGGTTGGGTTTTTTTAAATTCCTTAACTCCTGTGCCCATATTCAATTCTTGGCATGCAACCTGTCACTAGTGTGCATTCCCCTGGCAAATGAGACACTCACAAGGGTTCAAAGTATGGAGAGGATCTGTAAGAAGGCGCTGCGGCATGCCCCGGAGTTGGGACCCGAGGGAAGGCCGCAGCTACCCGAGCAGAGGAATGCCCTGCCAGGCAAGTCTGCCCGGCAACAGGGTGGTCAGGCTGTGATAGGGCCAGCCCGCCAGTCTGCCCGGCAACCACCCGGCCAGACCAACCAGAGGCAGAGAGGCGGAGCCCCTACAGGAAGGGGTGGTATAAAAGCCAGGCCACAGGCCTCAGTGGGGAGAAGACAACTGAGGGAGACAGATGTGCTGCCCTGCTGCCAGGGGCCCAGGCCCCGCTGGAGCCCGGCAGAGGCATGGAACACCTGCCGCTCCAGCCAGGAGCCCCACCGGCTTCCTGACCTCCCACGGTACAGGGTAGGGCCTCCGGGGCTGGGTGCTTGGAACCGTCCCACGGACCCCAGTGACTGGTCTGCGCTCCCAGAATCCGGAGCCTGAACAGCCCTGATGGGAGGCCCCTCCGGAGGCCGAGCTGGACTTAGATGAGCTGCCCACTGCTGACCCCCCAGAGGCTGGGCCGGACCTGAAGGAGCTACCAGACGCCGAGAGCCCCCGTGAATCCTGTGATCTAGAGGAACTGCCCCTCATGGAGGACCTCCCCGCCCTACCACCCATCGACGAGGAGGGACTGGTAAGCCAGCCGTGGGCCAAGTACCCCTACGGCCTGCGGGAAGCGGGTGCCTGGGAACTTGGGGAGGAAGTAGCCCAGGGACAGCCAGACACAGTGGCTGAGTTAGGGGCCCAGCCCCAATGGTGTGTTGCGGCAGGAGCCCCGCTGAATCAGTGGCAACAGCTGTGCCACTGATAGGGCCCTGGGCTGGGACACAGTGGAGACAGGTGGGCCTGCGTCCCCCTCCCCCTCTACCTAGCTGCCCTGGAGGAAGAGTCCTCCGCCCCCCCCCCCAGCTGGACAGCTGAAAGTCTGCTTGCCTCAACTCCTTCCCAAAGAGACAAGAGCCTAAGACTGTTTGCCCCGTCTGCCTGGCTGGAGGGCCGGGTTCAAGACTCTGGGTGGGCAAAACCCCGTACCAGACTAATAGCTATTCCCCCTTTGTAAGAAGATGCTGCGGCATCCCTGGGAGTTGGGACCCGAGGGAAGGCCGCAGCTACCCAGCCAAAGAGGACGGCCGGTGACAGGATCCCTCAGTGATCTGGTGTAAAATAAGCTAGGTTCATTTGATTATGGGGCCTTATTTGTATAAGATGTCCACAAAGCAAAGGCTACGAGGGTACTATTCCCCATGCTGACCGAGTAATTGTTCTGCAGCTGGGCAAGAGTCTCACTTTGTTGGTTGTGGATGGGGCAAAAAGGAGTGTATAAAACCAAGAGCCGCTATTGTTTGGTGGGTCATGTCAGCCTCTGTTCTGGGCTTATCAGGTATGTGGCCAACTGATAAGGCAGAACCATATTTGTTATGCTCTGACATGCTTCAGTAACTGCTGTCAGACTAGTGATCCATTGTAGCCTGCAGGAAATTTGGGTTCTTAAGCTGGTCTTCGTCTGTCAACCTCGCTACCACATCATGGAGGGGTGGATTAATTATGTCAACAGAAAAACCCCTTTCATAGATGTAGGAAGTGCTTGCACTACGGTGCTATTGCAGCACAGCAGAGCTGGGCCTCCGTAGCCGCTGTAGTGAGTGTTACTCAGTTCACCATAATTAATGACACTTATTTTATAGAATATTCTCCACTTATTCTTACAATGCACAAAACTGCTGAGGGTTAGATTTTGGCTATCCCATCATTTGCAAGAGGGGAGTGTGCTTTCACTCATAAGCTCCACAAAGTATTAGCTAGCCTGGCCAGAGGCACTCTATACCCCATAGCATGATACACTGAGTGGGTTAGGAATGTGGCTACAACCCCACCTTTACATACAGAAGTTTAAAGACCAGTGCTGGAGAAAGTGAATGCTGGATCTCTAAAAAGTGATTTAAGAGACACTTTCAAGCCCTATGAAGTCTATGAAGGAGTCCTACTTACTTCAGTACTCAACAGTCAAAATGCTTCTGTGCATGGCTGCTAATGCAGTACCGCTCCACTCCACCCATTGCTCATGGCTGAGTGTAAAAGCCACTATAGAACCATAAAAAAGGGAGAAAATGGAGAAGAATGAAGGATTATGAGTTGATTAAGTGTAGGGCAACTAATACATTAGTCTCAGTACTATCACCAAGCTAGTTATTGCCAGGTTGTTGACAGTTGACTGGTTATTTTATATGCTTTTAAAACAGGCCATCAGAATTACAAGAAGTATATTTTATTTCCAAATATATCACCCTTATTTTTGTAGGGTAAAGAAGAGAAATCTCTGCCTCAATACTTTCCAGACTGTTTTGGGGGGAAACCAAATCTCTCCCCTTTTCTGGGTACAGTTTTACGCCCAAGTCTATATACAGCAAATCGGGGCAAAATAAAAACGCTGTCCCTAGGAATAAATCTTCTTTCTCCATGCCATGCTCATGGGCTGAATTTTCTCAGTTGCCAAAAGAAAGCTAATAGTTAAAGTACAACAACAGGGCAGTGCCCAGTTTTAGGTGCATTCATTCATTTATTTATAAGCTTTCCTATGGCATTCATCCTTACAGAATCTGAGTACCTCTCAAACATTAAAGAATTTATCTTGATAACACCAGGATGGGATAGGAAGTATTAATATCCTCATTTTACAGATGCGGAATGGAAGCACAGAGAAGTTAAGTGACTTTCCCAGCATCACACAGGAAGTCTCTGGCCGAGATACAGATAGAATCCAAATTTCTTGGGTAGCAGTCAGTGTCTTCACCATAAGACCATCCTTCCTCTCCTCTTATTTTCTTGGAGTTACCAGATGAACTAATAAATTAAACACTTAATAGCCAGATTCTCCATTGCCTCGCACCTTATGTATTCATTTTCACGGGTGTAAAATGCCATGCAATCAGACTGGTGGTGGTTTATGACCATTTGACACTCACTGGTGTAAATGACTGTACAAGGTTTGGGGCACTAGAGAATCAGGTTCTTAGGTGAATAAAAACAATATCTGCAGTTACATTTGTTATGATAGAGATTAAAAGGGCTGTCAGTCCTCAAGGTTCACAGCATAGTGTTTACCTGGTAGGACCAAGGAGAAGATTTCCCCCTCACTGGAGATGATGAGATAGTATTGCACTTTAGTCACTGGAAGCAGTTGATGAGTAAAAAGACCACCTTATTTTTTCATAGAAACATATTATGGAAGGAAAACAAAAAAGGCAAACTAGTTGGAGCCAGATGTGACTCAGTTTTGAAAACACCTAGGAGATTTCATACCTAAGCCCTCAGAAATGTAGGAGTTCAGTCCTTTTCCTGGGAGCACCATTGTTTGTTGCCAAGGAAACCCCTCCATTTGGTTTTACTCTCCTATAGTGTAGAAGCCTTTCCTAGAATGCTTCTCTAGTAGCAGATCCATTCGGTATGGGAGAGACAAGCAACTGAAGCTCTAAAAGTAGCCATTTTGCATCTGGTTGCTTGCTGTATCTTCCTCTTCCAAGCTAATGAGTAGTCATAGCTCTGCTCTTGCCTTCTATTTCTGAGGGAGTGCCACATTTTTCTGTACTAATGCTGTATCCCCTGAAACATTAGGGATAGATTACTACTGGATGCAGAATACTTAATGGCATTTATGGCATTTCCTAAGGTTCATATAGAGATAAAATGTTATTGTGATGGAGTGTTGTGCTTTAAAATGGAGAAATACTTCGATATAATGCAGTGGAATGAATTATTTAGATTTTATTCTGTTTGTTTTGAACTTTAATGTTTTAGTAGAAAAATAGAATCCAAGTCAAAACAAGTTTGGGAGTAAAGGTTTGTGTGTGTTAGCTATAGAAAGTGATGTGAAAGGTGATAATATTGGAAATGGCCTCAAAATATTCCCTCAATACCAAAGTTGGGGGGATATTTGAAATCTGAATAAGGATCCAGAACTGAATTTACAAATGGCCACTACCTTTGTATTGGCCTTTATAACATATCCTATATCTTTGTACTGGAGAAAGAAAGGGATAATATCCACTTACAGGAAGCAAGATGGCAAATGAAATGTAATTAAGCAAGCAATTTAGAAAGTCACTTGGGGGAGGAGGCGGTGGCTAGCAGGCTTTCCTCCACTTCTCTGAGGGGGGTGTTTTGCATCAGTACAAGTAAGAGATGTGTGCTATCACGGGTGAAGGGGAACAGAACAGCAGTACAGAGGGACTGACTCTCCCACAGAGGGCTAGCAATTCCTTATTTCATGGACTCTGTATATGTGATTTTGGGAGACCTAAATCCCTGCCTCCTCCTCAGCCCCCAAGAGGGCCCACTGGAGGGGAAAATTGGGAGCAAATTCCATGCAACCTCAAAATCTCCTCAAACTTTTCCTACAGGTATCTCTCTAGATACCTCTCTACCAACTTAAACTGTTGAGAAAGTTGGTAAACAAGAATTAAATCAATTAAGTTATCCAGAAATCAGTTTGTGTATGTAAGTGGGATGGCTGGTAAAGGAACTAACATTGGCGGACAGTCATTCTGAACATCAGGCAGCCAGATGACATAATTTGTATATAGTTTATTAGAAGAACAAACAGAAATACACACATACCAGTGCTAAGTTTGTGTGTGTATTTCTGTTTGTTTTTCTAATAAACTTTATACAAAATATGTGTTTTATGGAAACATGATACAACAATGAAAATATGACTGGAAATACAGTCAAGCCAATGATGAGTTAAAAGACAGACAAGGAAAAAACATTTATACAGCACTAGCACAGTAGTATCTGCCCCCCCCCTTCCCCCTCCCTATGCTTCCCTCCCCTCCCCCCCCACACACACTACAGCGCACTGGATCTTAATAGCCAGCTCTGTCTTTGCCTCTGGCGGCGCTAGGGACTTCTGCGTTTGAGTAGCCAGCTAAAGATGCAGCTAGATGCCAAGTGGAATTTTCAAAAGCGCCTAAGCAGGATTGAAATCAACAGGAATTGGGCCCCTAAGCTGCTTATGTGCTTTTGAAAATCCCATCCATTGTCCATCTGCATCTCAGGCACCTAAGTATCTTTAAAAATCTGGCCCCTAGAACATTGGATGGGCATATTTATTATTTTAAAATTAAATAAATAAATAATGGGGCTAATTGTGGAGTAACTCAGTGTAAGGGCCTCAGAATCTCTGAGTCAGTGTATATACTATTTCTAAATCTCTCATTCAGAAAACATTCTTAGTATAGGGCTATTGTTACAAATATTCTGCCATCATGCCTTAGGCAGCTTTTCATCATCTCTTTCAGGAGCTGATTTGGACCATTTGGTGGGGATGTGGTTGAGATTTATGGTGTGATCACATTGAATTCATTTTCATCTGGGTAAATTATTTTAATTGTGCTCGAAGGCTGGAGTCATTTGGATAGTTGTAATTTTGATCAGTAGTTTCTCATGTGTAGCTGATATGCATCTATTACTTAAAATAGGTGGTTTTTAAAATAAATCTGAGGGACCACGGTATGGTAGTGGGTGAGTGGGATGGTATAGTGGAGTTCTGGGTTGCAGGATGGATATGTAGAAGAGCTATGTTGTGTGTGCTGAGGACAAAGTTGTGATATAGGGCATGAGTTTTCATTATAGAGGTCACAAACATGTTTCAGGGAGTAGTGACCTCCCTCCCTTTCTATGACTGGATGGGAGGTCAGGTCCTGAAACTTTTTCTGTTGCAGCACGGGACTGTGGCATGGAGAAGACAGAACCACTTCAGTAGGATGAGAAAGGGTTGTGTATTTATATCTATTTCAGATGCTAGAATCTTCCCAATGGACAAGTCTTGCCCAATCTGCCCACAGGGGAAGTTGCTTCCTCATCCCTATCAGTTAGGGCTCTTTGATTGCACAGAGGATCAAATTCCCATGGTGAATAACTCCAAAATGTTATTCTTGTCATCAGAAAAAATCCTGTGGTTGCCAGGGAAAATTCATTCATATATTCATAGATTCCAAGGCCAGAAGGCACCATTGTCGTCATCTTGTCTGATACAATACATCTTGTCTGTATAATACAGGCCATAGAGGTGCCTCAAAATAATTCTTAGAGCAGATCTTTTAGCAAAATATCCAATCTTGATTTTAAAATAGTCAGTGTTGGAGAATCCACCACAACCAATTGTTAATTGCTCTCACTGTTAAAAAACTACACCTTATTTCCGGTCTGAATTTGTCTAGCTTCAATTTACAGCCATTGGATTACATTGCACCTTTCTCTGCTAGATTGAAGAGTCCATTATTGAATATTTGTTATCCATGTAGGCACTTATACCTTAACCCTCTCTCTGTTAAGCTAATGAACAAATCATTTATGTAGTTTCTAGATTAAGCCATATTTTGAAGATATGGCCAAATCAAAAAAAAAAACTAGCAGATTTTTCTTAAAGTGACAAGTGACAACACCTCTTATAAGGTCCAGTTTCCCAGAAATGTCTTGTTCAAGTAACCTCACACTTTCCTAAAATATGGTTCTCTGGCTACAGACCAAACATATGAGGCTTTCAGGCAAGAAAAATGGAACTGTATGTTTCTATCGGGAAAGGATAATGAATCTCAGGCTTATCATGGAAAGGGAGTTGATATTATAGTACTTATCTTGCACGATTGCTCAGGGCTAACAATTATGAGTCACAAACCAAACCATCGAGCTGCTACTGTTGATCTCTTCACTCCCTGTCCTAATTGTCCTAATCGTCATATATTTAAAAGCACTAGGAAAGATCTCAAGGCATCATTCAGTAGATTTAAATGAAGGAGAACTTTGATGACATGATAGATTTCCTTCCAGTCAAATGCTAGCAGCATCTCTTGCACTAAAGCAAGATCAGCACCTGAGTGAAGAGCAGCTAAATGAAGTTAAACAAGGGTAGGTCAGAGATGATGCTTGTTGGACGTGGGAAACATTTCAAAAAGCTGGTCCACAGCATAACACCATTCTCAGTCAAGGGTATCTGTTTTCCAATTATTCTGGTGGTGTGCAGCCTTAGGGTTGGGGTCATTCTGGCCTCCTCAGTGCTGCTGCAGACCCAAATTGGAACAGATGCTAGAAATTCCATCTGGAGTTGCCAAGGAGATTTTGACATTCTGACCAACACAGACCCGGCCCCAGCGCTCCATGCTTTTGTGACCTACTATATGCAATCTGGGAAGGAGAATGGGTCCCTGAAAGATGCAGTGGCTGGTTCAGTATGCAACAGCTCATGTGCTAAGCAACGCAGGCTAATGCAATATTCCTGGAGTTCTGATCACAGTGCTGGTTCTTTATCAAATTCAAAGAACTCAGTGGGCCCAAGCTGTTTCAGGACCCCATTGTTCTATGCACTGAACCAATACACAGTAAGAGCAGTCCCTAGCCCCCCAAAGAATTTTACAATCTAAATAGATTGTATAATCTAAATAACCCATTAGAAAGAAGAATGACAATGAATTTGACTGTTTCAGAATGAAAGGTAACACCCACTTGTTGGCCATTGCTTTCTCACAATTAAAAAAACCCAAAACCCTAAATGAATGAACGCTTACTCTCCCACTACGTGCCTATGGAAAGAAGGGAGAGAACCAATAACGAGGTTATCATTTTTCTAAGGTGCTTAGATAGTCCGTAGAGGCCTCTGCAGCCCCTCCCCTTTTTCTTCCCTCCCCGCACACACACTACAGCTCACTGGATGTTACTAGCCAGCTCTGCCTTTGTCTCTGGAGGCTCTAGGGACTTCTGCATTTGGGTAGCCCTACCTCATGCAGGAGCCATACTGTCCAGGACCTAAAAACCCAAGAGTGGACAAATGGGGAAAAGGAGTATCTCTCCTTGAGGGGATGATCCCCTGAAATCTGTGGCTTTAGGGATGGAAATTTTCACATTTATGAAGGAAAAGGAGGACAAATTTCCCCCCTTTCAATGTAAGAAGTTCAAAGAAACTGCACAAGTTGAAACTTGCGGACCAGCAACTTTCCAATGTAAGAATAACTCTCACCAGAGGAGAATTTGACCCTAATATTTACTGTAGTTATCTTACCTAAAATCACTGATAGAATTAATTTATGCAGTTTACACTGAGAAGTGGGGAGGACCATCAATCACACAGCAAATTCCATTAACCAAAAAGTGGGGTGTATATATGCTGTGACTTGGAATAATTTATTCCATGTTTAGTAAGGATTCTATTAAAAAATACCATGTGTGTTTGTTGGAGTTCCTGCCAACAAAATTTATGATTCACTCATTTTCTGATAGATACCCCACAATACTTCTGTACAAATTTCTCACAGATGCTATCTAGATTAAGCAATGTCCTGATTTAGGCATGGGTATTTTTTCCCTTTTTAACAAAGAAATTACAAATGCAAAGTAAGCCAGATGTGAATTTTTGCCGTGCCTGACCAGCCCTGTGACTGGGAGAAGTTGCAAAGAAAAGCAAAAACATAAAAAACCAAGGCAGACAAATGACAACAATGGGATTAATTTTAAAGAAGTGAAAAACAAAGGGAAATATGAAAAACAGAGGGAAATGCAGTGGATTAATGGTTTAGTGTGTTACCTATATTAAAATTTGTCACAGACGAAAGTGAGTGGCGAAATTATTTTGCAGTGATATATGGGGATCTCTTAAGTACTTCACAAACATTAAGGGCACAGTTGTGGCTTTAGCACTGAAAGCAGCAGCAGTACCTGGAGATTTTCTGCCCACAGAAAATGGAAACAGATAGAGTCACTTTGGGGGCACTGGAGACAGTGCACTCGAGAGTAGTCCCTACAACCTCTAGAGAAAAGGAAATTGTCTGTGGTTCGTTCAATCCTTGCCATCTCTGCTGAGTCTATTAACAACCGTGCCAGCTGTGGTGGGTTTGGAACTGGGCTGAGACTCACCAAACTCATGCTAGAATAAATCGTGTATTTCATTATTCAGTAAATATCAAATATAGAGCTAATTCTTCAGAATAAGAGCCGGTAGCATACTATCCAATCTAAATAGTTTTCTTCACACAAATCTCCTGTTTACGGCACCTGCATTTTTCCAGATTTGATTATCAGCCTTTTATGATAACATTGTGATATAAATGTAAAAGACATGGTGATAGTGAGGATGACCACACTTCTCATTTATGCAATGAGATGATTACAACTGGAAAAGAACTATACTGTATGATTAATTCCCCAGTTATTTTAAGAGAGATTTTTATAGGGGGCATTTTTAAAGGCACAAGGGGCAATCAGGCCACTTCTAAAGGCTTTCAGAATCTCCTCCATGGTGTATGCTACCTGCACTAATACTTAGAGCCAAAAGCTCTGCCTTAATAACTATCTTAGGCATCATAATCCCCTAGACCAGGGGTTTTCAACCTTTTTTAGAAACTGTACCCTACAGTCTCAAGGTTTCACCTGAAGTAATCCTTCATGGGTTTTCCACCTGGATCCAGTGTCATACCCAAAGTCTCTGGCTGCCTTTGGGCCCCCCACCCCAGGCCTCATGCCCCCTCTCCCCCATGCAGGGCAGGAGGGGTCTCCGGCTCCCACAAGACAGTGCTGCTGCATCCCCCCCACCCCCTGCCCCAGATACCCCAGGGAGGTGGGTCTGTGCCTGCGTGATGATGGGGGAGAGAGGAACATGCTGCTTACCTCCTCCTGTGTGGGGTGGTGGAGCCTGGCTCTGGCCGGGCTCCGCCGCCCTCCTCTTCCCCTGCAATTACCCACCGCACCGTGCCCAGCTCTCCTGCTCCAGCCTTATAGCCCGGTGCCAGCTCAGATGGGGCGGGCTCACCCTTGGCCTGGGGCAGTGCCGGGCCTGCCCTTCACAATGTGCAGTGGGGACAGAGGGCACAGGAGGCTCCCAGCTGCGTTTTGTGAAGAGCTGGCCCGTCGCCCCCCCCCCCTGCAGGCCCGTGCTCAGGGGCCTGGCCCCCTCAGTACTCAACCACCTGCCTCCCGCTCAGTCTGGAGCACAGCCAGGAGGCAGGCTGCAGCTGCCTGTCTCCTGCCGGGTCTGGAACGGGGCCCTCCAAAGCGCAGGGTCTGGGATGGTCATTCCGATCCTCTTGTGTACCCCCTATGATGCTCTGAAGGTATGTGTACCCCGAGTTGAAAACCTCTTCCTTAGACAGCTACAAACATTAACTGATCATCACACTTTCCTTTGTGACTTAGGAAATTGTATATTAGCCCCATTTCACAGAAGCTGTGAGAGGAAAGGGACTTGCCAAGCAATAGAGTAGAGATGGCTCCGAACTGAAACCCTAGATCCTAACACCTCAGTATTCTGGGAAGCTCATTTTTGGATCTGAACACTGCGGCCTGGCTACCTCTCTGTTGCAGAGGAGAGCAAGTGAACTCAGAAGTTCCTAGCTTGTATTGAGAGCCCTGGGCTCAGATTACATCTCCCACAGGACAATGCCTCTGTGACTAGAATCATGCTATAATTTGCTCACTCTATTTTAGCTGTATATTTCTAAACATCAGGCTGAAACGAGAGTAATGGTAAATCGGTAAACTGCCATTTAGTGGGATGTTTGGATTTATGTGGAAAATGAATAATGAATTTCAGAGTTACTCTGAACGGAAAAGAAATGAAATTGAATATACATTAAAACAAATTAGTGGTCAAAATATTTTCCAGTGAAGGGAACCATACACTACTTATGACTCTTAGGCCCTGATCCAGCATAAATTCATGCTCTTACTTAACTTTAAGCATGCATAGCCCAGTGTGTTCAATGGGAATACTCATGTGCTCAAGGTTAAGTACTCCTCAGAAAAGTTTGCAGGATAGAGCCCTAAAATGGTCTATAAAATCTCCAGTGCTAATTCCTAAACTTACTTGCAAGGAAATATAAATACCCACACTCTTCAGACCTAATTCTCCTCTCATGCTGGCTTTCCATCAGCGTAACTCCTCCATTGACTTCAGTGAAACTGATTTATACTATTAGGTCCGTTATTTCTTTCCCTCATGTTAGGTGATAAGACCTAGCTCTCATATAGCACTTTTCATCAGTAGATCTCAAAGTGCTTTACAAAGGAGGTCAGGATCATTATACTCATTTTATAAGTGGAGAAACTGAGGCATAGAAAGACATGAGTAGCCCACGGTCACCCTGCAGGCCATTGGCTCACCTGAGAATAGAATTCAGGTCTCCTGAGACCCAGTCCAATATTCTAATCACTGTCTCCTAACTATCTCATCATGCATTCTTTTTGCATAGATTGGTTCAGTGGGAGTAGCACTGGTGCTGGGAACCTATACCTCAGACATTAGTCTGTGTTTTTTAATAAGGATGAAATTCACATCTGGACAGAGGGCTACCACAAAGCTATATAAAACCCACATATGACCTGTTCTGAAGGCTTAAATGGTTTATAGGTAAGGCTATGATTTTGGCACAGATATTTTTTATTAAAAGTCATGGTTCAGACACAGGCAATAAACAATATATCACGGATTTACTGAAGCCCAAGCCCCGCCTCTTGGGACTGAATTATTGGAATTTTCAAGAAGTCATGGAGGTCTCATAAAATCACAGAATCCATGATCTCCATGGCAGTTTTATAATCTATTTATAGGCCTTGTCTGCTTCTCTGCACAGAAGTGAATTTTGCCCTAGGTGAATTATTTTTTTATGTATTG
Organism: Mesoclemmys tuberculata; assembly: GCA_007922155.1. Lineage (NCBI taxonomy): Eukaryota > Metazoa > Chordata > Testudines > Chelidae > Mesoclemmys > Mesoclemmys tuberculata. The sequence goes on from ML675610.1 coordinate 807,870, forward strand.
CAGCCAGCTGCCTTTTGGTAATTGATATTAACAAATTATTTAAATAAACATCAAAGCCTTTGTATTTAAATGAACTGGTAGATAAATTCTGGCTTTCTTATGATAAAACATAATTTTGTTCGTTCTTTCGCATGACCACGTCTGATTGCGTCCCTCATTATTTCTAACAATATTTCAGTTCCCCTTTTGCTTACCCAGTACCTATGAAAATAAAAGGAGCAAAGTATGTATAAAACAAACCAGGCAAGACAATTTATGTTGTTTAAAAAAAAAAATGTACAGAGGGGCCAAACCAAAACCCCAAATCCGGACACACACCCTGAACTTTGGAATATCTGGAATCAGAGTTGAATGTTGTGGCTCTCGTCTTTCTCGTTTGTACCTATCCCAATTTTAAATATTTGGACTCACAATTCAATGTTTGGGTTTTTTAATATGGGAAAGGATTGATTGCAAATACTTCCTGGTGAAGTTAAGGCTTATCTTGTAAATGTTGCCAAGATTTAAACCATTATTTCAGATGTGAAGCATTTGGTTACAAGAGATCATTGTTGTTAAAAAGGAAGCCCAAGTACATTATTCTTGGTTGGAGAAACATTTTGCTTTCTGTCAATGCTACTTACTTAACCAGCAACACAGTAAAGTTAGATAAACTGAAAGACAAGGGTTTGCAAGAAAAGTTTTCTTCAGTCAAACAACGCTTTTAATGGAACAAATTAATTAAACTAATGCAGAGCACTATGCATACTCCTTCTGGTGTGTAATGTTAATGAGAGGAATTGGGTACATATGCATCAGAAGGAGAATATACTTATTTATTTCTGAGTGTGCATTGAAACATTGGCCCAAATTATTACAGAGTTAGATGACATTATTTTCCTGCTGCTGTAGTTATGCAGTGTAGCCTTTTTTCCAGGGGATAACTACATTTCAGCTTGGGTTATCACCACTGCATTATATCAGGATAAACTCCAAAGTTCAGTTTTGAGGCTGCATATCTCCCTAACATGTGCCTCCAACAACTACCTTCTCCCAAACCGTGAGCTCGCTCTCCCTGTGATCATCCAACATGAGACTGGATGTCTCACTATATGGTGACACTTCCTCTGCATGGGTCACTTGCTGGTGGATGCTCTGTACTTTGAAGTTTTTAAACCATGATTTGAGGACTCCAATAACTCAGTCATAGGTTAGGGGTCAAGTACATGAGTGGGTGGGTGAGATTCTGTGGCATGCATTGTGCAGGAGGTCAGACTAGATGATCATAATGGTCCCTTCTGACCTCCAAGTCTATGAGTCTGAGGTTGCTGGTTCCTTCTTTCTCTTTGCCTTTCCAGTCATCAATAAGCCCTTGGCTCTATTAATCCTGCAGTGGTTTCCGAACAGGCCTCCTGTCTCTTGACAGTGCTTTTCAGGGGGCAACTGTTCCTCAGCTCTGCTGGACCCTGACATAGCTGCTATGAAATTTTGCAAATGCTGGAGTGCTCCTGGCTTCCCAGAGAGATTCAGTCAAAACTACCTGGCATCAAAGATTTGACAGCCATAGTGCTGGTGAGTTGTGGGAAAAAAGGTCAGATGCCTACTGGGGGGGAGAGAGAAGGTGGGAGGTGTGGTTAGGCTCAGAAAAGGTGTTTCTGAGCTTAGAAAAGGTGTTTTAATGGAACTGAATCTCCAGAAAAATTTCAGGTAGGCTTTTCAGAATTGCTCAGTATTGGCCTACTTCTGTTCCCAGTGAAGTCAGAATTGGGAGCCAAGTAACATCAACATAGTGCCTTTGAAAATCCCACCCTTCTGTCCTATTTTGAGAAAAGTCTGAGATATAGGACAGCCCTTCTGTTATACGAAGTCGTTTATCCACGTTTCCTTATAACCTACTAACTAGAGAGAGGCACAAGTGACCAAGTTCCCCGTTCAGACACCTCCAATTTTTGGTACAAGGAGAGACTCCCATTGAAAGGCTTTGGATCAGGCCATGTCCAGTTCACCTAGGTACTACAACAATGAAGGGCAACATACCAATGTACATAGATAGTAAGTTTGCATTCAAAATATAGACAAGGGTAAATGAAACTTACTTGAATGAAACCGTTTTCATGGATGGCATATAAATCATTGTTCTCTTACCTCCCTGTGTAATCACTGACTAGAGCTCTCTCCCCCATTCTGACTATCCTTTGCTTACAAGCTAAAGTAAGGGATGGATGGCTTACACCAACTGTTAGTTGCTTTTTTCTGTCACAGCTCTCTTTCCTGGCTCTTAGCATATATGTTACACTAACTTTGCCTCCTCTGTTCTCACTTAAGATGTAAAATCTGTCAGACAATCCTAGACAGAAGGCCAGAACATGGTTTCTAAAATGGTTGGCAGCACTAACTAGTTAAACCCTGTTTGAACTGAGTTATTTATTAGTTCAGCAAACTCAGTTTAAATTCAAGTGGCAACAAAGGCAGAATCTTTACCTCTGTGCAATTTGTGTCTAATTTGTGGAGTGACGATTCTCAAGGCAGGTCTACACTAGAAGTGCTACATCATCGCAGCTGAACTGCTGGAGCATGTCTGCTGTGAAGACACCGCATGTGGATGGGCATAATTACTCCACTTCAGTGATAAGCGGAAGCTATGTCGGCAGGAGAGAGTCTGCCGCTGACATAGCGCCAGTGTGGACAGTGTTCAGATCGCTGTAACTTGTGTCACTCGGGGGTGTCCTTTTTCACATCTGAGTGACGTAAATTAGATTGACTTAAGCGGTAGTGTAGACCCGTCCACAGTGATGAGTCAGAGTGACGATTAGGATATAGTGGTCAAAACAGGGAGTTCCCCAAGTTAATCCGCCTAAGGATGTGCTAAAGTGGAAATCAGCTTGAAATGTAGCAATAGTCAATTGGTGCATTGAGATCTGTAAAATATGTGGGGTGGGGAGGGAGACTGAATTATGTTTAAAAGAAAATGAAATACCTTTGAAGAAATGTTGTTTTTTCTTCCTGCATTTGTATCATTATTGCTTTAACTGAAATGTCTGATATTTCATTATCTTCACTGTTGGCCTATATATAGATTACAGACTATAGAGAATAAGAGCTGTATTCCATTACACAATTCCCTCTCTTAATAGGGCACTTTGAAGTATTCCAAGGGTTCCAGTACAATTTTGTTTGCCCTTTAAGTAGACAGCTTCTGCTAGGCAACTAACTTTTGCTGTTTCCTTAACTAATTGCTTAAGATAAATTTCTCTATATATGTATTTTAACTGTTTGTTCATGAGTATATGTCTGTATCTATATTTTCCTTTCCCATTTTGGAAAATAAAATGTCATTAGTTTAGAAATAATCACTGTATTATGAGAGTGTTTTAAGATCAATAACTCCCATTCAAAGGATGATTCCCTGACTAGATAATGAATAAGGACCTCAGTCTTAAGATCCTGGGCTTTTCATCTCCAAGGTACTTTGCAAACATTATCTAATAAATACTGGGCCAGATTCTCATTTATCGTAAGACTCTTTTATATCTGTCAGTGCAAAGTGTGTAAAATTCAATTTACTTTCACTCTTTGTACTGCCAGTGGTATAAAAGGGCCTTCATGTAAATTACATTCTGGTCCACAGTGTCTGACTTTCACAATTGTTTTGCATGGTATCAGAGCCTTGGCTTGGAAACCTGTGTTTGATTGATAATTACCCTCTATTCTGGGCACATATTAATCACATCTGCCAACTTTTTCAGTGTTCTGAGATACCTCAGTTTGGGGTATCCATCATGAGACACCTCTTTACCCACTGAAACCAAGTCCCTTGAACATGTGTCTAGCTGGGCACCCAAAAATCACAAGTCACTTTTGAAAAGATTGGCCAGTGAATAATTTGAAACATCTCTTAAATTCTAGAATTGTGCTATTAATGCACTCGAAATGAGCCTTTATGAGCTCAATTCTTCGAATCTTCATTGAGTTCTTATTCCCACAGTGTGTATCTTTTTCTTCCTGCTGTTGGTGTAATGTGTGGAAAACAATCTTTTGATATATGTAAGATTTCCAAAACACCAAGGAGATGTAATGTAAACTTTATCTGCATGCTTTGCCAGAAAGATTGGCTTCAATTAACCACAAATGTTTTCTTGACCTTTTGATCTAAACCTCCGGCTTGTTCAACTATAGACTTCATGCCAAATATTGTGTCCAGGGTTGAGATAGATCTAATCTCTTTTAATGTGAGCTACAATGGATTTTTTATTATTGTTTGTGCTAAATTGTCTAAGTCCATTATTATTAGAGAGGTCAAATAATTTCTTTCTAGTTTTGGCCATTTTTGTCTTAAACGATTTGCAAATATTATTTATTCTTATTCAGTCAGCTCATTAGATGGTCAGATAATGTTCTGTGGATAATAATGTTTGCAAATATTTGAATAAAATGAATATAGTATCATTTTTTCATTTAATATGTATTTGCAAATAGCTGTTGCTAGCTTTAATTATTATCCCAGTTCCTAATTCTTGGAAAACGCAGAACTCTAAGACATTACTGGACAATGGATTCTCCTAAAAGTACAAAGCACCCAGTCTGCTTCTGCTGAAATCAATGGGCGTTTTGCCAGTGACTTCTGCCGGAGTCGCTGTCATAACGGTTGCAATTTAAATAGAAAGATGAGTCTGACGAGTGCTCTTCTAGGCTTAGAATCTGCAGTCTGATCAATGCAAATGGATCCTATGCTCATCTGGAGGCCCATTGTAATCAATGGGGTTCCACGTGGGTGGACCCCAGCATCTGTGTGGAACCCCATCACTTTCAAGGAACTATCCAAGTGGATCAAATTGCAAGGTAGGGTCTTAGTCACAAAATAGACTTACACGGGTGGCTTCTGAACTTGGCCTTAGTTTTGAGCATAACTTGTTTTCATTCAGAAAGAGCCCTGTTGTGCCTGGGTTGGGGGGCCACTGTTCATTATTTCACCTTCTTTTTAAAAGAAATACTATTTTTTTTTTCCTTGTACAGAAAGAATTTAAGTGATCTTGAACCATTTCTTTTTTGGAGTAAGGCCTTTACAGTAAGAAGGGTCCTTACATGCAATGCCTGATCCAAGCCACTGAGCACCCTCCCCTCCCTTTGGAGTCAGTGTGAGTTAAGAGTGTGCACAGTACCTTGCAGAATCAGGCTTAGTAGCTACATTTATTACATTCATGCCAAGCCCTGTCATTATTATGGGCCAAGTCCTGCTTGCACAGATGTCAGTGAGACCTTGCGTGTGACAAAGGACCACAGCAGCTTAAACCCCTGAGGGAAAAATGTCCAGGCATCAGTCAGTGGGGGACACGATGGGAGCGGAGCTCCTGCCATAGTGGCATTGTAGAGGGCCACACAGGTGGCCCTGGCTGTTGTGGAAGTTCAAATGTGTACCAGGTTCTGAGACTGAACCCAGGCCTGCCATTGGATGAGGAGGGGGCAAAACTGTCAGAAGGTTTTCTTTTATATAGGACAGTCTGTCCCTCTGTGTCTCAGCTGCCCCACCTATAAAATAGGCATAATAATGGTCCCTACCCCACCAGTGGGTTGTGAGAGTTAATTAATTTTGAAAAGGGCTTTGGGAGCCTTGCTTCAAAGTACAATGTGTGAGTTGTTATAAACATCTTTCCTATAAATGAGAGAGTGCATTGGAAATAACAACTTCCCTCCTCGTGAAGACAGAATGGGAAGCACGTTTCCCACTAATTCAGGCTGGCTGCTCACTGAGTCTGACAACTTGAATTATTACTTTCAATTTTTCAGTGCCTCTCCAATGTGCTATTTTCCCAGGGACAATGACAATAGACCCAGCAGCTCTTACTGTTTACTAAATGGTCTCATAAAAGTCATGGCCTCAAAAGTTTCTGAAGAGATCCCATCCCATGACTGTTTGCCCACACCTGCAAAGGGCAGCATATATAGAAGGCTACCAGAGGAGGGAAAGGATATGGGACTTGGGGGAGGGAGGGAAATAGAAGCCAGTAGACAGTGCTGAGAAAAGATCTGAAACTCCATGTGGTATAAAATACTGAGTCACTGCTGCACCAAGATGGCTCAGCCTTTTTCTTTCCATCCTCTGAGGAGGCTTCCCCCTCCAAATATCTTACTGACTGTCTTTAAAATAATTGTTGGTTTTGTTTTGGTTTGGTTTTTTTGGTGAAAATTTCTTTGTGTTGGACACTTTAATAAGAGCTCTTAGAATTATTGATTTTTTTTTTCTCCCAAGGGGACTTTTTTTATAACAGCCCTGTGCAGCAATTTCTCTCTTTGGCATATAATATCCAAAGGATGAAATTCATCCACAGCTCTTCAGCCCACAGACAGCCTCCAACACAACAGATCTACAACAGTTCCACTGTGCTGTGGGAGTAGCTACCCATCCATGCACAGAAGAGAGGCTGAGTCCCGGGTCTCTAGAGTGCGGAGATGTGGTCACCAATTCTAGGTAATCAAGGTTCCACTGACCAGGAACCCCATTGTCGCTGGTATGAAAGGGTTCCAGCCCCTATTCGAGCTCAGGCTAAGGAGTTGCTCTGGCCAAAGGAGGAGGATTTCCAACCCAAAATTCCACGCTGACTCATTTACTTTAGATTGTTACAGACAATGAGGGGGAAGAAGGATGGTGTAATTTTCTCGCTAACTAGAAAAACAAGTCACCTAGCAAAAATCAATCCACTTCCATTAACCCTTTGGAACCCTGACAGTCTTTAGACTGCCTACCAACTGAGTGCTCAGTTTATACTGCACTGGTGTATGACATCCAAAGGGTTATCTAACACCTGGTAAAAATATCAAGCCAAAATATTATATAGATTGTAAGAGCATACCAAGGATTTAAAATATGTCACCTTCATGTTTTGAGCTAATATATCTTTCTTGCTTAGATGTATAAACATATATAATTAATCATTTTACATATAACGTGGGATCCAGCTTTCCTGCACAGTTTTTATTGTCAATGTATTTTATTAGCAACATACATCTATTCCCAGTTTGACACCTAATTTCATACATGGACCTCCACAAGTCACACAGGGACAGTGTCCCTGGTTTACATATTTATGGCTCACAGAATAAGTCAGGGGTCCAAATCTTAAATGGGATTCTGCATGGAGACCCCTTGCCTACACACTACTGCTGTGTATCAGAAGCTGCCCTGTCTATGGTTACCTATGGAATTCCCATCCATGGGGTTATGGATTTCCACAACACAAGGGGAAGCAAGGCAAGTTACTGAAGACTTTGTTTGTAGTAACTGACATTGGCTTCCCCCACAGGTTTGGTGGAAAGTATCTGAAAGGGATGTGACATCCATTCCTCAATCTTGCCCATTTATGCTTTAGCTCCTAATCCTTGTTTCTGGATCTTAAAACCCATAGAGCTCCCATGAAAGTGCTTTGAGGGGAGCATGCTCTCTAAATTCTGAACACCCATTGCTGCATCCCCCCAGATCTGCAGAACCAGGCTTTCCTTTAGTCATAGGAATTGGGGAAGAATTTGAGGGCCTCAATCTTTGTACCTCAGTTTCCTTATCTGTAAAATGGGGGTGACAATCATACCTTTTTTCATGAGGTTTAAACAGTTAATCTTTGTCAAGTGCATTCAGGATGAGAAGTGCTATATCAGCATTAAGTATTGTTGGTAACTCTCCCTATTTGAAGTTGATGCTCTGGTCAACTGATTGCTCTCATTTTATTTTTCATCCTTTTCCCTATACAGTAGGTCTGCATTTGTCCAAGTGCCAAATTCAAATGATTGTGCTGGCTTCTATTGAACAATTTCATGTTTTGTTTCCCCACCTTTAAGGTAGCCAATGTTCTGTGCTTGAATAACATTCCAAACCCCAAAGTATTGGAGTGGTCTTTCCCCCCTTCTAGATTTTATTGCATGTATTGATTAAAATGAACTTTAGAGGAATTCCAGTCTGTTTAACTAAGCAAGCACACAAACCCATAGTGGGACTGCTTAATCATTCATCACAGACATCAAACCTGTTGTCTTGGAAAGCCCTGTTAAGTTTACTTACTCTTATACCTTTACAGCTCAGATTTAACAGAGTTCACACAACTTTAACTCAGAACACTGATTATTTCAAAGAATTTGGTGTTTCTGAGATACTTTGATTTATAGATGCACCATCTGAAGCAGACAGCTAATATTCTTGAGTACACACGTGTCTCTGGTTGATTTCTCATGTGAAACTGGTTGCATGAAATTGTCACCTAGGTCATAGTAATTCCTGGATGTAATTTGGATTTTTATTGACTTGCTTGTAGGATTCCACACACTTAAGATGTGTGATGTGGTTAATGGCTCCGCCAGGTCCCCAGTAAACCAGGATTCAGTTTCCCCTATTCCTTATACAGATGCTCAAGGAAAGACTATAAATTGGATGATTGGGAGACAGAGCAAAAACACTTTTGAGAAGTTCAAGATCCACACTCAGGGCTGTAGGTTTGGATTGAAACCCAGGTGGAAGGTGTGGGTCTTCTGTGGTGTCTTCTGCTCTGGTTATAAATATTATCCTTTGAAGAAAACCTTTGCTGCTTCTGTGTGTGTCTTCTAACAGGAAGAAGTGGATGAGACTTTTTTTAAACAACTAACAAAATCATCCAAAGTGTCAGACCTCTGCCCAGACAACTGTTGGGAAAATAACACAGCAGGGCACAGACTATCCAACAAGTTTTTGGAATGTATTGGAGACAATATTTTATTTCAGAAGGTGGAGAAAGCTACTAGTGGAAAGGCTGTTCTAGATTTGATGTTGACAAATAGGGAGGAACTGGCTGAGAATTTGAAAGCGGAAGGCAGTTTGGATGAAAGTGGTCATGAAAGGATAGAGTTTATAATGCCAAAGAATGGTAGGAGGGAAAACAACACAAAGATACTGGATTTCAAGAAGGCAGACTTTAGCAAACTCAGGGAGTTGGTAGGTAAGATCCTGTGGGAAGCAATTCTGCGGGGTGTGTGGGAGAGTTCAAGAGAGCTGGCAGTTTTTCAAAGAGACATTATTAAGGGCACAAGAGCAAACTACATCACTGCATTGGAAAGATAGGAAATATGGCAAGAGACCACCCTGGCTTAACCAGGAGATCTTCAATTAACTGAAACTCAAACAAGAATCCTACAAAAACTGGAAAGTAGGTAAAATTACAAAGGATAAATATAAACAAATAACTCAAATAGGTAAGGATAAAATTAGAAAGGCCAAGGCACTAAAGTGGGGGGGTGGCAAGTGTGGTATATCTTGACTTTAGTAAGGCTCTTGATACTGTCTCAGAGGACCTTCGCATAAACAAACTAGGGAAATACAACCTAGATGGAGTATAACTGGTTGGAAAACTGTTCCTAGAGAGTAATCCATCAATGGTTCACAGTCAAGTTAGAAGGGCATATTGAGTGGGGTCCTGCAGGGATCAGTTCTGGCTCTGGTTCTGTTCAAATCTTCATCAGTGATTTAGATAATGGCATAGAGAGAGCACTTATGAAGTTTGTGGATGATACCAAGCTGAGAGAGGTTGCAAGTGCTTTGGAAGACAGGATTAAAATTCAAAATGATCAGGACAAACTGGAGAAAGGTCTAAAATAAATACAATGAAATTCAATTAGGACAAATGTAAAATATTTCACGTAAGAAGTTTCACACATTCAAAATGGGAAAGGACTGCCTAGGAAAGAGAACTTGCAGAAAGGTATTTGGGGGTCATAGCAGATCACAAGCTAAATGAGTCTATAGTGTAACACTTGCAAAAAAAAAAAATGCAAAAATTCTTCTAGGATGTATTAACAGGAATATTGTAAGCAAGACATGAGAAATAATTTTCCTGCTCTACTCCATACTGTTTAGGCATCAACTGAAGTAGTGTTTCCATTTCTGGGTTCTACATTTGAAGAAAGATGTGGACAAATTGGAGAAAGTGCAGAGAAGAGCAACAAAAATGATTAAAGGTCTAGAAAACATGATCTATGAGGGAAGATTGAAAAAATTGTTTAGTCTGGAGAAGAGAATACTTGGGGCGGGGGGGGGGGAAGACACACATGATAACAGTTTAAGTACATAAAAGGCTGTTACTAGGAGAAGGGAGAAAAATTGTTCTCTTTAACCACTGAGGATAGGACAAGAGGATAGGCTAGAAGCAATAGGTTTAAATTGCAGCAAGGGCAGGTTAGGCTGGACATTAGGAAAAACTTCCTAACTGTCAGAGTAGTTAAGCACCGTGTAACAGAGTGGGGAGGAAGGGGAGATGTACCCCACCCTCATGAGTCCTGCGCTCTTCCAGCCCAGCCAGTAGTGCAGCTGGGGGGTAGGGAGGAGACAGGGGGGCAGCACTCTGCCCCTTAGTTCTGCTACCTTCCCTTGGGTCAGTCCCAAGCTTCTGCAGATTTGTAGACACTAGACTGCCAACTCCAAGCCACAGGCTTCCAAACTTCCTCACTTCACAGCCTGCCTGCTTGAACTGGAGGCTTTTAAGTGCTGGGGCAATCTCCTTGATAGGCCCCAGGTGGCCTAATTACCTTAAAGCAGCCCCAGCTGGATCACCCAGTGAATAAGGCTTTGCTGAGCCTGGGGTTAAGATCTATGCATTCTTGCCCCCTTCCTTAGCCCCCTGGTCTGGCCCTAGTCCCCCCTCTTTCTTTCTTTGCAGCTGCTTCTTTGGGGGACCCTGCTGCTGCTGCTGCTCTCCTACTGCTTCAGGGCTCTGCTGGGGAGCCTCCCTCCCAGCTGGGAGGGATGGGGTGAGTGTGTGCTCTTTTCCATCTCTTCCACCACCCCCACCCCCCAGCTACTATCTCCACCCTCCCCCTGCTGCTGCTTCCAGGGCCAGAACCAGCTGGGCCCCTGTAACCCGTCCATGCCCAGGGTAGCCCACTGATAATGCCAGGGTCAGGGCAGGCTGTAAAAGGAGAGCAAATTCTCCCAGCACTGGTGGGTGACACCACAGTCAGACTTCCCAACCAGCCACAAACAGTGCTTCTGATTCCCCCACATTGGTTATCAAGAAGACACTGTGCAAATACACACAGCCCCCTTTACTGCATTTCAGTCTCTGGCTCCCCAAACTGACACTAGGTCCCGTAAAGAGACCAGTTGTTTGAACTCTATGCTCTTTACTAAAAGATTCCCTCTGATCCCAAAGGACCAGCCACAGTACCAGTTCACTATGAGTTTGGATCTTACCCAAAATACCACGCTGCCAGCCAATCCTTTAGTAACTAAAACTAAAGGTCTATTAATAAAAGAAAAACAAACAATAAGAGAAGTGTTAAAGGCTTAAAGCAATCAGATACATACAAATGATTTGAAAGTCCATATACATCAGGTTTCTAGAACAATTGTGGAGTTGCAGGCTTGTACAGTCCCTCTGGTATACATCCAGTACCTGGATGGGTCTAAGTCCTTCAGTTCAGTTGCAAAGTGTGTTAATCCAGAGGTGTGTCCGCAGCTGGACAGGAATGAACACAAGACCAAATGGTTTCTGTGGTTTGATCTTATATACCCTCTGTTTCTGGCCATGTGGCTTGTGGAATTTTACAGGAACCAAAATGGAGTCCATAGTCACATGGGCCAATCCTGGTAACTCTTCAGGTATGCCTTTAGCTTCTTCCTAGGCCTTTGGCTTCTGTAAAGGTCTTGATGGGCCATTAAGCGGGCTATTGTCCTGTGGCCTCTCTGTCTGGGGTGTGTCTTCTACAGCACAGTTTGAAATACAGGATATCACAGATCTCCATAACTTTCCTCACACATATCCCACATGAACACAAATATTATCATCTTATTCAGCATATCATAACCTTTCTAACAGTACCTGACATGGTATGTCTCACATGAATCATTATGATTTTGACACATTAATGTCAAACAACACAAATGCCTCCCCTCCCCAATCCAGTCCGCATGACAGCCCCTTCCCTTTCCCTTCCCTTGGCTGGCTGCCTCTTCCCCCTTCTGCTGCCGTGAGCACCCTCCCCCTGTTGCTGCTGCCCCTTGCTTGGCCCCTTGTGTTTTGGGGCACCCCTGCCCTGGCTCCCACATTTGGGAGACCCTGACCCTCCCCTTCTCCTCCTCCACCGCTGTAGCTCCCCCCTCCTCTGGCCCGTGTGCTCCGGCAGCACCCATGACCCTCCCCTCCCTTAATTGACTCCCCTGGTTTTGTTAACCCCCCTTCACACACTGCACCCCCCCTCCTGAATTCATTTGACACCCCGGCCCCCCCCAGTGCAGCCGGAGGAGCTGCCGACATTCCATCTTGGGCTGGTAAGTGCATCGCCCCCTGCGCCCTTGCTTGGCTTGACCCCCTGTCTTTTCCCCTCTGTTGGTGCCCTCCTCCCCTGCTTCCAGCCTAGCGGGGAGGAGTGGTCACACCCCCCTTCCTACTTCATCCCCTTCCCCCCTTTTTCCACTCCCCTTCCCTTTCCTTCCCTTCACTCCCCCCAGCAAATCGTTCCCACTCTTTCCCAGGATGGCGGGTGTGCCTGGGACCAGGACCCCCTCCATAAACACTCCCGCCCCACTCTCCCACCCCGAAGCCCTGTCCCTGCCCTCAACAACTGGTCCTGCTGCCCCCGCTGAGCTGCCGGGAGTCATTCCCCAGGTGCGGGCGGAGGACGACTCTGGTGGGGACGCCAGGGATTCTGCTGCTGCCACGGCTATTGCCCCCCCTAATCTGGGGGGCGCTCCCTCGGTTGGGAGGAAAAATCAGGGGGGTAAAAAGAAGGGGAAAGGCCCCGCCCGGAAGACGACACCTCCTGTGGCTGGGGCCCCTCCTCCTCTCCCTCTATCCTCTCCCGCTGTCCCTTCCACCAGCTCTGGGGGCGGCGGCGCCCCCAGGGCGTACGCCCAGGTGGCTGCGGGCCCCCCGCCTGCTACTGCCAAGACATCTGCCCTGACCACCGCCTCCAGCACCATCCCAGGTGGCCAGGGCCCCTTCCCCACCCTTACCAGGAGGCATGGGGTCCGGTGCCTCCTGCTGCCTGCCTCGCCCCACGTGGAAACGTACGTGCGGGCGATGGCGTGGGTGGTGGGGCCCACAGCCGTGGTGGCGGCCTCCCGTATGTACGGCAAGGTGGTCTTTTTCCTTGCCTCGGAGGCCGCCACCCAGGAGGCGGTGGAGACGGGCCTGGCGGTGGGGGGCATCCACGTCCCCGTGGAGCCCCTGGAGGACCTGGGCGTACGGGTGGTCTTGTCCTCCGTTCCGCCCTTCCTCCCCAATGCCGCCCTTCTGCCTTTCCTTGCCTCCCTGGGGAAGCCCCTCTCCACCATCAGCCCGCTTCCCCTCGGCTGCAAGGACCCCGCCCTCCGCCACGTCCTCTCGTTCCGCCAGCAGGTACAGCTGCAGCTGCTGCCGGCGGTGACGCGTGGTGGAGAGGTGCTCGAGGGGTCGTTCCTGGTGCCCCATCAAGGGGCCCAGTACCGGGTCCACTACACCTCGGGGGAGGCCCGGTGCTACTTGTGCCGGGCGGCAGGGCACATTCGGAGGGACTTCCCCCTGGTCCAGCAAGGAGGGAGGCCCGGGACCCCCGAGACCCAGGAGGGCGCCAGCCAGACCATCGGCGGCGCCCCCAGCAGCCGGCCGGTCCCTGTGGCCGCCCCCCCTATGCTGGCAGTTGTCACCTGCGCTCGGGCCCCGGGGGCGCCCCCCCCGGCTCGCCCGGGCGAGCTGACGGGCCCCGCTGACGCCCGGAGCAGTCCAGCGGGGCCTGCAGAGGGGAGGGAGCCAGGGCCGGCAGTGTCAGGCATCGGAGGGGGCATGCCCCGGGGGGAGGCCTCTCCTTCCCTTGCTGCCCCACCTCTGCTTCCCCACACCCTGACTCCTGTCCTCTTGCCCCCCGCCCTTGCCCCTGCTGCCCGACCCTCCACCGTGGAGGGCTGGGTGCTCGTGCAGGGTAGGCGGGGTGATCACAAGGCCGGAACCCAGCCCCCCCTCCAGCCCACGGCCGAAGGGAGTGAGAGCCCCCATAAGGCCAAGCGGAGAGGGGCTCCTGGGGCCAGGCCTGCCGCTGCGCCCCCTGCCGGAGCCCAGCGGGTGGCACCGACAGAGGAAGTCGTGGTGGCAGACGTGGGCAACACCATCACCCCCTGGAGTCCTTACTGGAGGAGTCCTCGTCCGGAGCCCCCCCAGCCCCAATGCCACCCAAATCCCCCGCTGGTGCTCGAGAGGACCTCGGGGGGGCTTTCTTCTCCTCCTTAATGGAGGAGATTGACTCCCTGGGGTTGACCCTGGCCTGCCCGGGGGAGGACAACCCCACCCTCTGTATGGAGGGCCTTCAGCAGGACATCACCGAACTGCTTCTCCCCTCCCTCTCCTTCCCATTCTCAGTTGCCCCCCCTGCTCCCACCACCGAGGCCCCCCTCAGTCCCTCTACCCTCACACTGGAGAGGGGGACCCATTGCCACAGCCCCCGAGGAGTCAGCGGGGGCTGAAAAGACGAGCCCTGGGCCACCGGATGCCCTGCCACTTGTTCTGGGCCAGCTGGCCTCCCTCCCCCCGAAGCCTGCTCAGCCGCCCCCTCACAGGGCCCTGAAACCGGGGGTGCTGTGACCCTAGAGTCTGGCCCCCCGGAGGACATCTGGCCCACGCCCACCCCCTCAGTTCCCGGCCCCAGCCGAGAGGCTGCACACTCCGCCGGCCCTGCCGTTTTGGCTGAGGGCCCCACCCCCAAGTCTAATCCTGACCCCCCTCCCCCGACCCTTCCCTTACCCCAACTCCTGATCCCTTCCCCACTCTCAACCTCTCCCCTGCCCTCACCCCTCCCATCCCCGCACTTTCTCCCCCCACCCTTCTGCCTATACATCTGCCGCCCCTGGGGTTGTCTCCTTCCCCCTAAAGAGCTCCCAGGAGGCGGCTTTTCACTTTAGCACTCCCAGTCCACTCGGGGCTGCTGTCTTCCCTCAGCTGCTGCCGTCCCCCCAGCCCCTGTCCCAAAGGGCCAGGGGGCCGCTGCGGGGGCCGAGCCGGAGGAATACCCCCCTGAGGCGCTGCGTGAGGAGCTGCGCATCTTTCTCCGGGACACGCGTGGTGCCCGGAACCAAGTGCAGCTCGCTCTGCAGCGCTGGGGGGACTTCCACCGCGTCCTCCGGGCCGTGAGGGCCACTATGAAGGAGGGGAAAGGGACCGGGCGGCAGGGCGCGGCGGCCTACCAACGGGCCCGCAGCTTTCGCGATGCCCTCAAAATCTATGGCACCAGCCATGGGCTGCTGCGGAGCCCGACGAGGACTGCTAGCGCTCCTGCCCACCAGGATCCACCCTAGCCCTCCTCGTAATGCCTTTTACCATCTGCACATTGAACATGAGGGGCTGCAGGACGGGTCTCTGCAGGAACCAGGTGCTCTCCTTCTTTCAGGAGGGGGGTACTCTGTAGCGTTTCTGCAGGAGACCCACACGGACCCAGCCGCCGAGGCCAGCTGGCGGCTGGGGTGGAGAGACGGGGTGCACCTTAGTCATCTCTCTGCCCACACAGGCGGAGTGGCCACCCTGTTCTCCCCTGACCTGCAGCCCGAGGTGTTTGGGATTGCCGAGGTCGTGCCGGGCCGCCTGCTGCACCTCCGGGTCCGCGTGGAGGGGCTGGCATTGAATCTTGTCAATGTTTACGCCCCGACCGCGGGCCCGGAGCGGGTGCGGTTCTTCCAGCAGGCGGCTGCCTTCCTCGGCACACTGGATCCGCAAAAATGCCTGGTCCTGGGCGGGGATTTTAACACCACCCTCAAGGAGCGGGACCGCACGGGGACCGAGCAATGCCCGGCCGCCAGGGATGTCCTCAGGGAGATTGTCGACCATACTCCCTGGTGGATGTCTGGCGCGACCACCACCCGGATGACGACGTCACTTTTACTTTTGTCTGGGTGGGGGAAGATTGGTCGCGCCACTCCCGGTTGGACCGTATTTACATCTCTAGGCACCACCTTGCACGGGCCCACTCCTCCAGCGTCTGGCCGGCCCCATTCTCGGATCACCACATGGTGACCGTGATGGCCTCTCTCACTGCGGAGAGGCTGGGGCCAGCCTACTGGCATTTTAACAACAGCCTGCTGGAGGACGTGGGCTTCGTGGCGTCCTTCCGGGAGTTCAGGCTGGCCTGGCGGGGGCAGAGGGGCGCCTTTCCCTCGGCGCGGCGATGGTGGGATGTGGGGAAGGTGCGCGCCCAGCTCTTCTGCCGTGACTACACTCGGGGGGCCAGCCGGCAGCGGGATGTGGGGATAGAGCAGCTGGAGCGGGAGGTTTTGGAGCTGGAGAGGCGACTGGCCACCAGCCCCGATGATCCGTCCCTCTGCAGAACGTGCCGGGAGAAGCAGGAGGAGCTTAGAGCCGTCAAGGACCTTCGAGCCCGAGGTGCCTTTGTCCGGTCCCGCATCCGTCTCCTTCGGGAGATGGATCGTGGCTCCTGCTTCTTCTACGCCCTGGAGAAAAGGAGGGGGGCCCGGAAGCATGTCATCTGCCTTTTGGCTGCCAACGGCACCCCTCTCATGGACCCGGAGGAGATGCGTGGAAGGGCCAGGGCCTTCTACGCAGACCTTTTCTCCCCAGAGCCGACCGACGTTGCCGCATGTAGGGTGCTCTGGAACGAACTCCTCGCGGTCAGCGCGGGCGACCGGGACCGGCTGGAGAAACCTCTCACTCTGGCCGAGTTCTCGGAAGTCCTCCGCCTCATGCCTACCAATAAATCCCTGGGCATGGACGGGCTCACCGCGGAGTTCTACCGCGTGTTTTGGGACGTCCTCGGCCCGGACCTCGTCACCGTCTGGGCCGAGTCCGAGGTTAGCAGAGTGCTCCCCCTGTCGTGCAGGCGGGCCGTGCTCACCCTGCTGCCAAAGAAGGGAGACCTCCGCGACCTCCGGAACTGGCGTCCCCTCTCGCTCCTCGGCACGGACACCAAAATAGTGGCTAGGGCTGTCTCGCTGCAGCTGAAGTCCGTGCTGCAGGACGTGGTCCACCCCGACCAGACCTACACTGTCCCGGGCCGCACCATTTTCAATAATCTGTATCTGGTCCGGGACCTCTTAGAACTTGGATGTAGGGATGGTCTATCGTTCGCCCTCCTGTCCCTGGACCAGGAGATGGCGTTCGACCGGATGGACCACGGGTATCTCCTGGGCACCCTGCAGGCGTTCGGCTTCGGACCTCGTTTTGTGGGATTTCTCCGGGTGCTGTACGCCTCCGCAGAGTGCTTGGTCAAGCTCAACTGGACCCTGACCAAACCGGTCAGCTTCGGGCGTGGAGTACGCCAAGGCTGTCCGCTGTCCGGCCAGCTGTATGCTCTGGCCATTGAGCCCTTTCTCCATCTCCGCTGGAGGTTGACGGACTTGGTGCTCCGTGAGCCAGAGCTGAGGCTGGTGCTGTCGGCGTACGCCGATGACGTGCTCCTCGTGGTCCAGGACCCGGGCGACCTGGTGCGGCTGGAGGACTGCCTGGCCGTCTACTCAGCAGCCTCCTCCGCCCGGGTCAACTGGGCCAAGAGCTCTGCCCTGACAGTAGGGGCCGGGTGGCAGGCGAGCTCCCTCCCACCCGCGCTTCAAGCCATTCGGTGGAGCGCGGGTCCGCTGCTCTATCTGGGCGTTTACTTCTCCGCCACCCATCCCTCCCCGGCGGAGAACTGGCAGGGTTTGGAGGGCAGGGTGTTTGGGCAGCTGCGGAGATGGACAGGACTGCTCCAGTGCCTCTCCCTCTGGGGGAGGGCACTGGTGATCAACCAGCTCGTCCTGTCCATGCTCTGGCACCGGCTCAACACCCTGGTCCCGATCCCGAGTTTCCTGGCCTACCTCCAGAAGACAGTTCTGGAGTTCTTTTGGCCAGGACTGCACTGGGTCTCTGCAGGGATTCTGAGTCTTCCCCTGGAGGAGGGCAGGCAGGGCCTGTGCTGCATCCGCAGCCAGGTCCACACCTTCCGCCTCCAGGCCCTGCAGAGACTCCTCTATGGTGCAGGTCTTCCTCCGCCGCTTCCGAGGGCTCCGATACGACCGGCAGCTCTTTTTTCTCCACCCGAGAGGTCTTCCACGAGACCTCTCCGAGCTGCCGGTCTTCTACCAGGACCTCCTCCGGACCTGGAGGCTCGTCTCAGCCTGCAGGCCCCTTGCGGTCACCGAGGGGGAGGATCTCCTCGCGGAGCCCCTGCTACACAATCCCCAGCTGCGTGTGCAGGTGGCGGAGGCCCCCTTCGTGCGACGGTACTTGGTCCTGACAGGAATCACCAGGGTCGGAGACCTCCTGGACTACGCCCAGGGGGCCTGGGTGGACCCCCATGTGCTAGCTCGGCGTATGGGGCTCTCCACCCCTCGAACCCCCCCGACATGTACCCCAGGAGGTGAAGGCAGCCTTGCCCCCTACTGCTTTGACGTACCTCGAGCGGGTCTTGCAGGAGGGTGCTCCCTGCCTGCCCCCCCCAGCCCCAGCCCTCCGGTGCTTACCATCGGGCCCCAGCCCCGCAAACCCCCTCGGGCCCCCCCCCCATCCTTATGCCCTAAGACGGCTGCTCGACCTGCAGCTGGCCCTCTTCCAGACGGCACCTAGGGACCACCTGTACACGCTCGTGCTCCACACCCTTCACTTCCTCGCCCTTGCGTCCCGCCCAGACACCAAGTGGCGGGACCTCTTACCACCCTCGGAGGGCGAGGATCCCCGGTGGGCCAGCCTGTATTCCACCTTGACCCCACGGCCCGCCGGGGACATCAGTTGGCGGCCCCTTCACAGAGCCGTGAGCACGGGCGTGTACTTGGCGTGGTTCACCTTCCACCCTGACACCTGCCCCTTCTGCGGCGTGAGGGAGACCCTGGCGCATGTGTACCTAGAATGCGCCAGGTTGCAGCCCCTCTTCCGGCTCCTCCAGAACCTCTTGTTGAAGTTCTGGCTGCACTTCTCCCTGCATCTGTTCATCCACGCACACCCCATCCGTGGCCCCACGAAGTCGCGGGACCTCCTCGTCAACCTCCTCTTAGCCCTGGCCAAACTAACCATGTACAGGACCAGGGAGAGGAAGTTGGCAGGGGGGGCTCCCTGCGACTGTGGGGCCTATTTCCGTTCCCTGGTCAACTCACGTCTCCGGGTAGAGTTCCTCTGGGCGGCGTCCGCTGGCTCCCTGGACACCTTCGAGGAGCAGTGGGCGCTGTCCGGGGTTCTCTGCTCGGTGTCCCCTTCTGGCTCCCTTCTTCTTAACCTGTGACCCCCCACGCCCTTTCCTGTTTTTTTCATCTGTTGTCCCCTGTAATCAGTTGGACCCAGGTCCAGTGGCTCTGCCCCTAGGCTGGGGGGGGGACCCTTTAGTGGTGGGTGGGCTCGCGCCCACCCACCCACCCCGGTTTCCAAATAGGAGCACCCTTGTGTAACCCGTCCGTGCCCAGGGTAGCCCACTGATAATGCCAGTGTCAGGGCAGGCTGTAAAAGGAGAGCGAATTCTCCCAGCACTGGTGGGTGACACTGCAGTCAGACTTCCCAACCAGCCACAAACAGTGCTTTTGATTCCCCCACACTGGTTATCAAGAAGCCACTGTGCAAATACACACAGCCCCCTTTACTGCATTTCAGTCTCTGGCTCCCCAAACTGACACTAGGTCCAGTAAAGAGACCAGTCGTTTAAACGCTATGCTCTTTACTAAAAGATTCCCTCTGATCCCAAAGGATCAGCCATAGTACCAGTTCACTATAAGCTTGGATCTTACCCAAAATACCACGCTGCCAGCCAATCCTTTAGTAACTAAAACTAAAGGTTTATTAATAAAAGAAAAACAAACAATAAGAGAAGTGTTAAAGGCTTAAAGCAATCAGATCATACAAATGATTTAAAAGTCCATATACATCAGGTTTCTAGAATAATTGTGGAGTTGTATAGTTCCTCTGGTATACATCCAGTACCTGGATGGGTCTAAGTCCTTCAGTTCAGTTGCAAAGTGTGTTGATCCAGAGGTGTGTCCGCAGCTGGACAGGAACAAGGAACAAGACAAGACAAAATGGTTTCTGTGGTTTGATCTTATATACCCTCTGTTACTGGCCATGTGGCTTGTGGAATTTTACAGGAACCAAAATGGAGTCCATAGTCACATGGGCCAATCCTGGTAACTCTTCAGGTATGCCTTTAGTTTCTTCCTAGGCCTTTGGCTTCTGTAAAGGTCTTGATGGGCCATTAAGCAGGTCATTGTCCTGCGGCCTCTCTGTCTGGGGTGTGTCTTCTACAGCACATTTTGAAATGCATGTATATCAAAGATCTCCATAACTTTCCTTCACACATGAACACAAATATTATCATCTTATTCAGCATATCATAACCTTTCTAACAGTACCTGACATGGCGTGTCTTACATGAATTGCTATGATTTTGACATATTAACGTCAAATAACACAAATGCCCCCCCCTCCCAATCCAGTCCGCATGACACCTTGCATAGCCATCTGGCCTGGCCCTGTCACAACCGGAATACATTGCCTAAGGAGGTTGTGGAATCTCCAGCATTGGAGATTTTTAAGAGCATCTTAAATAGGTCAGGGATGATCTAGAAAATGTTTGGTCTTGCCATAAATGCAGGGTACTGAACTAGATGACCTTGCAAAGTCTCTTCCAGTCCCACAATTCTATGATTCTTTCTCCTGGGTCAGGCCACCACCTTGCAACGATGCCACCCAATACACCTTTCAACACCTGGTTCCAATCTTTATCCTTTAAATTGCTGTTCTCCCTAAAGTCTCCAGCCATGCAAAACCACCAATACAATTTATTCCAATCATCCCGTGGGATGGGACCTAGATTTTTCCATAGTGACTGCAATTCACCGGCTGCCGACAGTTTATCTTCAAGGGTGGCATAGTGTAATTCCCATCCATGTCAGATTTAGAATCATAAGGGTTGCCGGGTAGGACACCATTGGAGGGGCTGAGGGCTAGGCATAGTACTAATTGGGAGAAACATGGGAAAAACCCATCCTTGGGAACAAGAGAATTCCCATGCTAGCATCAAGCCAGTTGGTCCATAAGATGTGCTACTGGTTTCTGATTATTTATGTTTGTTGCTGCATTTCCTACACTGAGAATGATCTCACAGTAAACGTGACCTTTGCAACAGTTACATAAGCAAGAGCATAGGTTTGGTTCTGCAGTTGTGAGTTAGCTGCTAGGATTGATTGAAGCTCTTCCAGCCTTCACTCATGCTTCAAACCAAGCTCAAATCCTTTTGTGAATATTCAGGAAAGTTCAGTTAAGGATCTTTTCCTTTCTCTTGTCCAGTCTGGGAGACTGAGGATGTTCCAACATGATCCATATATCTAGTCCCTAATGACTAGCCCACAATGTCAGATCACCTGAGAAGAGTGTGGCCAAGTAGCCCATTTCCTGCCTCCAACACTGAGATTCACATTTAGGGGGTGAGTGGGAAGCCTGCTTTCCTACTTGTATACCAAAGCTTCCTGTTCCAGAAGCCTTCCTATTCAGGCAGTGACCCTTTTGATGTTGAGTCTCTTGAGAGGGACCCTAATGGCTACCTCCCCACCCACTCAGGTCATATTAACCTCCCACTCGATCCTGCTGACTTGCTATTGAACTCAAGGAAATAAAGACAGACATCTTGTACATTCTGGTTGAAATCTTGGCAGAACTCCCATTGACTTCAGTGGGGCTATGATTTCACCCTCTGAAAATTAACAAACCTGCAGTGGATGCAAGGGAGCCTTTTGAGGTTCACCCATTACTAGGAACCACCTACCTTCATAGTGGTACATGATGGTGGGAACTAGGTTTTGTGAAGTGCAATTGCCATCACAACAGCCACATGCCCTGGTGTGTGTTTGTTTATCTACAGGATATTGAGGTCTTAAGAAAATAATATAGTAATAAAATACTAATTTGTATAAGCCAACACGTAGGCCAAAACTGAGATGCAGCTAGAATAAAAAATATTGGTTGGTTTGTTTTGTTTTTTTGAAATCATTGCTTTCCATGTTGAGTTGAGAGTGGCTTCAACTCAAGCCGAAGCAACTTCAAAGACTTTGCTCAGCAAATTCTGTGATTCAAACAGAAGTAGAACTTAAAGCTGCTGACTGGAGATTTTAAGATCCTGAAGCCACTGTTGTTTCTTTTCCTACAATTTTTTCTTTTTCTCTGGAATAATAGATATGTGAGAGAGACCTCAGTGTGGCTAACAAATTCTGATCCATATGATCAGGTTGTCTTATAATTCTACAGGTTGCAACTTTTTTCAGCCAATTACTTTTTTCCTTAAAGTCCCCCATTTTATAAACCGTTCATCACTAAACTGAAAGAAAAGGCAATACATTTAAAATGACTTCACATACTTTATACAATTCATTTTATCTTCCACACATCAACAACCATTTACCATACAACCATTAACTAATCCTAAAACAATTATTTGAGGTGGATAGACACACTTTGTCATCTCCATTTTACTAGTGGGGAAAAATTCAATTTCAGACAACTAGAGACTGATTTTCAGAGGTATTGTGAGCAATAATTCCAGCTGAGGCCAATAGTAATTGTGGGTGCTTTGTAATTCAGTCCTAAAGGCCCAAAATTTCAGAAATGTTTATGAATTTTGTCTGTTTCCATTTCTGGAGCCCAATTAAAGCCATTTTAACTTGGCCTGTTGCACACTGAATACCTGCCCTTTGAAAATCAGGACCCTTTAAGTTGTGTGTGCTAAGTGCTACTGAATCTGGTCCTAGGTCTCTTAAGATGGGAAGCCAAAAATGGAGACACCTGAGATTAATGGAAATTTTGGACTTTGTGACTTGTCCAAGGGCAAAAATGTAATTAATGTTGGAATTAGGATTATAAATCAGAAATTTCTTATTATGCTCAAGACATGAAATAACTCTTGTCTCATAGAGTTAAGGACAAAAAGTGTTCTTTCAGAAAATCCTTTATAGGTATGTACTTTGTAGCTGACTCTCATAGCAAATGCCAAAGGTACATCTAAGCAGGTATTGTCTCAACTGCTTTGTCTGTGCGATGAGTATTGTACCAGCAACATCCAGTAGGTTAATTAAATTAAAACTAATATATATGGTGACCAAATCCATTTTGTTTAGAATAAAGTATGAAATTTAAAAAAGGATGAAGACCTTCAAGTAAGACTAGATTTCAGGTTAATGTATATCTAATGTTTTGCATACAATGCATTATATTTACCCAGGGGAACCAAAGGATAATCTTGTATCAGTGTCCAAGAGATTCTACTAGAGAAACTCAAACACAGAAACTTATTGATAAGTAATTCTGATAGATTATTATCTTATTTTCTTTACTTTTACTTGCTTCATTAATGGGAGAGAAGATTGGAATTTTAGGGGTGTATTTAATATAGATCTTCAAAGGAGGTGGTGGGACAAAGAGTATTTCAGTTTCAGATGATCTGGGTTTATATTATTATTATTATTATTATTATGTTATTTATTATATTTTGAATGTTGAACACTTTTCTGTTTACAAGGGTGTATATGTTTGTATTATATAAGGATAAAATGTCTTGCCACAATTCTTATTGGCATCTTCAGTTTTATAGATAACTATGACAACATTGCTAAATAAATCAGTATATAGACTTTATATATGCAATCCATGAAAACTTTTCAAATGTTTTCATATAAATCGCTTCTATTTCACATCCTGTTTATGATGATCTCATAGGAATCCATTTGAGAAAAACTTCCTATTCACCAGGAGTGGAATTATTTTTCCAGTGTTACAGAATACTAGAAAAGTCTTTCAACAACTCCACTGTAGTATTTCCCAAAGAAATACCCATTACATCAGAGTCTAGTCTAATATTACTAAAGAACACTGGATCATCTTTCTTTCCAAACAAGGGGAAAAAGTAGATGTTTAACCAAATGCAGCTGTAAAAAACAAATCTTCATATGTCACTGATGTAACACCTCAGTTTTATTATCCTGTCCAATTTAAATTAGTTTGACACCATTTTTTTCTTAGCTGGATTGTACTTTGATTATATATTACAATTACTTAATAGCTAGATTACTAGTGAGAGCTATAGTTAGCTTGCATCAGTGTTTCCATTTTAAGGTCCATTTTCCTGCTGCTCCTATCTTTCCCAATCTTTCATTTTGGGGGTTGAAACCTTTCATGTTTATTCTCTGTTTAACTTTCAGTAAGTTTAAACAAAAGTGGCTGAACCACTTTTGAGAGACAAAGCAAAAAGGATACACATGTCCCATTATTTAAAAAAGTTAGTAAGTTGTATTTGAACAGCTGTAGTGCCAAACTGGGTGTGTTTATTGGGAAAATAGCTAGAAAATGCCTTACGCCTTTCGTAGTTTCATGGTTTCATAGAGTTTAAGGCTAGAACAGAACATTAGATCATATAGTCTGACCTCCTGTATATCACAGGCCATTACATTTTGTTCAGATATCCCTATGTTGAACCCAACAACTATAGTTAAGTCTCGCTCCTCAGGAGACTAAATTATTGTGTGCCATAGGCAGAGACCAGGCGAGTCTGAGGTCCCACCAGTGTTATAGCTCCTACAATGGCAGGGAGTTGATTAGGTGAGATATACCCAGATAATAGTTAAGTCTTTACTGGGCTGTAATACTTTGGTCTAACTTTGGTTGTTGGATTTAGTGTGCAGGTGTTGTGTGGTGTTGGTGACCACCAACATGATGAACAGAAGATCAGATTAAATGACTTGGTGGTCCCTTCTAGCCTTAAATTCTATGATCACAGTAGGCAATTCATACTGCAAAGGAAAGCAACCCTCCCCCCCAAGATGCCTGCCAATCAGACCCAGAGAAAATTATTTCTCAACCCCACATGTGGCAATCAGTTAGACTTTGGGCATGTCAGCAAGACACATCAGCTAGGCAACTAAGAAAGAGGATGTTCTGCACCACCTCAGAGCACTGGTAAACATTGTTTGGTTTCCCAATCCAGCTGTGACCAATCTCTGATGCATTTTCTAAGGTGAAAAAAACCGAGACTGAATCTGGCCAATTGTGCATCAGAGAAAAATATTCCTTCCTGATCCTCTACAGGTGATCGATCGGCTGAAGCCCTGAAGCATGGGATTTGATTATAGCCATTGTTTTAATGCAGAGCTGCAAGTATTAGGAACATGTTGAGGGCAATGAAGGTAATCCTGTTCTCCCCATAGCCCATGGCTGAAGGGAATGAACAGTGGGACTCGTAGATCTGTAGATTTCAAGGCCAGAAGGGATACCCATGACTTATCTAGCCCGAAGCTGGATTTAAGCATATCTTTTATAGTGATATCTCATCTTGTAGTAAAGACTCCAAGCTAGGGTGAGACTATCACCGCCTCCTCTAGTAAGCTGTTCCAATGTTTATTTACCCTCACTGCTAGGGAACCGCATCTTAATTCCAAGCTAAATTTGTCTAACTACAGCTTCCAGACATTGGATCTTGTTTATGCCTTTGCTAACAAGATTGAAAAGCCCTCACTATCAGATTTCTTTTCCATGTGATAGCACCTATACACAGTGACCAAGCCACCTAGCAGCCTTCTCTTTGATAAACTGAATAAATTGGCCTCCTCAAGCCTAATATCATACTTTGTTTTCCAGCCCCTGGATCATTTTGTGATCGTCCTTTGAATTCTCTGCAGTGTTTCCACATCCTTCTTGAAGAGTGGATCCCAGAACTGGACACAGTGTTCTAGTAGCAGTCTTGCTAATGCTGTGTACATGGGAAAGATCATTTCCTATTTCTTCTTGCTAGTCCCATTTTTATATATCCAAAGATCTCATTTGCCTTTTTTGTCACAGCTTTACACAGACATATTGAGGCAATTATCAACGATAACCCCTAAATCCTTCTCTGAGTTGCTACTTTCCAAGACAGTGCCTTCCATCCTGTAGGCATAATCTGTGTTCTTGGCTCCCAGATGTATTACCTTAGATTTGGCTGTATTAAAACACATTTTATAGGATTACGATAATTTAACCAGGTTATTCAGATCAATCTTTAACTGTAACCTGTCCTCTTCATCATTACCTATCCCACCAATCTTTGTCTCACCTGAATAATTTACCAACAATGATTTTCTATCATCATTTAGATCATTGATAAAAATATTAAATAATGTTGAGCCAAGAGCTGATCACTGGGGACCCTGCTGGAAATGGCCCTGCTCATTGATATGTCCTCAATAACAATTATGTTTTGAAATATGTCAGTGAGTCAGTTTTTAATCCATCTAATGTGTGCCCTGTTAATAAATTGATTACTTTTAAATCAAAATGCCACACAGTACTAAGCCAAAAGACATGGAGAAATCCAAGTATATTGCATCAGCAGTTGTCTTCATCAGCCAGACCTATAACCTTGTCAAAAAGACAATATGTTAGTTTGACAAGTCTTGCTTTCCGTGAAACCATACTGATTGGTATTAATTATATTTTTAATCTCTAATTCTTTGTTAATAGATTCCTAAATTAACCATTCCATTATTTTACCCTGGCTAATTGGTCTATTCTACCTTGGGTCATCTCTTTTTTTTATCCTTTTTAATTATTTAAACTATATTGGCAGTCCTCCAGTAGTTTGAAATTTCCTCAGCTTGTTTCTTTCAGACTCTTGGATATAAATTACTCAGGTCTGTTGATTTGAAAATGTTTAATTTTAGCAGATACTGCCTTACATCCTCCTTTCTTACAGATGGTTAACTTTCTAGTTTATCAATATCATCATATAGGATGGATACATTCTCCTGCTTCTGCTTCATTTCAACTACACAATAGGATTGTCTGAATATTTCTGACCTTTCTTCATCACTATTTCAATTTTACCACATGCATCTATACCTGGCCTAGTTTTTTTCCCCTAATGTTTTTAAAATGCATACTTATTGTCTTTAACTCTATTGGGCATTTATGCTTCATTGATTCCTTTAGCTTCCCTTATCGGTCACCTACATTTTTAAACTTGTAACTTATAGTCATTGCCATTAATTCCCCTTTTTTCCATCTTTTGTATAGTATTGGTTTGTTTTATTGCCATTTCCATATCTCCTTTTAAACAGAATGGCTTCTTGCCTGGCATAACCTTTTCTGTCTGTTATTTTTGGCTTTTTGAGCATCCAGTATGACATCCTTAAAGTGATCTTGGTGAAAATTGGTTTTCATTTTATCATGTTATTACCTCTTTGTGCATATGCAGAACATTCTGAACAAGTTATTTTCCCTTAGGGCTAGATAGTTTTATAGATAACTATAAAACACCATGACTATAGGCACAGTCCTACACTGGGAACAGCCACAGCCATGCAGGGTGAACAATGGAAGCATTCTGTCTTAAAGACTCAGGCTATGTACACACTGATGGCATCAAATTTGCCACCGTCAGATAAATTTTTCTGGGTCGATTGAGCAGCAGTGAAGACAGGCTCAGTTGATCCAGAAGTCAATCTACTAAAATCTCCTCCAAAAATAGCATGACGCTGCATCGATGGGAAAGCATTTCCTACCGGTGCAGCACTGTGGAGGCAGCATGCTAAAGAGAAATAACAAAGTTGACAGGAGTTATGCAACCTACTCTCTGTAGTTTGCGTAACTCCCGTTGACTGCCGCCGAATTTTGCCAGCAGAGTAGACCTGCCCACACAGTGCCTTCTGGAGCTCCCTGGTGCATAAGGGCATGCTGCACAAATTTCTACACCCTTTTAAGGGTTGCAGCATATTATTTCTACCTAATACAAGTGCCTGTTCTGCACTCCAGGGGAGTAATTAAGGAGCCGTCACTGCACTCCCCTAAACTCAGATACTGCAGTTCTGCTCAGCCCTTACATGAGCCATTTGGAAGTGGAGTTCCTTCTTCCAAAGTGTACTGAGTTGGAATATGTCCAGAATATAGGAGTTAACATCCTGACTCTTATGAGGAATTCCTTAGTCTTTAATGACTATACATTTGCCACGTTTGTTCAGTACTGATTCAGAGAGAAATGTACCACCTATTGAATCATTATATAGTCTCATGTAGTAGTTAGAACTTCCATCTAGATCTCCCATCCAGGTACTGATCCAGCATGCCCAGCTTGTTAGATCTACCAGAGTGATAGTAGAGGGTTATATTGCTGTAAACTTTCTGGTAGACTAGTCTTGGATAGTACAGTAACTCTAAAATTAGATTTTTAACAACACTCGTTTTCTATGAAAATACACACTATGTAAAAGGAATTAGAGTAATGATGTAAAAACCCATGAAATAATGAATTTCTGCACCCTGCTAGGGTCACGTTTTGAAGCTATGTATTTACATTTTGAGAAATCTGATTTACTTGTACACCAAAGCTTACACTAGCAAGACGAGCATCTACAATTAATTTAACTTTTCCAGGGGCTCAGCTTATCCTCTGTCACAGGCTTGTCTACATGAGTAAATTGACCAGTAGAGCTACTGCTGAATAACAATTCTGCAACAGCTATTCTTATATAACTCCCCTGCCTGGATGTGCAATTCCAGAATTAAAGTGACTTTATTTTTGAATTAGCTTAATTAATTACTCATTAATAATACTTATAAAATATTATTATTTTCTAATATATTTATAATAGTTTATAATGTAATTCATAATTTGTTTTATAATTATAACTATATAATTAATAATTACTTTTATTTCAGAAGAGAGCATCCACACAGAGGAATCATATTTGAATAGCGATAGCAAAATAGTTATTCCACTATAGCTAGGCCTTCAATTTCCCTATGTAGGCAAGCCTATAGTGTAAGGGAGCGCAAGAGTTATAAGGATAAAAGTTCAGCAAGAGTATTCAGAACTGCTATCAGTAACAGGGCAATCAGCTAATGTTTGTTGTTACTCCCGTGCAATGAGGCAGTTTCACAAAGCCCTGTGGAAAATGCACAAAATTATTTGTTTAATAGAAATGTGTGGGTTGTTTGTTTGTTTGTTTTTTTTGGCTTTAGCTTTGTTCCACAAAGAACATACATTTTATACTAAAAGATCTTTCTTTTCGCTTTCAAAGTTTCTAAACCGAGTCTGTGCCCCTTTGGACACACAATCTCTATAGAAAACAAGCTCTTTCTTATCTTTAATATGTTCCCTTCACTGCTGGAATTTGTCCATTCACTGATCTTCCTGGCCTCTCATTATCCCTTTGTTAAGGAATACTTTCTTGACAGATCTGCTCACCCTGGTCACCATATGCTCAGCCTTCAGCTCTTGGACCATGGCATGATATCAATGCTTTTTGCAAAGGGCAGTTTGTTGCTACTAAGTTCCCTCCACCTTGTAAAGAATCCAGTCATATTTCAAGCATTACCAATAGCCTTCCTGTTCTCAAAGAAAGAAAAAGTAGAAATGTTAAACAGAATGCAAATAAAAAACTTAATTTGCTATTCACTAAAACTGCAAAATTACAATAATGTTTTCATGGATGGAGTCATTGTAACCATGTCAGTCCCAGGGTATTAGAAAGCCAAGGTGAGTGATATCTTTTATCTCTTAATAACAGAAGTCAATCCACTAAAAGATATTACCTCACCACCTTGTCCCTCTAATGATGTTTTCATAACTTTTCAGAAGTCTTAAGGAGTGGAATCATTGAATTTGTGCTATAGAAGGCTGGGCCTACACTTAAGGCGGCAAATTCACTGCCATCAGATCGATTGCTTTGGATCGACTGAGTGGTCTGTGTAGACCCACTCAGTCGATCTAGCAGTCGATGCAGGAAAACCACCCCGGTAAGTGGCATAGCGCTGTGTCGAAGGGAACGCCATTCTCTTTGGCGCAGCGCAGTGTGGATGGCATGTGGAGCAGACGCAGCGAAGTCGACGGGAGAGACGCAAGTGATTTATTTCACTTGTGTATCTCCTGTCGACTGCTGCTGAGTCTGGAAGGTAAGTGTAGACTGGGAGTTTGTCATTACAGCAGAAGAATGGGAGCCAGGAGTCTTACATTTTAGTCCTGACTCTGCTACAGAATCTGTGTGTGACCTGGATTAAATCTCTTAATGTGCCTCAAGTTACCCATCTGTAAAATGGGTGCAACTGCACTTCTAATTTATGGAGTATTACTTCATTGTTTATAAAATGATTGCAATCCTTAGCATACTTGCAACAACATAGTTTCA
Source organism: Mesoclemmys tuberculata (assembly GCA_007922155.1). NCBI lineage: Eukaryota > Metazoa > Chordata > Testudines > Chelidae > Mesoclemmys > Mesoclemmys tuberculata. The sequence goes on from ML675610.1 coordinate 837,928, forward strand.
CTATTTATTATACAACTTGCATATTCTTAAGCAATAGTTAGGAAAAGTTACCAAAGGAAACAAAATAAAAGTGATCAGAGATATCGGGTTGTAAGATTATGTAGGAACTTCAGGGGAAAGATAAGAAAAGTAGCTTGAATTTGGTGGTATTAGAGACAGGAACCTAATTAAGAGAGTCAAAGTTGGAGGTGATGAGCAGAAAGTAATTTAACATGACAGTGTTTTAGATAGACTAGAGGAGGGAAAGTGAGAAGTCTGGAAAGGAGAATGTTGCAGTAATCAAAGTCAGAGTTGACCAATGCATCAACAAGGATTCTAGCATTCAGATAGTGTAGAAAGGCTGGGACATGGTGATGTTAAAAAGTAAGAAGCCACAGGACTTAGTGGGAGAGACTAGATATGTGTGGAGGTGAAGAATCAGGGTGAGATAAAGCTTGCCCTAACTCTACTCCACTAATATCAATATTAAAATATCCATTAGCTTCACGAGAATCAGAGTTAGGCCAACACTTTTGTAAATCTCACCCTCAAAGGTTACACAGAGCTTGGGACAATGGAAAGAGAGTGGAGTTCATAGATTGATTGATTGATTCCAAGGCCAGGAGGAACCATTGTGGTCATCTACTCTGACCTCCTGTATAACGCAAGCCATGGGACTTCCCCAAAAAAATTCCTAGAGCAGATTTTTTAGAAAAACATTCAAGCTCAATTTAAAAATTGTTAGTGATGGGGAATTCACCATGACCCTTGTTAAGTTGTTCCAAAGGTTAATTACTTTCATTGTTAAAAATTATTTCCAGTCTGATTTTTGTCAAGATATAAAGTTACTTTGACAGGATCTATTTTCCATAAATCCATGTTGATTGGGATGGGTTCCTTTCATTCTTTACCAATCAAGTCCCTATTAACTTGCTAGGTATCAATATCAGACTGACAGGCCTATAATTATCTGGGTCATCCCTTTTACACTTTTCAAATATTGGCACAACATTAGTTTTCTTCCGGTCTTCTGGAGCTTCCCCAGTGTCCTAAAACATTGAAAATCAACATTAATGGTTCAGCAAGCTTCTCAGCCAGCTCTTTTAATATTCTTGGATGCAAGTTATCCAAACCTGATTGAAAAATGTCTAACTTTAGTAGCTGCTGTTTAACATTCTTCTGAGATACTAGTGAAGGGAAAAAGTGTTATCATCATCATCATCATCATCTGATATTACTACATCATCTGTTTTTTTCCCAAATATTGAACAGAAATATTTATTGAACACTTCTGCCTTGTTTGCATTATTATTGATAATTCTACCATTTCCCTCTAGTAATGGACCAATACCATTGTTAGGATTCTTTTTGTTCCTTATATACTTTAAAAACGCCTTCTTATTATCCTTAACTCTGCTAGCCATACGTTTTCTACAATTCCTAGCTTCTGATTTATATTCATTACTATCAACTTCCTCTTTTTTTACATATACATAAATGTCTGTCTTCACTTGCTCTCCAACCCAAGTCAGTTTTTTAGCCAATTTGGCCTTCTTCCTCGGTTGTGGCTTTGGGGCATCTAATAAAGTGTTCTTAAACAGTTCCTAGTTATTGTTCACATTTTTCTGATTAAATTCTTCCTCCCAGCTGATTTAGCTCATAATTGTTTTCATCTTTATGAACTGGCCCATTAAAGCATCAAATATATATATATATCTCATTGGTATGTTTGCACATTATAAAGTGTTGTAATGACTCAGAAAAGTGAGGAAGAGCCATTTTTTGAAAGGAGTTATTGGTGGGACAGCCAGGAGATGCCAGAGACAGCTAAACATGTGAGATTGCATTGACAAAGAGAAGGAAGGGGCAGGTGTAGAGAGCAGGATTTGGAAATCATACTCACTTGAAGTATAAGTGAAAGTCTAGGCAGAGATGAAGTCACTGAGAAAGAGAGACGGTACTGAGTGAGAGGAGGATGGGACTGACATATGATGGACCGCCACCGATGAGAGCACAGAAAAGGGGCAGAAGCTGCTGATGGAGCAGTCAGCCAGATAGGAGGATACAATTAGGGAAATACAGTCAGGGAAGCCACAAGATGCGAGAAGGCAGAGCAGAAGGAGTGAGATCATCTGTGCTAAAGGCAGCAGACAGGTTAAGGAGAATAAAAGTAGTTTTAGATTTAGGGCTTGTCTACACTCCAGGGATAACTCCGCATTATAACTCAAGCATTGCCCCTACCTCCAGACCGGTTTGCAAACTAAACTCTTCACTCAAGTGTGCTTTTAACTTGGATTGTATATTGGGGGTATAGGTAGCAGCCTGAATTAGCATAACTCATCAACTGCTAACAACCATTCTGTGCTGCCGAACCAACCACTTTGTGCAGCTTGAGAGTAGTTTTGCAGCATGGCTGCGCTCACTCCAGCTAGGCTAACTGGAGAGGATCTAACTAGAGTGTAGAAAACCTGACTTAATTCTGCAACGAAGACATAGCCGTAGCTAGGTGAAGATCATTAATAACCTTGCCTGGGCATTTTGAGGTGGAGCAGGAGCTAGACAGCAGGGGATTAAGTGGAGCAATGGAGAAGATGCCATCTAGGCAGCAAGAGTAGAAGGATGTGCTCTATGACTCTAGAGCTAAGGGGAGAAGAGAAGTAGTATTGTAATTAGAGAGCTGGAGCAGGGGATTGAGTGGTCAAGGGAAAGGGTTTTATTTTTTCAAAACAGAAGGTACATTGAATTTGGTACGGCTGCATTCGTGCATGCATTTTAGGGTAGAATTCGGCCCATGTGTTTTGTTACCACACTAGTGCTTTGGCATATATTGAACAGTAGAATAACATGCAGGTACAGTTAGGCAAAATATGCACATATGCAGGATTTCCAAGGGTTTACAAAAGTAGAATGTTTTGCTGCTCTTCTTCCAAATACTAATATCTCAGCAACTGTTTAGGAAGTATTAAAAATAAAAGCTATTGAAGGCACTCAGGTGGTGTTTAGGAATCTCTTAATCTGAACCATAAAGTGCTGATTTGCAACAACTAAGGCTTTGAGCACCGAAACCCTTTTAATACCCTGCTTCTAATCTAATGCAATAGCACTGGGGTAAGGGGACCACAAGCACTTCATTCTGACAACTTGTATTGAGGCATGTAAAATGATTCTTGTATGGAATGCTCTTATTAGTTATTGAATTTCAAACGTATTTTTTGTCAACAGTTCCAGTAACATGATCTTTCTTTGTCCGTGGTGACTGTCACAGCAGAAATACCAGAGCAGAATACTATGTAAGTGCTACAGTGTGTTCTAGTTATCTAAGTCGATTTGTAGGAAACCCGAAATCATGACTGAAATGGATTCCTATGGATCACCCTAGGGTCTGCTGTTAAGTGGCCCCCTAAAACAGTGCTTTTAATGTGGAGGAATTCCCATGGGGAATGTGATTTTATTTGCAATGAGTCCGTGATGAGTCAGTGACTGTAGTTGTTAAACCAGTTTGTGTTACCATGATTTTCAGTGTGTTTGTTAAACTGGGCAACAGCATGTTCATTAGAAACAAGAATGTGGTTTCTTATTTTAAAACAATCACAAAAAGCAAAACGTCTGCTTGTGGACTAGACTTTTGCAGCCATGGTGTTTCGGGTGAGGGGTGCAATGGGAGGCCTTTATCTGCCTGCAAAGTGCTGAAATGGAAAGAAGGGCTCTCCTGAGGAGAGTGCTGAGGAGCAGTAGCTACTACCCACTTTAAAAGAATATACACCCTCTCAATGTTAGTAGGGCCAGAAAACACATGACCCCACCCACATTACTCAGTTATGGCTTCTGGGGAGCAGGGAGTATTTGCACTGGGGTTGATTGTTCCTTGTGAGTGAAAAAGGGCTCCCTGAGATTCCCCTGCCCTTTGCACATTCACAGATCAAGCAGCCTCAATCTGACCTTGCACTTTCTCAGAACTCCAGAGCACATCAGCGTGGCATCTTATTTGAGTAGCTACGGAGCTAGTTTGGAACGTGTGATTTTTTAGCCATAAATCAGGTTGCAACTGAGCCTGATTAGGAGTTTGAACTCAAGCTGTCTTTGGAAAGCTGTGAGATCTGATTGAGGAAGTAAAACCCTATTTTCCTATCCTCTTAGCTTGGCATGCGAAGCTGTTTTTTGAAAGAATTTAAACTATGTAATTGAGGCTTTTCTTCTTCTTCTTGGAACAGGACTAATATGGAAATTTAAAGGTTTGAGTGATTCCCCTCTGGAAGTTCCTAACATTGCTGTCAGTATCATTCCTTTTTATAAACGGAACCATTACGAGAAATAAAGTATTCTAAGAATGCACTCATAAAAGATTATGCATACACTGGAATTTTTTTGCCTCAATGCGAACGGAAAGCTTTGTTTGGATGTGTGGGGGGAGAGGGGAAGGGAGGAATGACTACCATATTTAAATCATTTTTTTGAAGCAATTGCTAAAGAAACACCACCCTTTGTATAATGGAATACAACATGTGAAACAGTTATCCTAAAAGTGGCACACAATGAAAAAACAGCAAGAAAGGGAGCTTATTTTCTTATACTCGTATTTCTATAAGCTCATCTAATGACTCAGCATTCCTGATGGAAATGAGTTAGTGTTAAGTACATCACAGGTGAGTGTGACAAAGGTACATTTAGATCTCAGAGGACTGACAGATCTCACAGTAAGGCAAAGTTCGGTTACAGTTCCTACATGTTACAGTGGTGGAGCACAGCTTCTGTTTCTGCAATGGAGTCCTAACTGTGGAAGCTCCTGAAAAGATGTGCTTAATCAACATATCACATGACTGAACTGCCATGCCCCTTCCATGTCCAGCATCACTGGCCCTAAACAGACCTCCCATCAGAAGAGAGGTTGAGCTGCTTTCCTCAGATGCAACCTTCCCCCAGCAGACTGACTTATGCTAGCCGGTGCATTTCAGAGCTTAGACCCAGCATTGCTCAAGCTGAGCCATGAAGAGAAGTAGATTTTTATGAATTTGGTTATTCAAAGATATCCAGTGAATGGTTTAAGTTAATGAATCCCACCCTCTGGGTCATTTGCAATCTATTTGCTATGACAGCTTTGAATGTTTGGGACTTGAGCTGTATTATTAGTCACCTAGTCACATGGTATTGTTTCTGCACCCAAACTGGATGATTCCCAAATCTACAAAGAGTTTTCAAAATGGCCATATGAACACTTCCAAAGTAAATACACGTTTTCACAACTATTCATGAAACCTTCCCATTTCCATGAACATCCTCATAAACAAAAATCTACGTATAAGTATGTCCACGGATAGTGAATGTAAAGAGACAAAAATATCGTTTTAGGCAAATGAATAGTTTTATTCAAATCAGGGTTCACAAGGACTTTGGCATGGCATTTGTCCAGAAATGCACAGAACTGAATCTTGATGCCACAAACACATCTTTGGAAATTTTTGCTATTTAGCAGAATTTGTTGTTTGTTACAACAGGGATAACCCCTAGAAAACTTGCTGCTGGGAATTAGTATGTTTCTGCTTAGCACTTAGCACAGGTTTTCTTGCTCCCAAGCATCACATCTGGTGAGCACGTTGAGTTTAGAGAGACAAAAAATGAGAGGTCACTGGAATGTTACAAGCTGCTGTGTCATTGAGAAAAGGAGGGCAGATGGACAGAAGGCTGCTCTTTCCAAAGTTAACACGCCAGTGAGAAAACTTAGGTTCATTTGATACTTCATAAGGTGGTGAGTTCATCGGGGCCATTACTTTGAAGTAAATAGACAAATGCAAACAATTTTTTAAATTCCTGGTCTGCTCCTTAAATATTTTCTGTCTCCTTAATTCTTATGCCCTATATAATCTAATTCACTTTTCAAGTATACTCTATGAAATAATAGGCTTCTAAATTTGGTAGGGCAGGTGGGGTGGGGGGTCTGTTCTTTAGGACTGAGGGGTATTGTGTATGTTTTAATAGTTTTAAACTATTTTATTTTAACCTGATGGTCCCACTTTAAAAAAAAAAAAGGCAGATTAATGTCAAATTACAGTTTGTATTTTCTAGGAAGGGTGAGGGGAAGATCCTGCCCTGTACTGCAGAGGAGCACTGGAATAGGAATCCAATTCCACCCTGCATGAGCGGCACAGCAGAATCTCTCTCTAGCCCCCAGGAGAGCAAAGCCTGGTTTCCATGCTGGCCTGCGCACCATGTCCCCTGAGGGATACTGTCTGCTGGCTAGAGGCCTGGACAAGGCAACCCCTCTCAGCCAGCAATTGCATATGCTGTAGTCTGAAAACAGGGGTGCACGCTCTTTAAAAGAAGCATTTTCACCCACCATTCCGTCCCCTCCCCCCACACACACTCCCCACTCAAGAATTCTTGCCCTGGGCATCAGAATTCAGTGCGCAAGAATTTTTTTTTTTCTCTCTCTCTCTCTCTCTCTCTTTCTCTCTTCCTCCTTCCCCCTTCCCCATTGTTATAACTCTGCCCATTTGAGAGCTTCCCAAAAGGTAAGAATCAGAGTCCAGAAAAGGCCAGAGGCCTAACTAGAATGTAGCATTTCCACCCTCCTCCTCCTCAAACAACTGAACAGAGCATGATTCAGTCCAAAAATATTGTTTTCATTTCCTATTAGAAAACAGAAGAGAGCTTGGTCCAAACCCATTGAAGTCAGTGGAAAGACCCTCATTGACTGGGCCTGATCCAAAGCTCACTGAGGAGGATTTAACTTTGGTGACTTAAACTTATTTTGAAAAGTTTAGACTGTTATTAGGTCTAGGCCAAGTGGAATTTAGGGGCATAGGAGGAGGTGAGAAGAGTTAAACTGCAATAAGCCACGTTGCACACCTGTGGATTCCTGAAGAGTCAGACTTTTGGGGTCTGCTCCTCCTCTCACTGGTGCAAATCACGAGTAAGTCAACTGACTTTCCCGGGGTAAAATTGGTGTAAGTGAAAGGAAAATCAGATCATTGTTATGTACACGGGGCGGTACTGTGCTCGGCGTGCAGCAAAGTGATCGCAGCTACGTCAATTAGCAAAGGAAAAGTCTCCTAGTTTTTAACCCAAGTGCATATTATCTAACTTTTTAAAAAGTCTACAGTGTTTCTTTGCTTCATTGGTTTACAGTTTTGAAACTTCATTGCAGGGATCTCCCTAAAAAGTTTTCAGTTGATTTCGTGACAACATCATGTTTGCCGTAGTTTTCTCTTAGCATTAACCAAAACAAAACCACAAACTTTGTAAGATTACGACACAAAAAGGACAAGGTACTAAAAAAAATTAATTTGGGAGTCTCTGGCGTATCAAGACATAATATATATTGATTTAATTATTCCAATTGTAGACAAGTCAGATAAGAACTCTTCATTCATGTAGGAGCTGCTACAGAATATTTCTGTTACATTGTACTGTAATGTAGTGGAGTAGATGATTCACAAAAACGGAAAAGGCTAAATTTGTGTAATAAATTGTTTGCTGTGAATTGCTCACCCATCTCCAGATACAGGTGTCACCAACGAAGTGTGCAGTCCTAAGGATAGGGCAGCAAACCAATGAGTGCTATCAGTGGAGTTTTTCCTCTTTCCAGAAGCGCTGCTCAAAAATAAGAGGAATGTCCAAGGATTACATAAAGCCAGGCACTTATGATCTGTATCTTCCCATGTTCTTATGACAAATATTTTTATATATAAAAAACCTCAGTTCACATGACTGAACTCTACAAGACATTGATGTTGTGCACTAGACAACATTCCAGAACTGCTACCAGCTCTTGTCCCCTTGCACAGATGTTGTATTCTATCTCATATTGTGTAATGTGTACCTAGCTAAGTTTATTTGCTCTGGCCTCTCTCTGTCAGGCAATTGTTGACTCTTTCAGAAACATATAGGTGTGTACATTCGTCTCTTTTATTTCTCATAAAATTTCGAATGGCCCCTCAGACTCTGATCCTGGACTTCATCTCAGCTAATTCTTCATCTTCCATTGACCCTGGCTTTCGAGATTCCAAACACTGCAATATTACTCACTTAAGAGCTTCCACTGTACAATCTGTCATACATGACCTTATTAGTAGGTCAAAGAGCTATGACTGCAACTGGAAAGAAAACTCCCAAGTCAGTTCTATGTTTTAGTTGGATAACGTGTGCCTGATTTATAAGCCTGAGAAAATGACCATATAATGGAACAGAACTTTGTACTCCTTTTTTGGGAGCTTCTAACTAACTGTCGTCTGTGTGACAGAAAAGGCAATTTCCCACAATGTCCTTGAAAAGCCTTATTGAGTTAAGTTTAAGTATAGATTTGGAGTCCATTGTATGAAATACAAAGTTTAGGTATTATTGTGGGATTGTATATAACTTCTCTAGTGGGGAGACAAAGCCAGGGTAAACCTTGGAAAGTGTTATGAACTTCAGAGGACTATTTTAAACAACGTGCTGGACACAAAGGAATTTTTGGGATAGGCAAGGTTGAGTGGGCTTCTAAGGCAATACCTGGGGGTAGTGGAATGTAAATTTCCACCTCCACATTTTTGAAGCTGTGCCCTGAGGAGAGAATCATTGTCTACTGATTACCTATTTGCAGAATATGAAGATCTTAAGCTCTATAAAGAATAGACTGACCATTTCATGGATGTTCTTGTTCTGAGAAAAAGTTGTTGTGAACTTGCAACCATAGAAAAACCCCTTAGTGGGGTTGAAGGACTGATCACCTGCCAAACCCCTTGTTGGGGTGGGATTGATCTTTGGTAAGCTTATTAGCACGTGTGTAATTTCTTTTATTGTTTTTAATATGCTTTCTCTGTAATGCTTTCATCTTAAGAATAAATGTGCTTGCTTAGAAAGGACTGTGTGGTAACTTGGAACAGTTATGCTGTTCATAAGCCTTCAAAGAGAAAGCAATGCACAGACCAGGGGTGGCCAAACTGTGGCACATGAGCCGCATGCAGCTCTTTTATAGTTAAAGCATAGCTCATGGAGCCCCCTATAGCCCTCTCCCCCATTCTCTGCCTACCAGACTGGGGTAGGGAGCTCAGAGCTTCTGCCCAGCAGCAGGGTGGTGGGGCTAAAGGACTCTGCTCAGCAGGGAGGGAGGTTTCAGGGGGTCAGTAGGTTTGGCCACTGCAGCATAGACCTAGCCATTTAGGCCATCTGGCTTGCTGGGAATAAGTTAATGTAGGCAGGGAACTGTGCAGCCTGGAAAAAAGTGGGTTAGGAGGGAGAGAGACCTGGGTCTCCACCCAAGAGAGGGGGCAGCCAAGGAGTTCAGAACCTAGAGTGGATGCCCTTGCAGGATGATGTACTGGTGCAGTTGCCCTGACCTGACCAGCACCTAATTTAACTTCTTTTCATTCTGATGTTAGTAGCATTATCAACAACTATTGGTTGCAAATACCTTGGCAGCCTGTGCCACTGCGGTCTGTGATCTTATCATGTCTTTTAGAACAAGCGGTATATGGTCTGATTAGTGGCAAACATCTATGGAAATTCTAGTGCTCAGCAGGAAGTGGTAATGCTGATTTAATACAGTAGGTGGCAGTGTTCCTCTCTGATTTGGTGCTGAATATAGCTGGTAGAAAAATTGTCGGGGGAGGGATTATTATAATTTTAATGAAAAATGTGACTTTGTCTCATCTACAAACTCTGGTACTGGCTGTCAGTTGGGGGAGTACACTCTCTGAGATGCTATTCACTCAGATGAGTTGTAATGGCCGATGATTAGAGCTGGTTGGAACATTTTCGCCAAAATGAAATTTCATCAAAGCTGAAACATTTCACAAAGACGTGACTGTTTTGATGAAGTTTTCGGTGGGAAGGTTTTTTAGAGAGAGGAAGCTTGAGCGACTTCTCGCCCTACAGCCTGGTGGTTAAGGCCTGGCCTGGGAAACCCAGGTTCCAGTCCCTGCTCTACATGATGCAGAGTGATCTGGGTTGAAAACCTCTGCTGTACATCAGGCCGACTTCCACAGCCTCAGCTGCTACCCTAAGCACCAAGCCACACGCACATTCAGGTTTTGATATGGCTCATTTCAGTGCCGATTGAAAACAAATTGTGAAATCTTAGAAGCTGTCCTCCAGCCAGCTTTACTAGTGACCATTCAGAATCCAATAACACTTTTTGCAGTAGACGTGGTGATCACTCAGGTATCCTGACAAAACAGTGTGTGTTCCTACTGTTTTTATTTACCTGCTACAAAAAAGATGAAGCAGGAAATGATTGATTATCTATCATCCACAGATGTGATGGCTGTTTACTTAATATTTTATCATTTTGACCAATATATGTTGTATTCATTGAATACTGAAGGAAAATACTGGGTTTCACTTTACTGTTTAAATCTAAGGCTCTGAGACATAGTACTATTGCATCTCCAGCTTCAGACTCATGTCTCTATCTGCATTGGGCGGAGGGAATTCTAGTATATTTGATAAGTGGCTCATACGTACTTTTATTATAAAGCTTTCATATAAATTGTAATAATTTTAAAAAGGCTTTTATTTAAAAACGGAAGGATTTATAACCCAAGGAGTTCTGCCTCTGAACTTTTCAGAAGTTTTGCCTCCGGAGCCCTTATGGTGACAGAACAGCTCAGTTTTGCACACTTTGCATACTGAAAATGAACAGATGTTGAAGTGCATGTAATGCGATATCCAATGATTCTCCCTGATTTGTTTTTCTCTGATATATTTTTGGAAAGTAGTCTGTACAGCTGGCATGCTTTCCTGTAATCTATTTGTATCTGAGTTTTGCCAGGACTTTGCAGTATCTCTGTTTGCTCTAATTCATTTCTTCTAGATGGAGTGGCTTGAATATAAGTTTGAGAGTCAGGAGACGACCTGGGTTCTGTTCCAATCGCTGCCACTGGCTCACTGTGTGGCCTTGAGCAAGTCACTTCATGTTGCTGTGGTTGAGTTTCCTGTCTGTAAAAAGGGACTAGTGACACTTACTTGCCTTTGTAAACACATTGAGATGTGTAGAGGAAAAGGGCTATTCCAAATGCTAAGTATTATTATTAGGTTTTTCCTGTGGAGTTGATCAGTCAAGGGAAACAATAAAAACTCAGCCCTTTTGCCCTTTTGCGGTGACCAGTCCTCTCACTCCACAGCCTTTGGAATACTGCTGTAATATTTCACACACATGGAGATCTAAAAATAAGCTCTCGAGCTTATTAACTGTTAGATGGGCCAACATGCTAAATATTTACAAGATACAAAAACACTTTGGAACACTTATTGTCCTTTCACTGGAAACAGTGCAATTTAATATCCTCACATAAGAAAATCTTGTTTACACATTAAAATTATTAGAACATGAAGTTTATACATATGATTCACTTCCTCCTCTTCAAGAAGAAGGAAACTTTATACACAAGCTTATATAGTCTTATATCCAGCTTGAACACTGTAAACATTTTCTAATCAAAATCCTGTGTTAGAATGTCACTGATTGTTACCATATTAATTGGCTAATGCTAATTTCCTTGGTCAGACAATGGATTAAATGGACCTTTGTTTGGCTGCAGGTTTATTTTAACAGGAATGATGACTGGAATGATGTAGTCAAGGTTCAGATGTAACTTCCTTTATAACCTATCCTATCTCCTATTTCAAGTCTTCATAACTTTCACAAATAGATTCCCTACAGACTAAAATATTCCATTCTTAGTTAGAGACAAGTGATGAATTTATCTGGAAATTTTCAGCAAAATCTATCCAGCCATTTTTGATTACTGGTGCTATACATTAAAAACCATAATAAAAAACCTACTTCTCAATCAAAAAAATGTGCACATGTATAATTCTATAATAGTTTAGCCAAATGCTTTCTAACTTGGCTTGCTTTATAGACCTTACTGAGACTTAAAGATCAAGCCGACCTTTTGAAGGAGTTTTTTTAAAGTTATGAACACTGGGCTTGATTCTTCATTCCCTTTGCACCTTGTATAATCATTTACACCTACTTAAAGTGGATAGAAAATGCTACTGTTATGATACTATTTTGTATTTACGTTGCATGAGAGAAATGAATATACTAGGTGCAAAGGAGACAATTGAGCTCATTTTCTTTTTTTTCAAACAGAAAATAGACTTCATATATTTTGCTGTTAGATATCTTTACTCAATCTATAATTTTGATTGAGAAGTGCTGAGAAGGGTTGTAGCACAATGGAAATGTGTAAGGACTTTACAATTCCATCATTCCTTTCCCAACACTTTGGGAAGTTCATGATGACTGTTATTAGTGGTGATGTGCCTTGCTAAAGTCCAGATGGCCTAGAGAGGAATGAGCACAGGGCTAAGAACAAACATGCTTGAGTTCTCTTCTGCTACTGATTAATCTGAATACTTTGCATTATACAAATATTAGTCAGTGAAGCCTCACAACACTACTATGAGTTACGGCATTATCCCCAATTTACAGATGGGAAAATTGAAGATCAGAGAAGTTAAGTGATGTGCCCATACAATAAATTAGAGTCAGTATCAGGATTAGACCTGACTTTCTGCAAAGGCCATGCCTAATCACCAAATCCCAGTATACCACCTAACTCCAGGTAAATCGCTTATAGCCTGTGTCTCTGTTTTCTCACATGTAAAATGGAAAAAGTAGTACAAAAAGGAAGATGATAATACCATTTTTAATAGTATAAAGCTCTCAATTGGACCAGTTTTCAGGCCACTGCCACTGTGGGACACCCACTGGATTATATTTGGAGAGAGAACTTGGACAGAAAGAAGGATGGGGGATGTGGTGTTTCCAGAGATCCAATACTACATGGAAGCTGCTGCACAAACTGAGGGAGACAATGGATATATGGCTGACAGCTTTTTTCTCTGTCCTGGGTTTGTGGCTTCAGACAACTGGACCAATATTATATATGTCAAGTGTAGATTTAGCAGAGGAACACTGAGACATCAGGGTATTAAGTAATTTAACATGAAAACTTCGGAGCTTAATTCTCCACTGCCTTGAACCATGTACAGTTATTTACAGCTGTGGGAAATGAGTGTCAATAAGTATAAATGGTTACCAAATCAACATTCTCCACTGCCTCACACCTCTGGCAGTGTATTACACCCATTTTGCACAAGCATAATGACCACCCAACGTGCAATGGAGAATCAGGCTCACTGGAGTTTAATGAATTAACAGTGAACATAAGAATGATCAATGGTCCATCTAGCCCAGTTTCATTCTTCCAATAGTGGCCAATGATAAATGCTTCAAAGGAATGAACAAAACAGGGCAATCAAAATTATCCATCCCATCACCCAGTCCTGGCATCTGGCAGTCCGAGGCTTAGGGACACCCAAAGCATGGGGTTGCATCTCAGACCCTCTTGGCTAATAGCCACTGATGGACCTACCCTCCATGAAATTATCTAATTCTTTTTGTTAATACATTTATAATTTTGGCTTTTGCAACATCCTCTGGCAATGAGTTCATCAGGCTGACTGCTTTGTGTGAAGAACACAGTCAGCCTGTGGAAAACCTTTTGTTTGTTTTAAATCTGCTGCCTATTCATTTAATTGCTATTACCAAGCAGTTCAACTATATTCACCTCTTGGACCAGATCCTATGCTCCACTTAGAACTAAATCAAGAATTACCTCGCCCCTTTTGTGTTCCAGGACTAACTGCTACAAGAAGCAGTCATTAACAGTGTCTAGACGCTTTATTTCTGCATTCCATCCTTAGGTGACCTGTATCCAGTGAATATGGGGATAGTTGAAATCCCCCATTATTATTGAGTTTTCTATTTTGATAGCCTCTCTTATCTCCCTGAGCATTTCACAGTCACCATCATCCACCTGGTCAGGTGGTCAATAGTATGCTCCTACTGCTATACTCTTTATTATTCAAGCATGGAATTTCTATCCATAGATATTCTATGGTACAGTTTGATTCGGTTAAGATTTTTACTATATTTGACTATGCTTTCTTTCACATATAGTGCCACTCCCCCATCATTATGACCTATTCTGTAATTCCTATATATTTTGTACCCTGGTATTACCGTGTCTCATTAATTGTCATCATTCCACCAAATTTCTGTGATTGCCTATATCAATATCCTCATTTAATACCAGGCGCTCAAGTTCACCCATTTTAATCTTTAATCTTCTAACATTTTATATGCAAGAGTTTACCAAATTTGTCATTTTTTAGTTGTATGCCTTCATGTGTTGCAATTGAATGGGACTTTTGTTCATTTGACTTCAGTGGGTTTGAGAGTCAGATTGCCATGGTTCTGACCTTGATTCTGACATTGATGCATTGTATGACCAGTTAACCTCTCTGTGTCTTTGTCTTCATAGCGTTATAAATTATTATACACTATACAAATAATACTCTACACAATGTAATACAAACAGGAATTTCTCAAGCAAAATTTAAATGTAATAAATTTCAGTATGGTACATGTGATGTTCATACATGGCTTTATTCTTAAATTTCAGTGAGATCTACCAACAAGGCAAGTATAAAAAAATTTGTTCAGTTTTAAAGTTAAGAACATTTAAAGTCAGTAAATTGAAACTTTTTTGTTTGGATTTTTAGAGCCATTTAGAAAGCTGACTGTGAAGTCTTTAACTTTGAATAGGTTTCACTTGTAGTATTAAGTTATGGACATTAGTCATTCATTCTGTTTAAAGTCAGTATGTTTTAGAATATTGAGTCATCTCAAAGCCTGCATGCGAACATTATTATTTTCTCTTGACATCTGCTGTCAGTTCAGTGGCTCCTAAAACCCCTCTCCAGCACTCCATCTTTGCAGGTCAGCGTGACGTTTAGATGAAGCAGGAATGCTGGAGCATGGCTGTCAGAAATTGCTCTCTGATGCATCAGTATGTTTCTTGTGAAATCACCTACCTACTGAATAAGTATATGCAAGCTCCATTGCAAGCTTCAAAATAATATGTGCCCCAAGAGAGCTGTTATAACCAATCCCTGCTTCATTTCACTTTCTGCTGTATATGTAATTTCATAAACAAACATTTATTCATAGAACATATACTTGGCTGATTCCTGGTGCATATGTGAGCCATTTATTCTTGAATAAAGTAACATTCACTATTCGGTAGCTGAAATATTATATAACCACTTCAAAAGTTGTCTATTTGAAGAAAAACCTAATTTATTTTGTCCTTTTCTTTCATTTCCAAAGAAATCTTTAAATTGTGGTTCTCTTTTGACAAGCAGAAATGGCACCATCTTTCAGAGCTGCTGCTTGTGTATGTCAAAATCACAGAGACAAAAAAAATATGGGTTTACTGTTTTTTACTCCTATTAACCATGCAGAGCCAACAGCTCTAAGATAAGGAGCTGGATTCTGTTTCATTGTGTGACGTTAACAGAGTTATCTACTAAATTCTAATCAATTGCCCACTGAAGGCAAAGGGACAGCAAGGGTGTCACTGAAGGCTTAATTTGCTTTGCAGGAGCTTCATTATTGATGACAAAGCATCAGAGAGTACCCAGTTTGACTGTCAGAGCTCAAGTTAACTTTGCAGGGCTGGCAGTTCAGAAAAACATCCTTTTACTTGTAAACTCATCTCATTTAATTGAGAGTCACTGAGATACAATAAACATGGAGCCCTATGGTGCCAATACAGAGGCAGGAGAATTTAAATCGGAGCTAAGATATACTGGAAAAAACCACTTGGACCTTGATTCTGCAAGTTCTTGCATGATGAGAAACAGGGAACATGGTACTTCAGCACAAGTATGCAGTTCTCCAGCCTAAGTAGAAGTGATTTGTCAAGCCCCTGTCTTGATAGCTCTTTTACAGGGTGAACAAAAGGCAAAGAACATGTCTGTGCTGACATGAATCTGTGTTTAAATATATTCTTTCCTATTAGGCCTTCCTAATGCTACTAGGCAGTAGTCGTTTGGTGGCCACATAGCAGTAAGCTGTTAATGAAGGATGAATTAATCCGTTTCTCCAGTTCTCCCTATCCTGTTCATCACAGTTTACTCTGCACTTACATGTGCAGGATCCGGCCCTTGGTGAGTGTCACAGGTGCAAGGCTGACTGCACCTCTGTCTCCTCTCTGGTCTCTCCGACTGCACTCCCTGAGGTCTCAGGCCTCATGCCTTTACCTCTCCTAGGCTGGAATCATGCCATTGTCCCATTCAGAAACCAGGCTCTGGGTTAGCGTGCGCTGTGGATCAACCATGTTCATCTAGCAGGCCTGACTAGGTTTGGGTACCTGCAGTTATTCATTTTGGGAGCTTGTGACCAACAGGGAATACAGTGGCCAAACAGCCTTCTTAGCCCAAGCATTGTTTCAGTTTAATTATAGGGACATAGTAATAAGAGAAACAGCATTTTAAAGCAACAAACTGTCTAAATGCATGTCTATCTTACCTAGAGTCTAACCATCCTCCTGATGGGGACCTGGGTAGGTCTAACTACCCCAGACCTCCACACAGCATACTCTGGGTTATTAATCTTAAAAACCTGCCCCTTTTGTGAGGGAGTGTGTGTCTCTTTAAACCCTCTTGGCTCCTTTGACCTTCCTCCCAAGGGGACTGATTAATTCCTCGGGAAACTTCTCTGGCAAGGCCAGCAGAGGTTACACCAGTGCATCAAAAGAAAAGGCTCTTCTTGCATTGTCTCTCGAGTGTTTGTTGAGAAGTGTATATCTTCTTCTTCTTCCCCTTTCTGCATGCATTTCCTGACAGTTGTGTTACTGAATTAACTCAATGCGTGCATACAGCAAACATCGCAATAAGCAGGTCAGCCCATACTATTCAGACATTACTACTGGCAACTCTAAATCTGAGCTGGCTTGCTTTTTGGTTTAGGTCAAATGAAATAAATGAAGAGAACAAAGTGGTGGTGTAGCCGTGTTCGTCCCAGGATATGAAGGACAAGTTGGGCAAGGTAATACCTTTTATTGAACCACCTCTGTGGGGGAAAGAGAAAAGCTTCCAGCTCCTCCGAGTCCAGAATTGAAGAAGGGCTCTGTGTGGTTCAAAAACTTGTCACTTTCAGCAACCAAAGTTGATCCAAAAAAAGATGGTACCTCACCTGCCCTGTCACCAGACAAAGTGAGACATTTTACTACTTCTGCACCCTGGGGTTCACACACAAGAAAAAATCAAAAGAAGAAAGTCACAGTTATTTATATAGATATAATTTGCTTCTGTGGATAATCCAATGCTTAGTCCATGCTCTGCTCTTTAAGGCTGTGGGTAGGATTTTCAAAAGTCAGCTTGATGACTCGAGCATAAATTTCTTTGAAATTCAAAGGAATTTATGCTCCTATGTCACATAGGCACTTTTGAAAATCCTACTTTCTGTCATTGTTTTAAAATTGTAACACTAGAAAATTGGAATGTAGTAGCAGCCTCTGTGCTAAACTGTAGCTCTGCGGTAATTCTGCTGTTCTCAGAAAAGCAATTCAGGCCAGATATATGTGGCTGATTGTGTTTGAGCTGAGTGATCCTGAAAATAGGATGTGGTTTGCTCCAAAGTGGGACATATTAGCCTGATTTGTCATCTGCAGAAGTGCTCCACAGTTTTGCTTACACCTTTCACAGATTGAGGCCAGATCTACACTATAAACTTACAGAAGTATAACTATGTCATGGAGGGGTGTGAAAACCCCACGTCCCTGAGTGATGTAGTTATACCGACCTAACCCCCTATGTACACAGCGCTATGTTAATGGGAGGGCTTTTCCCTTCAAAATAGCTACTGTCTCTTGTGGAGGTGGAGTACGTATGCTGACAGGAGGAGTTCCCCTTCAACCTAGGTAGTGTCTTCACTGAAGCGGAACAGCAACACGGCTGCAGTGTTTAAGTGTAGACCTGCCCTCAGTACTTGTGAAATTCTTTAAGGGTCTGATTTTTTCCCCTCCTCTGTATCTTTCTCCATATACCACATGCCTCATATTTTCCCTTTTGCTTTACCCTCACAGACACTATGTAAAACACCCCTTCTGGCCAAAAGATGCTGGATTGGGCACCCGTCAGGGCTTTTCAACACTGCTGTTGAGTCAGGCAAAGGTGTGAGAAGAGAGCATGTTTAGCCTTCTCTCCCTACTAGAGGGCCTATACTTGCTGCCTCCACAGCCCTCCTAGCCAGTGGGATGCTGCCAATATTTTAATAGAAATGTCCCCTTTATCATCTGTCTAACTCTATGTGAAAGAAGAGGGGTAAGGGATCAGACAAACTAATTTGTTTTCCCATTAATATATCCCTCATAACCAATGGAGAAGCAGCACCATTTGGCAGGGAAACCTATATGAAGTGCCAGTTTGCTGGGCTGTGTTTAGGCTTTGTTCCTGACAAAACACATTGAGAGCATGCACTCCTTGTGTAACCTGAACAGGGGGGTATGTGTGTAAAGTACTGTAGATCATGTAAAGGAATGCTGGGGAGGATATCATTCCTTTTGAAAATGCTTTTCCTGACACCTGACTTGGCAGAACCCACTGAATTTCAAAGGCAAAATATTTGCTCTTTAAAATACCTTTGTGCCTTTATGAGCCCCCAAAGGATGAATTGTCTCTCGCAGGGGTGGTTTAACAGTATCCAGATAGAGATGAAATCCATCAGAGTCTGTGAAATCATCTCAGCTTTCCCCTCAATTTGGTGGCAGAATTTTGATACGGGGCTCACAGGAGGCCAGAGAGCCGCCTTTTGGGAGCAGCCTTCACTTCTGTTGACCTTTCTAAGGGAGAGAGACTGAGTTCAAAACCTAATCTGGGGTCCCCTGAGTGGTAGCTTATTGTATTACTATGAGCCTAGCATAGCTACTGCCCGGGCCTGAGCAGCAGCAAATGTAGCTGCCAGGAGGTGGCTATGGTGTAAGGGAGGCAAAGCTATTTCTCGAAATTCAGGGAGAGAAAGGTTTGAGGGATGAAGTGTAGGCTGGATCATAATCGGAAGAGAAACAAGGGCAAGGGATGAGGAGAAAAAGCCAGGGAGTAGGAAAGAAGAAAAAATGAAGAAACAGAGACTGGACTGAGAGAGGGAATGGGAGGAAGGAAAATGTTGCAGGGACCAATAGAAGAAAAATGGTCTTGTTGCTAATGCACAGAGCTGGGACTCTGAACCCCTGGCCTCTGTCACTGACTAGCTGTGTGACTGTGGGCAAATCATGTCATCTTCCTTCAGTTACCAGCTATAAAATGGGAAGAATAATACTGTCGTATCTCACAAGGAGGTGAAAGCACCGTAAGATCCTTTGATGGATGTATTTGCATTAATGTTGTATTTATTAGATGGGATGAATCAGAAAAAACTTACATCTGAAACATCATTCGGGGAGCTACTTAGGGTTCAGTAGCTATGTGCACAGGCATTATCTTGTGTCATTTGCAATATATTCCCTAATGCAAAAACAACTCTTTACATTTACTCCTTGTAATAATCCTTACTCCCTTCTGCCTGTGGGAAATATTTTAAAGCTACTTGTTTATAGTGTTCAGACCATGTGAGTTTCTGTTAAATCACTTTCGAACTTTTAGATTTGTTTAGATTTTTTGTTCTTGTTCTAAGCTCACATAGGTACAAAGAAAATCCTTAATATTTTCCGTTGTGTCAGGTGGTGCAGAGGCCGTTAGAAATTATAGGAGTAGTTCATCCAAGTATTTCCCATGCCATTCCTCCTGCCAACATCCCTGAATGCTGAATGAGCTAAATTTCTTATTTAAGAGCCAAAGTAAATATTTCTGCCACTTACTGCTGAGGGATATTCTGCTTCCAGTCTAAGCTACAATAATAATGCACCTTGAAAAAGAAATAATTGACTAATGAGACTTACCCAGAATATATTAAGGAGCTGGACACATTTTGGTTATTAAGAATATATGCTCTAAATATGCACTGAAAGAGCACTTGTATTTAACAGCTAAATTATTTTTATTTGATCATGACATATACAGCGATGAAAGCCCACTGTAAGCTTCAGCATGTCTTAGTCTCCTCAGCCGTCTGTATCCAGAACCCCACCTTCCTTTGGTCTCTGCAGCTACACACCACATCCTTACACAACGATGACAGCTGTTCTAGTAAAAATTTTATCACCATGAGTTTGGATATTGCAGGTCAACTCAAACTCATGCCAATAAATGCTTTGTACAATACTATCATGAGCTTTCTATATGCCACATCTGCTTTAGAAAATCCAGTTTAAAAATATTTTAGAGCGTTTTATTGGAATTATTTCCTCTAACCCTCCACCGGTAATATCAGGTGCTTTAGTTGCCATGCATCCAACTGTTCAGGAATCAGGAGGAGAGAAAAACTAAAGCTAATAAAAGTAAAACGCCTCCAAAAATTACCTAAAATAGACTTTCTGGGTGTAAAAACGTCACCAGATGTTTTAAAACTAGAAGCAAGTGTTCGATCCCATTGGAAAGGTGTTTGGTGCACTGTGCCTTTATGAGATTTGATAGCTAGGAAAAGAACTGGCTGGATCTGGCACACAGAATGATCTCTAACAAAGCTGCAGTAAAGGTCTGTTTGTTGGAACCTCCTGGATTTTCTCTGTGCATTGGCTATCGCCATGCCAAAGCAGGGATGTTACATAGTGTCAGAGAAGTGAGCCTGTGTCTCCAATGGTGGTAGAAAAGAAAAATAAGGAAGGCAACAACTGAGCAAGAAAATTGATTCCTTCGGCCCCTCTGCACCCAGTAGCCCTACATGAAAGCCTTGATGAAAACCAGAGATGGTGGGAGCTGTTTTATGTATCACGTGCGAGTAACAACAGGAAAAGATTCCATTCTTGTAAAACCGACTGACTTTATTACAAGAGCTATTTATAGATATTCTGCAACAACAGCTAACATTCCAGCCACGTACACATTGAGTGACTTCCTACTGCCTCCTCCAAACTCCAAATCGGAGTAGTAATCTAATGTGGTTTGTGTCATTAGACATGAACAGGTCTGTTCTGACCTTTTCCCAGGGTCCAGCTGGGATTTCATGAGGCAATCAAGTCTCTTTCTGTTGTCTGTCACTATGTTCTTCATATACCTTGCACTGTTCCATGTATGCTCTCACATGGGCATTCATGCCTGGCCAGTAGATATCTCCCTGATTTGTCTCCATGAGAAGCTTGTATCCATCCCATGATGTCAGCTCTTAAATCTGCTGGGATTACTGCTCAGTCCCCTCTAAACAAAAACTTGGTTTAGAGTCATAACATAAAGCCAGAAGAGACCACCAGATAATATAGTCTGACCTGTATATCACAGGCCACCAACACCACTCAGCTCTCTCACACTAAATCCAACAACTAGAATTAGACCCCATGGTGTCACAGCCCATAGGAGACTAAACTATTGTGTGCCATAGGCAGAGAACAGAGATACCAATGTGCACCGGTGCCTGATTCCCTTGCAATGACAGGGAATGGATTAAGTGAGACATACCTAGATGATCCTGGCCTGTTTTGTTGAAACACGTACAGTACAGCAACTACAACTGGAACATCTGTGGTGAACTGAAAGTAGTCGCACTACTTCTAGGAATGCAGCTTCGATACACCAAGTATTGTTGTTTCATTTGTGAATGGGACAGCCGTGCTAAAGAGTCTCATTACATTAAAAAGGACTGGCCACTCCATAAGCAGTTGGTTCCAGGGCAGAAAAGTGTGGCACATAAACCACTTGTAGACTCGACAAAGATATTTTTTCCTCCTCTTCACGTAAAACTCAGATTGATGAAAAATTTTGTGAAAGCGATGAACAAGGAAGGTGAAGGATTTTGATATTTGAGACAGATGTTTCCCAGAATAACTGATGCCAAGATTAAGGAAGAAATTTTTGTTGGTCCACAAATCAAATAAGTCATCAATGACAGGCAGTTCGAAGAACTTCTAGTAAGGCCGGAGAAAATCGCATGGAAAGCATTCAAGGATATTGTTGAAAATTTTTTTGGCAACTACAGAGCACCAAACTATGTGCAGCTGGTTGACAACATGCTTCAAGCATACAAAACCATGAAGTGCAACATGTCACTAAAGATTCATTTTCTGCATTCCCATTTAGACTTCTTCCCTGCAAATCTTGGTGAAGTCAGTGACGAGCATGGTGAAAGGTTTCAACAGGACATTGCAATCATGGAAAAACGGTATTAGGGCAACTGGAATCCATCAGTGCTGGCCAATTATTGTTGCAGCTCATCTCTTACCTGACAGCAGGGGATGGCCTCCTGTGGCACTTCTTCCTTGCAATCTGGCCAACCCTAGAGTATGAATTCTTCTCCTGTATGTAGCACCCCAGTCTGTTCAGTGTTTCATTAGATTATTTGGAGCCCTCCATCAGAGATATGAAGGAGTTGCAGCATCTTGATAAATGATATCTCCCGTCCCACTGAACCATCTGTGTTGCACTCTCAAGGGTGTGCCCTGCTCAGTGTATCTGCCACGAACAATGGCTTCCCTGGGCAGTACCTTAGCCTCACTTTTTAGGGAAGGAGTCCCTTGGATGTAGACACATGGATGCACTCAGCAGTTGCTTCTTCATCAAGATTTGTAATGAATCATAGAATCATAGAATATTAGGGTTGGAAGGGGCCTCAGAAGGCCATCTAGTCCAACCCCCTGCTTAACGCAGGACTAACCTCAGCTAAATCATCCCAGTGAGGGTTTTGTCAAGACTCATCTTAAAAACCTCTAAGGATGGAGATTCCACCACCTCCCTAGGTAACCCATTCCAGTGCTTCACCCCCTCCTAGTGAAAAACTTTTTCCTAATGTCCAACCTAGACCGCCCCCACTGCAACTTGAGACCATTGCTCCTTGTTCTGTCATCTACTACCATTGAGAACAGCCTAGCTCCATCCTTCCTGGAACCCCATTTCAGGTAGTTAAAGGCTGCTATCAAATCCCTCCTCATTCTCCTCTTCTGCAGACTAAACAAGCCTAGTTCCCTCAGCCTTTCCTCATAAGTCTTGTGCTCCAGCTCCCTAATCATTTTTGTTGCCCTCCGCTGGACTCTCTCCAACTTGTCCACATCCTTTTTGCAATTGGGAGCCCAAAACTGGACACAATACTCCAAATGCAGCCACACCCATGCTGAATAGAGGGGAATAATGACTTCCCTCAATCCACTGGCAATGCTCCTATTAATGCAGCCCAATATGCTATTAGCCTTCTTGGCAACCAGAGCACACTGCTGACTAAAATCCAGCTTCTTATCTACTGTAACCCCAGGTCCTTTTCTGCAGAACTGCTGCTTAGCTTGTCGGTCCCCAGTCTGTAGCTGTGCATGGGATTCTTCCTTCCTAAGTGGAGGACTCTGCACTTGTCCTTGTAGAACTTCATCAGATTTCTTTTTGCCCAATCCTCCAATTTGTCTAGGTCCCTCTGTATCCTATCCCTACCTTCCAGGGTATCTACCACTCCCCCTAGCTTAGTGTCATTGGCAAACTTGCTAAGGGTGTAATCTACCCCCTCTTCCAGATCATTAATGAAGAAGTTGAACAAAACTGGCTCCAGGACTGACCCCTGGGGCACTCTGCTTGTGACCGGCTGCCAGTTAGACATGGAGCCATTGATCACTTCCCATTGAGCCTGATGATCTAGCCAGTTCTCTATCCATTTTATAGTCCATTCTCCAACCCATACTACTTTAACTTGCTGATAAGAATACTGTAGGAGACTGTGTCAAAAGCTTTGCTAAAGTCAAGGTATATTACGTCCACTGCTTTCCCCACATCTACAGAGCCAGTCACCTTTTCATAGAAGGCAATCAGGTTGGTCAGGCATGATTTGCCCTTGGTGAATCCATGTTGGCTGTTCCTTCCTCTCTTCCAAGTGCCTTAAAATGGATTCCTTGAGGACCTGCTCCATGATTTTTCCAGGGATTGAGGTGAGGCTGACCAGTCTGTAGTTCCCTGGATCTTCTTTCTTCCCTTTCTTGAAGATGGGCACTATATTTGCCTTTTTTCAATCATCAGGGACCTGCCCCAATTGCCACGAGCTTTCAAAGATAATAGCCAATGGCTCTGAAATCACATCAGCTGACTCCTTCAGCACCCTCAGATGCATTGCATCTGTCCAATCTTTCTAAACAGTCCTAGACCTTTTCCTTCAGCACCGAGGGATGTGCACCACCTCCCCATTCTATGTTGCCCACTGCTGTAGTCTGGGAGCTTGTCTGTGAAGACAAAGGCAAAAAAGGCATTGAGTACCTCAGCTTTCTCCACAGCCTCTTGTCAGTAGGTTGCCTCCCCCATTCTGTAAGGGGCCCACACTTTCCCTAATCTTCGTCTTGTTGGTAACATACCTGTAGAAACCCTTCTTGTTCCCTTTCATGTCCCTTGCTAGCTGCAACTCCAGTTGTGCTTTGGCCTTCCTGATTTCATTCCTCCATGTTCGAGCAGGAACATTGTGATCAGACTGCACATCCACCTTATGCCCACGCATGAACTGATGGAATCATTTCATTCCAAAGAGCACAGCAAGTAGCTCCTTTTCTATTTGACCGCATCCTCTTTCTGTGTCTGTCAGGGTTCTGCTAGCAAATGTATCAGTGTTGCTCTTAGGCCTCTTTCTGATACATGACACTGCAGCTCTAGGTGCTCCACAGGGTTGGTAGTACTTTAGAACTGATGCCTTACTCATGATTTCCTTTATTCTTTCAAATGCCTGTTCTTGATCTCTGGCCATTCCTATGTGTTGTGGTGGAGGGGGGCGCAAGGGACCCAATCCCCACACTGCAAGAGTGTGTTCCAATTGAGAGATAAGAGACCAGACCACTATTTTTTGGTTAACCACTATTTATGTAACTTTTATTGAAGTATATAGGGTTATAAAAAAGGGAAAATGAATTAAGTGAAACATTTTTATTATTACAATTAAAAAAAGCTTTAATTTTTATTAAATTTTACATACACCAACCCCTTAAACACAAGCCACATTCCCAAACTTTACTTCCCTAAGACATTTTTTGTTTAATCCCATGTATACCAACCCCTTATACACAAGCCACATTTTTAAAACTTTACTTCCTTAAAACATTTTAAAAATCCTTCAAGTACAAATAGTATCACCACCACAACCACAATTTTAATTTTCGTGCCCAACTCTTAGGCAAAACCTTAGTGCCAGCCCCGGCTGGTACAATCCAGTAGGGTAAGGCTCATACAGGACAAAGAAAAAGCACAATTCGTGGGCAAAAAGGATTATTTTAGCCCTACCCACACACACACACAGCCCAGGACCGGACAAAAACCTTGCTTCTCCCCCTTGCTTCACAGACACCATGGGTCATGGCCCGGTGAGGCTAGCCATGGGCTGTTTGTGGCTAGGAATTACAAGGGTCAGTTGGGGTGTCTGATGGGGAATACAAGTGGATTTATTTATTCATTTTATTTATTTATTTTTACTTTGTTGTTGCCCAGATTGGATTCTGGGAGAGGTGTTAGAAATGTTGACCTCGGCTTGTTTTTAATTTGTGGGTTAGTAAGCTTGGAGTAGTGATAATACATACACACACAACCGCCAAAAACATTTTCCAATTTAAATCCCAAATTTGACCAGCTTATATTTACCACATATGAATGTTATCCCCGGAGTGACAGACAGCAGACCTGTTTTCTTGAGATAGAAGATAAAGTGAGAGAAAACAGCCCAGTGTTAAAACGACTGCGACCAAACTTGCAGCCCACTGGTCTGGAGAAAACAGCCCAGTATTAAAACAACTGCAACCAAACTTGCAGTCCACCCGTCTGGAGAGAACAGCTTGGTGTTAAAACAACTGCCACCGAACTTGCAGTCCACTGGTCTGGAGAGAACAGCCCTTTGCCACCACCTTTTGATATGCCAAGGCATGTGGCCCTGCAATCCGCGGTGACCCGGTGAACAAAGAATTAATAAAAGAAAAAATGTAAAAGCAGAAAAAAGATTTGCAAAAAGAGAAAAAGAAAAAGAAAAAAACCTGCAGGCTCCCTTGGTGATCAGGCAAGGGGGTTTAACACTCTTCCTTCTGAAGAGTGGGGAGGTGCCTGGAGTTGGCTAGATTCCTAGGCGGCATAAAAGGCTACTAACCTATTGTCTTTCCAATGTGTCCAAACCAGAACCCTGGCTTTATGACTGAGACCCCAGAAAATTAGCATATCATCCGTTGGCATGGAAACTCACTGACCTTTGTCAGTGAAGTTCTCATGAGCTCTGCAGCTGGTAGCTATAATTTATCTTATCACCTTCTCCAGGGCTGGTTCAAACCAGTTTGGGACACTGGTAGTGAATTTTTTAGAAAGCTGTTATTGTCTGCAGTGTTTGACTCTGGAAGATAACACCACCTAATTATTTATTTATTTATCTAATCCCAGGCTGGAGTTTGGCCATAGCAAGAAACAAGTGGAAAAATCCACTTCTAACACTATGCTCCATCTTTCTGTGTTAACTGTTTCAAGGGTTTGCATGTTTCTGATGGGTGCTCACAGACTCTGGAAAGGTATTTGGCTATTTTTATAAATTGATGAATTCCCTGTGCATCCTTTGATTTGGGTGTTTCCTTAATAACTCTGTTTCTCAAGATCTGATTCGAGTCCCTCAGAAATCAAGAGATGCAAAGTGCAAGGGATCATAGCTTGTTGGCATTCAGCGTAATAATCTGCTCCCAGAACCTGTTTAGTAGTTGTCACAGCTTGGTATCATGGTCCTGGATTGCCTCTTCCTTGACATCTCCTTCCCCTACAATAAGAATATAATCAGCTACAGTCTTGACGCCAAGGAGTCATTCTAATGCCTGGTTCAGTTTACACTGGAATGCCTCTGGGGCTTGTCTGAAGCCCATAGGCATCTGTACCCAACAATACCTGTCAAAAGATGTGGCAAAGGTTTTCAGATGGCTGGATGGCTTATTTAGCTCACTGTGCCAGAACCCATTCTTGACATCACAATAATGAACTTTTTTCTCCTGGTAATGGATAATGACTTCTTTTCAATGTTCTGTTAAATGGTTTTGGGTCAATGTAGAACCTCAGTTTACCTGAAGGTTTTCTCACCTAGATTTGAGAAAATCTCACCTGTGCTAGATTTGGTGGGTGTAGTGATGCCTCTTCATTGCAGGCTTGCCAGTTCCTTCTTCAATGGCTTCACGAGGGCACTAACGGAACATGGTGTTTTGGTAGTCTCATGGGTTGTAGGTGAGGTTTTATTGCCAACTTCAGTTTGCCCTCCATGTGTCCATCTTCTTGAAATGTGTCCTTATAATCTCTTAGAATGCTGGATAGGGCCCAGGGTGACTGTTTTCCCTTCTCTCTCATGGTGAGCATATTCTGGTGTTGTACTGTGATAAAATCTATGACTTGCACGGCCCAGCTGCCCAGCAGTAGGTGGTACTCTTGTGTATTAACTGCTATAAACTCCAAGCAATAACATTTCTTGTTTCATGGGGTTTTTATTGACAGTCTGCGCTGGCCTCAGAATGATTTCATTGTATATCACCAGCACTTGGATACGTTTCTCCAGTCTAATATTGCTGCTTACACGTGCTGATGGGATTATATTGTAGCTGGCTGCACAGTCTATCTGGAATTGAATTGGTGGTTGACCTAAGAACATAGTTGCAAATATGGCAGTTGAATGGCTGACAGCCTTCTTCACCAGTCCATGAATACTAAAAGTCTTGGAATCTGCTAAAGTCACACTGCAGATTCTTTTTGACTGGAATTCTACATCCCTAATCACTGAATGTATTGCTGCTTTTTTCTTCCTGAGGTAGCTGAGGCATTGGGTCGTAAAATGATTCTGTTTCTCACACCCCTTGCACAACTGGTCGGTCTGTGTCTGTCTTGCTTCCTGGGTTCCTTTAGTTTGAGCCTTTGCACTTGTTCGGCATTAGTAGCTGTTATTGTTTTGATCCATTCCCTGGACAGTTCAGCTTCCCTTGCTAATTGGAGGCATTTATCTAAGAATATATTTTTCTCTCAACAGTCTCCCGTAAAATGGAATAACATGTCCCACAAATGATCCTAATTTAGGTAATCTTCAATGTCTCGAGAGTTATCTGTGGATGCCAGTGTTCTCAGCTCTGTAACATATATATTTATTCCTTCTTCTGCTCCTTGGTTTTGGGTAAAAAATACAGAGGCACTTTCTCCCCAGTCTCATTCTGCCTAGGATCACAGGACTCATCAAACATCTTTTTCACCTGTTCCAACATTTCAGGCGTTGCTCCTGGCAACAGTGTATCTCACTTCTCATTCTTTCTTCCCAGTGAGATAGTAAAAGAGCTTTACCTTAATTTTCTCATCTTTATCCCGCATGGGCAGCTCTGTATACAGACCCAATCCTTTCTTCCATGTTTGTGCAAGGATTTTTGCCTGGAAATCCAGCATTCCCAGTTATCTGAGCCCTTCTGTGCTTTCTGTTTGCTCCATTCCTAGGTGCTGCTTTGTTTGCCTGTTAATCACACTTATCTTTGCTGTGGGTTTCACTAGGCTGCAACCACGTTTCACATACCACATGCTGAGTAACAACATGAAAAGCCTCCATTCATGTAAAACTAAACTGGCTCTTTATTAAGAGCACAATTTAAAGGTACTGCAACTGCAGCTAGCATTCCAGCCACGTGTACACAGACTGACCACCTCCCCCAAAACTCTTCCCTCCTGCAACCTGAGCTTCTTCCTTCAAATTCCATGCCTGTTGCTACAGGAGCAACCTGGCAGCACTTGGAACAGAGGAAAAGCCCCCGAAAATGCAAATAATGATCAATGGTGCTAGGGAAGATACCCTTGAGGTATTCAATACTTTTGTCTTCACTAGTGGTAAAGCCCTAGGACATAGATGAAGTGCAAAGATTAGAGAATTCCATTTCCAACATAGAGGCATGGTGTGCAAAAGAGAGAAATTCTGGGATTATTTATCAGATAAAAAAGAGGCACGATGGAACAGTCCGTTCCTGAGTGTAAAATTAAATCAAGAAGCTATGCAGGCTAAGGCTAGAACCTGGACTCTTGGACCCTGCAAAATGGGAGGATCCCAGAACTCAGGCTGCAGCCCAAGCCCGGACATCTACACTGCAGTTAAACAGCCTCTTAACCCACGAGCCCAGGTGTGGGTTTTTAATTGTAGTGTAGACGTTCCCAAAGTGATCCTGAACTCATGCTTCGAAAAGGGATAGATATATGCCATACAGCAGAAATAACAAGAGCCCAGCTTCAGGCCATGATGATGGCCAGTGCAGTAGATAAAAGATGACATGTGACCAAATCAGTAGCTATGTGAGCTGATGGCTTTGGGGCATGCTTAATATAAGAATCATGGTAAGAGCAAGAGCAGTAATATACTGGCCTAGTATGTCCACGGATAGTGAGACACTAAGAGAAGGATACTCATTTTGTGCACGCAGCAATCACAACAATCTGAGAGACACACTGTGGTTATAAAAGGACCCTGATTTGCCATAGGAGAGGCTGGGCACTGGTCTCTTTGAATATCGGTCTTACCTATTCTCATTGGTGGTTGCTTGTTTCTCTAAGTATCAGTCGGTGCTCTGGATCCTCAGTAAAACATCCAGTTCAGTCATTGCCACACTAAAAGCAGTATTTGGCCTTAGTATCCCAAGGCAGCTAGTGAGTGACCTTGTCCATTTGTGAGCCTAAAGTTCCAAAGGATGGCTAAATACGGGGGATTTGATCAATGATGACCCCGAGATAATCCCAGTTCAGTAGAATGGCCAAACAAGAAATATAGAGGAGCCATGCTGCCACAGCAGCTGGAGATCACCAGAGTAAAAACCAGCAGAGTCATAGTGCCTGTGCTTGAAGGATTCCAGCCTCCTGCGGATCCTGTGTAATCCATGCAGATCACAGGAGATTCTTCAGGCCTGAAGGAAGGTCCCATGGCTCATTCCATGGGGGAGAGGAGACAAACCCTACCCCTCAACAGAACAATTGTGGAGGATTTCCGCCAAGGGATCCTTGCAATGATTTCCCTCACCCTTAGTCACCTTCCACAGGTTTCCATCCATGTGTTATTTGGCAACCCAGTTTTCTGCAACTTATCCAGGCACGTACTACTCTTCACAGACTATTTAAATGCCAAGTTTCATGTTTCAGTGTTTAGCTACCTTTGAATAATTGCCCTGGAAATAAACCTGAGAACAATTTTTTTTTACAATGGACAATATTCAATATGATTCTTGTTCTCACATAATTAAGAAATAGCTTAACAGTTTTTTTGCTTAAACTTTCAAAAAAATTCTCCTTTGGTTGGATACCAAGTGTGGACATTTTCAGCCAAACCCCCAAATGTTTTACAAAGTTACGAGCAAATGAACACAAGGTTTTATAACAGAAGTTTTCAATCTTGCCTATGACAGACATAGAATCATAGGACTGGAAGGGACCTGGAGAGTTTTTCTAGTCCAGTACCCTGCACTGAAGGCAGGACCAACCATCATCTAGACCATCCTTGACAGGTGTCTGTCCAATCTACTCTTAAAAATCTCCAATGACAGAGATTCCACCACCTCCTTAGAAAATGTATTCTAGTGCTTAACTACTCTGACAGTTAGGAATTTTTTCCTAATGTCAACCTAAATCACCCTTGCTGCAATTTAAGCCCATTGCTTCGTGTCCTATAGCAGCAACTGAAATATATGTGTATACACAATATAGACAGGACTGGAAGCACAACCTATTATTAAGGTTGCCCAACACTTCCAGTTATAGGGCTCTGTCTTCAGATGCCTATAATTTTGCCAACCTTTAACTTTTAGGGCTGAAATTTCTCTTACCAGATATCTGCCTCAGGCTGAGGTTGGTTGCTTTTTGTTGTGTTTTTTTTGGGGGGAGGGGTGATTGGAAAATTTCAGTCAAAATGGTTCAACCAGTTATGAGCCCAAGGCTAGAAAAAAATACATTGTTTGCCCAATTCTGGCAACCTTTCCTTTGAAAGCTCTAGCAGCTCCATGCTGTAGAGCAGGGGCATTACATTTGGCAGAGGAGTGGCCTTCGTATCTGGGATTTGCCTGTTGCTGTCCCCATTGAAATCTGCCCAAATCTGGCCAAATGATAAGCCTTTGAAAAAATTGCAGCTCACTCATGCTCAGTAGAGACTTGCTAGAGCTTAACAGATAAAATTCCTGTAGACTCCATTTGTGCTGAACATGCTTCAGTCCAGGGCTGAGCAGGTCTGAGCTGCTGGGGGCTGTGCCAGGTCTGGGTCCAGGCACTGGAATGGAGAACAGGAGTATCTCCTGGGCTCTCAATGACATTCTTTTCTCTCCCATCCCGTCCCCTCACCCCCATTCACCCCACTGGCTGCAGACAGCATGGAAGAGGGAGCTGATTCAGATTGAGAGAGAACAAGAGCCAGACCTGTAGGGGGCAGCAAAGAGGAGTAGATTGGAAGAAGAGAAAATTGGGACTGGAGGCTGGGCAGTGGGGGAGGGGAGAATTGGGAGTAGGAGCTGAGGTGGAGACTTGGACTGCCCAGACAAGGAGACTGGGAGCTGGAGGGGTAGATTCTGACTGGCTGGGCAAGGGGACTGGGACTAGAAAGTAGGGAGGGAAATGGGGGGAGACTGGGAGCCAGTAGGTGATGGGGAGACTGAGATCGCAGGAAGAACTGGGGAAAGACTGGGACTTGCTGGGCAAGGGGACTGAGAACTAGTGTAATGGGGAGAAAGAAGTTAATGGTGAAGGCAGACAGATCTGAAGAGGAGCCATAGTTCAGGTGGAGAACTGGGACTGGCTGGACAAAGAGACTGGGACAAAAAGCCAGGACATGGACACTGAGAATGGACCAGGAGCCAGTGAGGTGAGGGAATAAGTGCAGGGAACTAGATTAGATGACCTCTTGAGGTGCCTTTCAGCTCTAAGATGCTATGATTCTATAATTAATGTGAGCAGAGGTGTGGGTGATTGGAGGGTGTGTGTAGCAAGAAGCAGATTGGATAAGGAGCCAGGAAAGGGGGACTGACTGATCAAGGTGATTGGGATTGGGAGTAAAGGAGTGGGATACTGAGACTGATGCAGGGAATCTGGAAGAATGAGAGTAGAACTGGTTGGGCAAGGAGAACAGGACTGGGCTGAGAAGTCTGAGGAATAGGGACTGGGACTGGGATAGAGAGGAGACAAAAGTGGGTCAGGAACAGTTTGGAGGGGACAGGGCAGAAGGGATCATGTGGGGAATGGACAGAAGAGGATGTACTCACTTGCACACATTATCCTCCAGAGGCTGGAATGGAACTCAAGATTGTGCTGTCAGCAAATAGTTGTGAAATCTCTAGTAAAGGTCCATCCCCCCTGCAGTGCTGGGGGTGGGATGGTGAAACATTGGTATTATTCATATCACAGCAATGTCTAAAGACCCCAGCTGAGATCAGCGGCCCTTTGTGCTAGATGCTGTACAGACCAGAGCTGTGCAAATAACCGATTTGTCAGTTTGGTGGCCAAAGTAAAAAATGTTAAAAATAATAATAATAATTTGGAGTTTAACAAAATGTTTTGTACTGAAACAACTGGGCAAATTTGACACAAACTCACACAATGTTTTGATTGACTCAAATCTGCATTTTTGGTAGGAAAAAAGTTTCATCCAAAGAATTTTGCCCAGCTCTAGTAAAAACATATAGTGAGAGATTGTTCCGGTCCTGAAGAACTTGTAGTCTGAATAGAGAAGACAAGGGATGGGAGGGAAAACAGAAGCACAGGGTGGTTAAGTGACTTGTCAAAGGTCACACAGTGGGTTAGTGGCAGAGCCAGGATAAGAATCCAGGTTTGCTGACTTCTGGTCCAGCGCACAATCCACCAGACTATGCTGTCTACAATGTCATATACTCAATGACATTCAAAAATGTACTGTCAGTGTATCTCACCTACCCCTAAAATATCATCTATGCCCACATGACCTGTGATTCCTTCAATTGGCTAATTTCATGTAGCCCTCACAGTAAAAGTGGCTTGAGTGAGGATTTGAATGAAGAGGGAATCGTAGTCTTAACTAATTAGTTCAGGGAAGGCATAACTATAATGACTACATCTTCATCACCACTAGAAAACTCTAGGCCTGATTTGGCAATGTGTTACTCCAGTTTTACCCCCGTGTAATCCTGGGAATTAACACTGACATAAAACTGGAGTAACGCATTAGTGAATCAGATCCAAAGTGTCATAAAATAACTAAAATAGCTGCATTTCTGAACATTTAGCCTAACATTCTGAGGCTAAAACAGTTATGTTTTTATATAAATTAATCATGCTGGCACTTTTTATTGCTTGAAACAGATTTTTCAATGTCCTGATTAGGAATGTAAATGTCACTACTGTGTGTCACCATTCATAAACTTGGCTTTGATAGAGAAGTCGGGAGTAAAACAGTTTGTCCAATAAATATTAGCTCAGTGCCCAAGCCATCAGTTTGGATTTACTTCTAGTACTGTATATTCATATTTTAGTAAGAAAAAGACCATTGTTATTGGCAGTATTTGCTCTATGTAATAATTTGGGGAGAGTTCTGTGACCCAGAAACATGGAAATGCCATGAGAAGATCCCTTCTTGTTGTTAATAAGTCCAGTGCCCACTGTGGTATTCCATTTATGCAGTGTATGTCCTGCAAATGCATTGCTGATAAAAAAAAAATACACTGTCTGCTTCCATGTTGACTGGCAGGTTTCAACATTTAGAAGGCTAGTGTTTTTCTGAAGACTGAAGAAATGGTTGATTTGGAGGGTGGGATCGGTATGTCTCTGTGTCTGTGTATAATCAAAGAGACGCACACAGTGGAGCTATGCTGATTTACCCCAGATAAAAATCTGGCCCATAAAAGAGTATACACTGTGCTGTGGTGTGATGTGACAAAAAGATTTATTGGCATAAGTTTGGCATAATCATGTTACTCAAATGGCAACCACATGAATGACTCACACAAGTAATCCAAATGGGTGCCTATAAAAACCTCACATCACATCCTATTGAGATGCATTCTGTGTATACCTCAGATATTACAAAAGCTTTTTTAGAAATGTTTTTTTAAAATGTTTTTGGACTATTTTTTAAATTTTTATAAATGGATAGATATAGCAGTGAAATTCAAATTCACAATGAGATCAGAATCCACATTTTCCCAGTTTTTTTAGAGGGTTTGGCTCTGGACCACACACTTGAGAAAGGACAAAAAGGGCTCAAATTTGATGCTCGCAAATTTCAAGAAAATTCAGATTCAACTCTGGATCCAAATTGCGTGGCTCAGGTTGATGCTTATTATATAGTAATGTATGTGTGTGTGAACACATATGCACATATACACAAGAAGAAAGCCACATTCTGTTCTGTATGACTAGTGCAGATCTGGAGTAATTCAAATCAAGCTGGAGTAACTGCATATTTACAGCAGCATAATTAAGAGCAGAATGCAGACCATAGTCTCCAGAGTATTAAAGAAAATCATGGCCATCTCCTGAAAATGCTCTCTGCTTATAAACCCAAACTGGGCTGAAATTATATAACATTTAATAATGCTTTCTTTATTTTCAGCCTTATTTGTTAGGACCAGGGATTATTCTTCTTGGCAATAGTAAATATATCTTTCTCTAGTTTCCCCACCTTGGAAATGGCTTTTCTTATTTTATAGTTGGCATCATCCTCAAAAGAAAACAAACAAGCTGTTAGTCAGTGAAAGAAAAAAAGAAAAAAAAATCTTCAAATCATGTTTAGCCCCATCTGGCCTTAGAAAAACATGGAAACGGGTGATCAAGTACATTTTCCAGGATGGCTGCCTTTCAAGGGAAACAAAATCTGGATATTTCTATGTCTAGACCACAGAGGGAAAAAATGCTTTAGTGCTAATTAACCCACTGAAAATATAAAAGCCCTGAGTGATACTAGGCAACATACACAGGGAAGTTAGCAGGTTTATGCAGCCAGGGGGAGGGAGTGCTGAGGGTATAAGAGTGAAAGGCAGCAATAGGTCCTATTGCTGACTCTGCAGGCTTGCTGTGTGACTTTGGATGAATGAGTCAATTAACTTCTTTCTGTCTCATTTCCCTCCTCTGTAAATTGGGGCTAATGACCCTTACTTTCCCCTGTAAAGCTCTTTGAGATCTAGAGATGAAAAATGCTATGTACTATAGCTGCAAATGAGATGTAGTTTATGAAACATCAGATCATTTCATAAGTATAACCATTTTCTGGATGTTTATGTTAATAGATTTTTATTGTTTAACAATTGGGCACTCAGTATGTAAAGAATCACATACTTAGGCTACATGGTTATAAGGGTGTATTTATTACTAGAAAGTACATCTATTATGTACATTTCTCATCACCACAAGAGATCAGTAAAAGAAAATCCAGTTATGTTTAAGAGGGGTCTAGAGAGTTTTATGGCCATCAGTTGCTGGTGAGAATATTCAAATATCATGCTTCAGGTTCTCATCTGACCTTGACAGGAGTCTGTAGACACGTGAGTCATGCACACAACCTCCATTCTTCTTCTACTTTTTAAAATGCTGGCTGCATTGTAGTGCCCATGAAAGTGTAAGGATAACAACAGTAGCTTCATCCAGGCAGGTGCTCTACTCTGCTCTTCCAGTCCTCCTCAATCCCTGCCTGCAACAACCTGCTGTTCCAAGCCTGAGCAGAGAATGGAAATCTTTGCCATGTGGCAGTTGTCTGAGTTAAAAAATATCCACTGGGAGACCAGAATGAGACCAAACAATCTTCTTCTGACGTGTAACTTAAGAGAAGTGGGATTGTTTGGCACTTGGGCATTTATGTCCTGCTCTTTTTCCAGCTCTCTCTTTGGCAACCTGTCCTCTTTCCCATCCACCTCAGCTCCCTGCACAGGCCTCTCTGTGCTTCTGTAGCAGTCTGTACCCCTTTCCACCCTCCCTATTAAAACACACCATCAGAGTGCGTGAGGTGCTGAGTGCTGCTTCCTCATTCCGCTTCCGTGCTTCCATTCTCTTATTAGGGCTTGGCTTTACAAACTCTGAGGAGAGCAGAGATTACTATGTGGGAGAAAGAAGCAGGCTGGTGATTTGGTGGTGGGTATTACTGTGGCATCAGTAGGGCTGGAGAGGGAGGTGAGAAAAGGAGGAAGGATGGGCAGGGTCAAAGGTGATAAAGCAGGTAAGAACAATATCCAAATCTCCCTCAAGCATGCAATTTGGCTGCTCTTCCAGGTCTCTAGAAATAGATGTAAGGATAATAAATTAATCCCTGTGTTCTTTAGCATCTGGCTGGTGTTTGGTTATTTAAATAACCAGTTACTGAGCAGCTTGAGAAATGCCCCGCTGATTTTGTTAGCTCTTTCCCCGTAATTCTGAGGTGCTGAAAGGAGCACAGCGACTTAGAGCAGAATGACTTAACCTGAGGGTTACAGTGCACAAGAAGCTGGATATGAGTCAGCAGCATGCCCTTATTGCCAAGAAGGCTAACGACATCTTGGGCTGCATTAGAAGGAGCATTGCCAGCAAATCAAGGGAAGTGATTATTCCCCTCTTTTCGGCACTGGTGCGGCCTCATTTGGAGTACTGTGTCCAGCTTACGTGGACAAATTGGAAAGAGTTCAGTGGAGGGCAACAAAAATGATTAGGGGGCTGGAGCACAAGACTTATGAGGAGAGGCTGAGGGAACTAGGTTTGTTTAGTCTGCAGAAAAGGAGAATGAGGAGGGATTTGATACCAGCCTTTAACTACCTGAAAGGGGGTTCCAGGGAGGATGGAGCTAGGCTGTTCTCAGTGGTGGTAGATGACAGAACAAGGAGCAATGGTCTCAAGTTGCAGTGGGGGAGGTCTACGTTGGATATTAGGAAAGAAATTTTCACTAGGAGGGTTATGAAGAACTGGAATGGGTTACTTAGGGAGATGGTGGAATCTCCATCCTTAGAGGTTTTTAATATGCGGCTTGACAAAGCCTTGGCTGGGATGATTTAGTTGGGGTTGGTCCTGCTTTGAGCAGGGGGTTGGACTAGATGACCTCCTGGGATCCCTTCCAACCATAATCTTAGATGAGTCGTCTATGATTAGAGCAGAAGAAATATTGGGAGATCCAAACCAATATACTCATCAAACTACCAAATCAGCCCCCTAGGAAACCCTGTTTCTTCTGATCTGTTTCCCTTTTTGTCTGCCATCCTTCCATTTTTAGTCTCCTAATTTACATTGTCTTCCATTCATCCTGTATCTCTTAAGCCCCCATCCTCATTACTGGACTCCTTTTTCCTTTCTTACAAACATTGTATGTTGCTTTTTACTTTTCATGCATCCCTATACTTAATCTTTTCTTATTTCCTAGCCTTGATGGGGACGGGGTGGTGGGGGGGTAGGAAAACATGGGCCCGCCTGACTCCACTACATCCTAACCCAGGGTCCAGGGTCCCATCTGAAGCATGCTGACCTAGCATCAGGCCACCATGCAATCAGACTACAATCTGCTTTCCCTGAGCTACTTCCTACTGCTTCATCATCAGGTACCTGGCTTTTGGAGTCGTGGTTGGTCTCCCCGGGGTAGACAGCTAGTGGCAGCCCCAGCTGTACCTCCATCTCCCAGGCAACAGGCAGCTCTGGCAGCTCCTCAGAATCCCAGGTAGCTCCAGCAGCTCCTCTTGGCTCTCAGTGCTGTAGCACTTGGGCTCCAACTCCAGCAGTGGCAGAGAGATATCCTTCTCCTCCGGCAGTTCCAGCCCAGCTGAGCTGCTGGGCTCTCTTTATACTTCCTGTTCTGCCTCTCTGCTTCCGGTGGGATGGGCGTGGCTTTTCTGACTCTGCCCACCAAGGCATGGGTAGGGTGCTCTCCCTGTCTGTCTCAAAGGGAGGCCACACTCCCTTGTGACACAGGATATGTGGAATTAAATATCAAGAGCCTGGAAAAAAGGAAGTGGAGGAAAAGGAAGACATCTTTTCTGGAGAAAAGAAACTCTAGATAAGTGGGAATCAACTCAGAGGGAGAATCAGGTCAGTAGTTTTTCATTTCTCAGGTCAGAAATGTTGGTGCCAACAAGAATAGGATAAGGTGCCTTTCTCTTCCCACAGCATAGGCAAGAGCAGCTGGATGGCAGGAGGTTGGAGCTAGTTTGGAAGGAGAGATGGAGAACATCTGTTCCAAGACGGAGGGTGTCTAAGTGCTAATGACCCGGGGTGCCAAGTTTAATGGGGAAAAGGAGAACATAGATGAGAGAATTGCACTGCAGAATGTAGAAACTGCCATCAGGAAGAAGCCAAATATGAAGTGGCAACATTCAGGTTTACTTCCGTAGTCGTGAATGGATTTTGTCCCCTGAATTCTTCACCAAACTTCAGTCCTTAGATATTAAAGTTATTTGCCCTTCACAAAAACTTAATAAGTTTATAAGCTTTAAACCTTTAAATTGTAACCTGCTAATACGTAGGCTAATAGTGTGAACAAAGTATACTTTAGAGAAGAATAAAAGGGGAAGTCAGTCCAATTCCTTTAGAGGAATAAAAGGGAAAGTCAATCCAACTGACCTTTTAAAGTTGGTAAGCACATTTTTAAAAACATGCTAAGATTTAATAACATTGAGGGAGTTTGTTTGAATCTGGAGCTTTGCTGTAATTTATTGTAACTCCTGTGTCAGATACGTGCCAAATTATTAAACTAGCTCTGTAAAAATCAGGCTGTCAAATTAATGATGATTTATGACCTGTGATCCTATAAAATTAAACTTAAAGAAAAGAAAGCCTTTGAAAAGTGCAGCTGTAAGTTCAGTCTTGGTTACTCAGGGGATCAACATTTTACTTATCATTTTAAAAGCATTACATTTTTAAAATGGGAAATCCTTCCTTTCTTTTAGATTAGGATTCAAGTATTTAAATAAACTCATTTTAGTGTTGCTTGAAAACTAAAACATTCTTGTTATTCTTTGTTTGGAGATAGAGTTCCCACCTTGTTCCAAATACAGTTTATGTATGCAGGAGATTGTCTCAATTTACCCCTTTCATGTGGTCAGGCTTTATTGGTAACTCAAATAACACGACCAAAACATAAACCTCAGCTCAAATTTCCCTCCCAAATGTCCCTATTCCTAGGGCTTCTCTTCAGGAGCCTTTCTGTTGCAGCACCTAGTTCCCCCTGACCCTAAAAAGATCCTAAGGTATTCTGGTTGGAGCTAACGAGATCCACCTACCAGCATGAGTCAGTAATAATTACTCTGCAGTTAGGTGCATGGTGCTGATATCTGAGTTTCGGGCAACTCGGAGTAGCATAGAGTTCCTACATAGAGTCCTATATCCTGCCAGCCTATTATATATCTTTTTTCTAAAAGAAAAAAATTATAATATTCTGCATAAATAATCCAGACCACTGAAATATTGCTCTTGAAACTTGTAATGATTTGTATCATTATTGCAGAATACTGTACTATTTTTTATAAGGGAATAGTTTCTTTTTCCATGGAAACCTCTAAGAAGAAGTTAAACATCCACAAACACCAGGTTAGCACTATGTAAAGAGCTTTACAAATAAAGAAAACTAGGTTTTACATAAATCTGAAGCATATCATGCTCTGCTGATGCAAGTGTCACTCTGGTACACCATTAAGCAAAAAAAAAAAAACACTAAGTGCTTCTTACTTAGCAACTACTCCTGTGAGTTACACTAGGGGAAGAAGAGGCAGACCAAAGTCATAGAGCAACATGCAGAAGCATGGTTTTGTGGACTTTGTTACCAACAAGTTTCAGAACTCTCCGTGGTAAAATGTAGAGAAGGATGGAGGATATAGAGTGCGTAAATAGTTTTGGGAAATGAGATTTTAACATGGTTTGGCCAACCAAAGAAGATAGAACTAAACAAAATTAAATCTAGAAATGGTCAAATACTAAATAAAAATGTCATATTGAATATTTGTTTCAACAAAGTCCAAATTTTCACTCCAGGATTCATGACCCCATGTATTCATCTTCTGCCAGCATTCATAGAAGTGAATTATTTCACAAGAATGTTGGCTGCATGAGTGAATACTCTCATGAATATCTTTTTGTACTAATATTCACACCAAAAGCATTCGCATTGCTATCTGGACGGCTCTTTGTATATTTCAAAGAATCATCCACTCAGGAAGTAGAAATTAAACCATGTAACATAGACAACTAATCACAGTGTAAATACTTGAGCCTGATGACTATGCAGAGCAGTGGTCTCAGCAAATAGTTTGTGACCAGTTCGTAGGGTGAAATTTGGTTGCTTAAACCATTCGTGGAATAATTTTGCATGATGAGCAAGTACATGGGACTATTGGGCTATGTAATTTGTGAACAGAAAAAAGAATTAGACTTGTTAAATACATCATTTGCTGTGAATGGTTATTTCGGCTGTGTTAAGAGCAGCGCTTTGCCCCATCTGCCCTAGCTGATCAACTCATGGTAGACTGGCTACAACTGCTGATGCACAGTTTTTATTTATTTATTTATTTTAGATGGTGTAGCTATGCTTTTGATCTGTTGCCATCCCCCCGCACACCTACTATGAGACGTACTGGGGCTACTTCGTGACCTACTGAAGCTCCTGCACAGATGAGCCATTCTGGTAAGATTTAATATTGAATAATTTTCATCCTTCCCTAAAGCTCTCTCACTCAGTGCTATAATCTATCCATCTGTTTGTCTATTTTAGGGTTTTATTCTGCTGCCCTATCTCCATAGCATCTGAACATCTTCCATGTCATATCAATGTCAATAGCAAAGTCCCTAGTGGACTTCATGGCGCCTCTGGCATTTTGATGGCAAAATTCCTCTTGGAATAGGACTTTTTGTTTTAATTTGTTTTCAATGATTTTATTAAGCTCCTCATTTGGGAGGTGGGCTTGGGCGTTGGGATAGAAGGGGCTGTCAATGTTGGTTCTTCTGATCCTGTTGAGAGAACTTTAAGCCCATAATAACATGCCCCAGCATTTTACATCGCACCCATTGACCTTGAGTTGTCTTTTCTTCCTAGACTGTCATTTACAAGAATCATTCTCCCCTCCGCTTCAATGGTGTAGTAGAATGACCCTTGCACCAGCAAATCATGACAATTTTCATCTGTGTATATAAAACCCAATATTCTTTGTCTGCAAAAGTTCTTTATACAGCTCTAATCTGCTAACTGTGGATGTTCAAAATGATCATGCAGTAGTTGTTAGGTAACAGCCTCACTGCAAAATGCTTGAGAAATACTTGCAAAACTATTACAGTGCTGTAAACATACCAGGAGACCTGGTTCTATTCCCAGCTTTATCACTTCTGGGTGACATTGGGCAAGTAATGATGCCTCTCTGTGCTTCAGTTTCTCCCGCTGTAAAATGGGGATGATGACTCTCACTTCCTTTGCAGAGGACTTTGAGATCTACTGGTGCAAAGCACAAGACAGGAACTAGGTATTATTGTTACTAATTGTCTCACTTCCTGCCATCTTTGCCTTTCTGTTTGAATAACAATCCCGGTTATTGTCCCTGGTTTGCTGGAGATGAGGGAGAAAAGGAGGGTATCTGGAATGACTGAAAGAATTAGTTTGAAGTGACAGGGACTCTAATTCAGAGCATCATGATTTTTCTGATTCTCCCAGCATTTGTGGGGATTTGTGGTGGATTTTGTTGTGTCAGCTCCTCAGGCAGCGCCCACTGCTGTGTCATGGAGTCAGTTATATTAAGCTATATTAAGCTAATTCCCATTAAAACTTTAAGCAGCTTAATTTACTTTTTCATTAATATATAAAAGAAACAAACAAAAAAATTCCAATGGCTTGTACTGAAATGAGTGCTAAATATCCAGCTCCAGTTGGTTGTTTATTATTCAGTTTAAAGAGTTACACATGGATGGTTTTTTCTCTTTATCACTTACCCTTTGGCATCATTGTTCATATTGCCCAATAGGTGCTTGATATTTTCCAGCCAAAAGGAAGACAGTCCGAGCCCTGAACACTATACAATCACGCCCTCAGTCTTCTTTTGCCTCTCTCTGGCTCTTGTCTTCACAAATTCCTGTGAAGACCAGATTGTTAATGCTAGTTAATGGCAAAACTCCCATCAGCTTCAACAGGGCCAGGATTTCACCCCATCAAAGAGGAGGGGATCCTCTTAAAAGTGTCTACTTTTGCTTGTTGGGAGTTGTTGCTGAAATCTGTCATGTAATGGTCTCACCCGTTGGTGACTGTTGACGTAGCAAGAAGCTATCACAAGTGTCTATTGTAGCCCTAAGATTTTCCGTTAGTCCTAATATTAGAGATACCAATTTGAGGTCTGGGGTTCAAGTTAAATTTTTTAACTATTCCATGTGGTGTTAGCGAGCAGCCAGGAGTAAAACACTCAGACCCACCGACTCCTCCAC
The DNA here is from genome assembly GCA_007922155.1 of Mesoclemmys tuberculata. NCBI lineage: Eukaryota > Metazoa > Chordata > Testudines > Chelidae > Mesoclemmys > Mesoclemmys tuberculata. Next base: position 880,144 of record ML675610.1, read on the forward strand.
TGTAGTATCGTCTAAAATAGAAATGGGCCTGAGCTGCAAAATGTTAATCTGGATCTGAATTGTCTCAAAGTAATAATTTTCCCATTTTCTGTAATGACATTTTGGCCTGTTTTGAAGAGAAACAACTTACTTTTTATTGTATCAAATATAATTAATGTACTCTGGAATGGTTAAAGACACTTAAAAACCCACCAATTTGCATACACGCAAACTCCAGATTTTGTAACTGGGTCCTTTCTCTACCATAGGCTGAACTAAAATCCTAGATTCATAATCATTGTCTGTACTTTGAGAGGCATTTACAGTACAGGTCAGCTATTATATTTTAAGCCTACATCTAGACCTTACCTTCACTGCCCTTTTGCTAATATTGAACTAGAGGATTCTGGTTCTAAATTAATATACCTGGTGGTATTCATATCTGTCCTTTTTAAGCAAAGATTGTTGATATTGGCAAAATAATAGTTTGAATATACCAATTATAGCAGTAAGAACTGAGTCATGTACCTCGCAGAGGTTGGAGAGACATCTCAATCCTGCACTTTTTCAGGGTTCCTGAATTCAGTCTTGAATAGGAAGGTCTGACACTGGAGAAGGAAACGGGGAAGGTTTGTCACTGGAGGGGACAAATTGTAGTGGGGAGAGTTAGGGCGTGACATTAACTGGTCATAAGGAGGTGGGGAAAAGAAAGAAACAGATAGAGCCACATGGCAGGACCGGAATGGTGCAGAACCTCCTCATAACTTGATACCTCAAGAAATATTTAAGTTTGGGTTTGGTACAAAATTCTAGGCTGGTTCTTATTTTATTTTATTCATCTATTTATCATAAATCATTTATTTATCTATCTATCTTATTTATCTATCTATATCTATATTTATTTCTATTTATTAGTATAATATCTATCTATCTATCTGTCTATCAGTTTTGTTCTGCAACTTATAAGTATAAACAAATGGTTACTGTAACAAAGGTGGTCTTGGAGCAGGTTTATCCTATAAAGAAAATGCTGATTTGAAGTCTTTGAGAATGTTGAAAGAAAGGAAACTTGGTCAGCTGATGAGTTTTAGGAAGAAGAGAATGCTAGTAGGTTGTACTGCATCCTATTCAAATTCTCAGCTGGATGCCATATTAGGATGTACTTTTCATTTGGCCAAGGGAATTGATTTTTTGCACGTGGTTGTTGGCAGGTCAAGTTGAATCTGAAAGAAAGAAAATTGAAGATGCCAAGTACTGTATGTAAGACTCAGAAAATAGTGCTGGAGACACGTACAGCATGATACAGTTACAGCACTTTTGTTACTGTATTTTTTTAACATGATGAAGCAAATAATTAACCATCACAGATACCAATTCCATGGCTCTGTGTTTGCTGTAGGGCCTACGGTGGATGGAGCAGTATATCCACTAAATCTGTAGTTATTGAAATCAGAGATTTTTGCCAGTGACCTCAATGGTTGCAGGATCAGGACTTGGGAGGATAGTCAGGGAAGGAATCAATCCTTGACTAAAATCAACATGTTGTGGGAGTAGTGGTACAGGCTGGGCTGAAATGATGGGATCAGTGAAGGAGGTAGAAACCTAGAAAAGAGAGAAAGAGTTGTCACATTGAAGATGAGCTTGGGAAAAGGCTCTGTTGGGGAAGTTGTGCTCTTGAGTGGCCTATGGAACTAGAGTATGTACGTTCTTTCTATCTTAGGGTTTTATACCACCGCCCATCACCATAGTATCTGAGCATTTCCCACATAAATTCAATAGCAAAGGTATGGTTTGCATTTCTGAGTCTGCCGTCTCAGGGAGTGGTGATATCAGAGGCACAGGAGAAGGGGAGGAGAGATTTTTAAGCCCTTCTAGATGCTGGTGGCTATCTGCACAGCTGAAGTGAGGGTATGGAAGGAACAGAAGATGGATGAAACCCCTACATCAGAGCCAATGGAAGGGTGTTCATTCTTTGTTCATTCTTCCTTGCTTTAGGGGGCATCCACACAGCAGCTGGGAGGTGTTTTCCTGTGCAGCGAGGGAGACCTGTTTAGCTCTGCTTGAGCCAGAGAGCTAACAATAGCAGTGTGTAGTCTGATTGCTAGCCTGAGCAACACCCATGCTGCCACAGTCACACTGCTATTTTTAGCATGCTTGCTCAAGTAGAACTAGCACATGTGTGTCTACCCATGCAGAGGAGCACTCTTCCAGCTGCTGTGTAGACACACCGTATGAAACTTGACTTCCAACCCAGTAGACTGTTTGCCTGGTTGATGTTTTCCACTGTCCACTCAGCAAAATCCTCCAGGAGAGTTGCAGATGAGTCTCAAATGGTTGTATTAACGTTCATGTTTTCTGCCTTTGCACTGGTAAATTTCTGGAAGAGTCTCTTCATCAACTGTGACCCATCCATGCCTAGGGTAGCCACCTGAAAATGCCAAGGTCAGGGCAGGCTGCAAAAAGGAGAGCAGATTCTCCCAGCACTGGTGGGTGACACTGAAGTCAGACGTCCCAACCAGCCACAAACAGCGCTCCTGATTTCTCACATTGGTTATCAAGAGGCCAAATTAAAAATATACACAGCCCCCTTTACTGCATTTCTAAGTCTCTGGCTCCCAATCAGCCATTAGGTCCAGTAAAGAGATCAGTTATTTAAACTCCATGCCCTTTACCATAAAAGTTTCTCCTGACCCCAAAGGGTCAGCCACAGTACCAGATCAATATAAGTTTAGATCTTACCCAAAATACCACACTGCCAGCCAATCCTTTAGTAACTAAAACTAAAGGTTTATTATAAAGAGAAAGAAACAAATTATAAGAGAAATGTTAAAGGATTAAAGCAATCACATACATACAATTGATTTGAAAGTCCATATATATCAAGTTTCTAGTAGAACTGTGGAGTTTGCAGGCTTGTGTAGTCCCTCTGGTATACATCCAGTACCTGGATGGATCTCAATCCTTTGTTTCACAGCTTCAGTTCAGTTCAGTTGTAGATAGGTTGATCCAAAGGTAGGCTGGAGACTAAAGACAAAATGGATGCCTTCTTTGTCCTTTGGTCTTTGCCATGCTGCTTGTGGAATTTTACAAGAATAAGATGCAGTTCAGAGTCACATAATTAAGTCCTGGTGATTCATCAGGTATATCTGTGGCTTCTCCTCCTGGGCCCCTTTTCTTAATTTCTTAATGAATTTCTTAATGGGCCATTAAGCAGGCTAGTGCTTCAGCCATCCTGTCTGGAGTTTTACCCAGACACAGCACAATTTGAAATACAGATATATCAACCATGTCCATAACTTCCATTACACATATAACATATGAACATAAACATAATCATCTTACTTAGCACATTATAGCCTTCCTAACAGTACCTGACATGGCATATCTCACATGAATTATTATGATTCTGACGTATTGATGTTAAAAATATAATAAATCCCTCCCCCCCCATCCAGCCAGCATGACAGAACATTCATGTTTTCTGCCTTTGCACTGGTAAATTGCTGGAAAAGCCTTCTCATCAACATTCCTGTTTCCTTGTGCTAGAGATGGTGAGAGTGGATTGGCAAGTCAGTGCTTTTTCATTCTCCCTAAACCCTAAATAATCTACTGCTACACCTTCACTGTCATCTCAAGAAAGGTGTGCAGTCTGGGACTGGGACAAGTGTGAGGAGTCCATATACAACAGGAAATGAGCCTGCCTCTGCAGCATCCGCAAGCTAAAGGATAAATATGATTTTGTTGTCATCCTCCAGTGGTATCTGATGTCTGGCCAAAAACCAGAAGGATACCAGGTGTTTTAATTTAGGATACGTCTTTCCAGCAGAGAAGTCAGGGTTGCCTAAGAAAGATGTAATTTTATAAGGGATAGGCAATAGTTTATTGTTCTTCTCCATGCTGTCTTTAAGGACATCAGCAAAACTGGGTATGTTGTCTAGACAGACAAACTATAGTTGGCAAGGTTCCACGCATTGATTAGACCAGGCTAGGTGGGCTGAAAGGCCTGAACCAATCTAGTTGTTGCAACATTACTGTCATCAGCTAAAACCCACAAGAGTATTCCTGAGGTCTGTGCTGCCAGATTGGATGAATGCACTTTAGATACCATAGGAGGAACTGTGCACAATTTGGTTGCAGACAGTTTATATATAATTTTCATGCCCTTCATCCTGCCTGACAAAACTGGCCAGTCACCTACGCACCAACATGCTTGGAGGTACTCCAAAGTGATATGTGTGATATACGAACAAATATAGATACAGACAGACTAAGTTCCTGGAGCACTTGAGTGAAGCACAAGGGACTTTCTCCTGAAAAAGGGAAGATGACAGAGACAGCATGAGGAAGGCAGAAGCATGACATTGGTAACCGCATGAGCCAATGTGCTGACTGTATGACTAAGAGTCAGAAACTCTTGAGTTCTAATCCTAGTTCTGCCACTGTCTCCTTCTGTGTCCTTGGGCAAGTCACTTAACCCCTCTCTCATAGACTCATAGACTCATAGGTCAGAAGGGACCAATATGATCATCTAGTCTGACCTCCCGCACAAGGCAGGCCACAAAACCCTACCCATACACATTTATAACAACCCCGAACCCATGACTGAGTTATTGAAATCCTCAAAAGTGAGATTTGAAGACCTCAAGCTGCAGGTCTTCCAAGAGAGGAAGACCGCTCTTCCTCTGTTTCTCCATCTGTAAATGGGGACAATAATACTGACCTACCCATACAGAGAAGTTTTGAGGTTAAGTGTAAAATGTTATTTGGAGACTATGTACAAAGAGAAATTTGCTGATTATATTTACTTTGACCTCTCAGATACCACGACTAATTCAAAATCCTGACGATGGATAAAGTTCAATATTTCAGCTAGAGATGAGTCTGAAGCCCCTTTAATTTTGAGGAAGTCCAGGTGTAAACTTCACAATTCGATTCTATTTCTGTAGAAATGGATTCATACTGGGCTGCTGGCTCCAAATTTCCTCAAGCACAGAGGGAGTTGGGATCTAGATTAAAACATGGTAACTTGGCCATCTCTTGTTTCAATAAGGGCTGAGCTGACAGATCAAGTTCTGAAACACAAGGGAAAACATCCATATGTTCTTTCCATACGAATGATGTCTTCCACATTATGAATGACCACTGGCAAGGATTCAGTAGCAGATGAACAAAGGGGAGGATGGGCATCAGTGCTGTGTTTCCCTCTCCAGATAAAACCATTCAGAAATGCAAGCATTTGTAACTACTAAGTGAAGATATCAGATCACAGAATGCAAACTATAAATACACCTTTTATAAAGTGCTAGTCAGGGCCATGGGGCTCAAATATTATAAGCAGAAACTCCCAACCAATCTACTTTTCATATCCCCTTTTCTATATTCACAGCGGAGGATTCACAGTGGAGGTTTAGGTACCAGATGCACTAAATTAAGTGACTTATAATATCACTGAAGGAGTTCATGCTTTTCATTAAGCCAGTCTGATCAGCAAGGACCTGTTTGTACATCATCACTTTATAGTTCATCTGCCAAGAAACTTGGCTAACATTTTTACATCAGTTTTAACAAGGGAAACATATTCATATATGGTAAAGAACTTGCCTTTTTTTCTTACCAAATTAATAATTTTCACACTGAAAGAGTGGACGTGCATCTTATCTACAGGCTGGGAAGCAATCAGTGGGAATAGATAAGTATAAAACAAATATGTTGAGAACAGCTTCTGCTCTCCAACTATCTACTCTTGGCACTTTCCCAGCAAATAAACATTAATTCACTTCTGTACACCTATGGCAGCTATGGTTGTGTTGATATCCCCTCTGACTCTTTTACAACCTGATAGTTGTGTGCATTTTCTCGGGGACTTACTAAGACCTTTTTCAACTTACAGTGGCCATTTTATATTGATTAATGCCTTTTCTAATTTGCCCTGGCTAAGTCAGATGTTCATGCTGTGTGCGAAGAGTAAAAGTTTTAACAGTGCATATGCAATTTGATAAAATCTCACCAGCTTGCATGCTTCATGTTGTCAGAAAATGTGTGAATCTTTTTTTCTGTTGTGCAAATGCATTCTTGCTATGAAGTGCTTTTGCCATGAAAACTGTTACCTGTCTAGATTTACACACCCACCTAAACACACAGTTAAGGTTAGCTGTAGAATAAGAAACATTCTTACTTCCCTACCACCACCACCACCACAGACACACAAAGCTATGGAAGATGAACAGTTTTTATTATTTTGTTTGCATTAATTTTATACCAGTGAGGAGTGTCTAGACTCAATGCAAGTATGAACCAAACTTTGCACTCAGTTACCATAAACCAGTGTACATCAGGAATTACTTTAGTGGAGTTTCTCCTGATTTACACCAGTGCACATGAGAACAGAACTAGACCCAAGGGGTCTAATTCAGTAGAGGGCATTTCCTCAGGTTTATATGAGAGTTGGCTGGGAATTTTTCAACAAAATGTTTTTTTCCTCCAAAAAATTCTGAGTCTTCAAAACCAAAACTTGTCACAAAAATATATTTTTTGACAAAATTTTTGCTGGGAAGGTTTTTGAGGTCCAAGATAGTCTTTCTGGAGCAGCACAAAGAGCACGAGCCCCCAGAATAACTAGTAGTCCTGTGGCTCGGGTACTCATGAGGAATGTGGGAGACTCAAGTTCAAGTCCTTGCTCTGAATTAGGCAGAGCAGTGACTCTGATCCAGGCTTCCCATATCCCGGCTCAGTGTCCTAACCACCACACTATTGGCCATTCTGGGTTGGGGTCTCTCTCTATCTCTCACTGTTTTTTCACAGAATATTTAGCAAGGTCTCATTATCATCCTAATGTGGAATGAAAACAAATATCTCAACCTCAATATTTTTCCCAAAATGGAACTCTTCTTTTCCGGCCATCCGTAGTTAACACCAATGTAATTGTACTGATTTCAGTAGAGTTACAGCAGCATAAACCTGGAGTAAATCAGTAGGGAATCACACTTCATGGCTTTAATTTTCCCTTTCAATGCTTTCACAAAAATATTTTAAACATTGCACATTCTGGTGCCACATCAGATTTCCCCCAAAATAGGCACAGCGGGATGCACTAATACATATTCATGTTCCAGTGCCAGTATTTGGCAAATGGCTGTTTAATGCCTTCTTCTGTGTATTCTTCTCGGAATGATTGGCTCATAACAACATGATTTTCCTGGTTGTAATCAGGTTCTATGCACCATCTCAAAGAGTAGAGGGAGCACAACACACTTCTGCATTTGTGACCTCCAGGAGTGAATATTTCTTCTCAGAGTTCATTCTGGGACAATGCACCTCCACACCATTCCTTGCACAGGTATGTGACTGGCACCAATGCACACTGGGGGCAGGATTATTGAGTAGGAAGGTATTGTTTTCACATGGTATTTCTTCAGAATACAACAATACTTTTAATTAATTTAACATTAATAGTCATGCCTATAGCATTCAAGCAAAGCCTGTCCTTAGTTCTTACATAGATCAAAACTGAATGCAAATCAGACTTCATCTAATTTATTTCTTTTTCATTTAAAAAAATGGGTAGAATGAGAATATGAACAACAGGAGTGAGGAAAATTCGATGTTTTTTCATGAACAGGGAACTTGTCAGTGATGCTTTGAAATGTAATGTTTGAATGATTAGATCTAAGCAAGTACATAAATCATTAACTTAACTCTGGGGTAGGAGGCCCACACATGACCCTACACACTAGTTAAGCCCCATATTAAGGGTTTACATGGGACATACGGCCTTAGGCAGCCCTCTATCACCATGAGAAATATCACCCTAAATGAATAACATTCCAGCATTGAGTATAGTTGGAGGAGTCCTCAAGAGCTCCATCAAGACTGGCTGAGAAGTGTTGGGTAAGGATAGTGGTGGTTTTGTAAATTAGATCACATCACTAATATGACAGTAATCTGACCTAGAGTCCAATCCTATTGAACCAAAGCTCACAGCTAAATGATTATTGGCTGCATTTGTAGCATCAATAAGCCCCACATGTTCTCCACTCTTTTATCTGAAACCTCACCAATTTTCCCCTAAAGATTTTGGATTCTTTCAGCTTAACAGCTGCATTTGGCTGTCACTGAAATTGTCTGTCACTGATTGAGATGTTGTGGTATAAATCTGGTGTTGTTACATATACCTATGCATGGATAAACTACAAATGAGAAGAGTCATTTTACTCAAATCCATAGTTTAAAAAGCTAGTGTGACATTCTGGAGATCACCGATACCTGTAATGGGCTCTGTTATCACCCTGCTCTGTAATCTTGGGTGCCTCAATGCAGAACTAGTATGGCTCAGACCTGTGACCTGTGACACCAGTCTCCTGTCCACAAGCACAAGATCTCACCCTGGCTTCCAACCGCCTAGTCACTTATTGCAGGGTGACACTTACAGCCTTTCCACTCCTGAGTCTCCCCAAATCTGTCCTTCAGTTCTTAGTTACCAGACACACAGACTTTCCCCCTCTGGCTCATCACCCCGAAAGGCGTGAAACCAACCCGCAGTTATCAGCTCACTTGGGGATACACACTCCACACAGTTTGCACAAGAGAGACCTGCTCGGGATAAAAGTAAACAAAAAGTTCATTTGATAGAAAAAACACAGATCCAAAGATGATATAGGAAGGGAAGCAAACACATACAAGTTACACAGAAAAACGAACAGAAATGCAACCTCAGGCTTTACATTTCCATGTTAGATTAAATCCTTTATCTAATACAAGTTACCAAATTTCCCAGCATGCTTCCTAGCCATAAGGGAGATCCAGCTTTCACAGATGGCCTCCTGGCCGTCGAGACTGTCCCTCAGGTTCTGGATGAAAAATTCATTTCAAACCTTTTTTTAAAAACCTTTCCCTGCCCTCATCTTGGCATGATAATTCAAGGTTATTCAGAGTGGGGGAAATGCCATCTTGTCTCAATGTCTTTCCATTAACTTTAATGCTCCACCATTGTCTTTTCCTGGGCTGGACAGTGGAGAGGTACTTGAAGCTGGCTTCATGTAAACAACTGGTTGGGAGGTGCCCTGGCCTGCCTGATCACTCACTGGTCTGCTGTGAGGTGGAGCTGAAGTTTTATGAATAAGTACATAAATTCATCACCACAGCCTGTAGACATATCTCAGAATGATTATTAAGTTTAGAATATTGCAAGTGTTCATAAAAGACCTTGTTCAACAATAGCAATAACATAGCTCATAGTTCAACAATGGCATAATAACATTGAATATGACCAGTTTCTTCAACTGCTTATTCTTTGAGGTTCAGACCCCTTGTTCTCCCCTTGAGGTACCTGGACACTGGCTGTCACAGCTAGATTGAGTCGTTTAGGTAAATTGTGAGAGAACATTGTTCTGTAGAGGTGGAGAGGGGGGAATTACTGATACAAAATTAGGGACAACTGTGATGTACAAGGACTGAAGAGGCCGTAACACAAAATAAAAGGCCCTAAATCAGCAAGGTACTTAAGCGCATGCCTAATTTTAACCACGTGCGTAGTCCCATTAATGCCAATGCAAGCTGTGGGTCCCAATCACAAACAATCATGCTCAAGGTGACTCAAGTTCAGGTCTCAAAACTGGAGATATCCAAAAATCAGTGGTCAGGTCTGAAAATTAGCATTAGCCTCTAGTACTTGCTCAGATGTCAAGCCTATTAACTGTGGTCCCAGTTTTCAAGATGTGGCTGCAAGTGACTGTTTAATAGTCTTACATGCACTGTTTATTTTTAATATTAATAATCATAAAACTTAATAGCACTGGGAGAGTTATCCCAAACAAGTCAGCCATGGCTTAGGTCAGAATGGAATAAATTACAATCATGGTGAGAGCCAAGTATTACTACCCTTTCAGTCTTCGCTTTGCAGCACCATCATTCTCCAGGAGATGAAAATATATATACACTACATATGACCTTTTTTTAAAATAAGTACCATTCAGTAGGATGATTAATAAGGTCAAGATCCAGACACATTGTTTCATGAGGGTAAAAAGGATTTCATAACACAAGAATGTTACAGGCATGATAAGGTAATGAAAAAGCCTGTCACCTAAATGGAATTAACAAGCCATCCTAGTGGACCTTGTAATGACTTGATTTTGCCCTTGTATTGAACTAAGTAAAGGAAATTTGATTTGGATTTTCCAAGCTGTGTTCCCAGATACTTATGACAAAAACAGACATTCAAGAAAGCAGTAAAGTGTATTCCATAAGATTCATAGTATTTATACTCTCTTATCCATGCCAGCATTTGCTTGATAAATTATAGCACCATTTATGGTGGTCATTCAAGTACTCTGGATTTTAGAATATACAGTGCTTGATTATGAGAGCTGGGCAAATACCTGAATACAAGCACAAATAAAAAGACTCAGTTTGCTTATGCTATTGTTCACCCTCCTTTTGTGTTCTCTTTCTGTGGATACTCTGCTGGCAGGAAAGTTAATGGAAACAGCAAATTTTAAGCAAATAATAGAGAGTATTTGTGGCAGGAGAATTATAAACTTGAGTATTTAGTCTATCTCGGTTCTTATATTGGCAATTATTGACACTGGAAATCTGATGCTAAAAGTTTTGCTCACCCAATCATAAATATTGTAGAAACAAAGATATTGTATGTCCAGTGTTTATGAAAAGGAAAGGCTGTAGCTCCTGCTGTCCTGTTATCAGAGGGAGAACTCCTCTTTCTTCTCCCTGGCTTCAAGGAGTGCTTCCATTACAGAATCAAAGAAGGGGACAAAGTTAATGCTGAGTGGAAGATGAACATCCAATGGGCTGAAAATGATTAAGGAAGGATTTTATGGCAGAGTCCCTTAACCTGTTCGTTTCCAGACAATCTAACGTTTGGGGTTTTTTAAAAGTGTTGAATTTTTGTAATGTTGGTTTTGGTTGTTACCGCAGCTCCACTGAAGCACACTTTCAACTATAAACCTTTTTTAACATAGGTTTCTGGTTTGGTTTTTTTTTCCTTTTGAATGAATATCAATAAGATTCTCCATCCTACTTAGTCTAAATGGTAGTAAAAAAAATCTACAGACTAGAATTATTTGCAGAACATATTCAAGAAATAATATCAAATAGTAAATACATTCAAGAAAATTGGAAGCTGCTCACAGGAAGAAAAGGAAGCTTAGGTTCACTGACTAAATTCTTCACTTTCAGTTATTCCCTCCATCCTTTGTGCCACGTTGGAGGGAGAAAACATTGCTCCCAAAGGCTACAGCAGTTGCCAGTACTAAAAGTTGGAAATGTATTATTTTGAGAGAAAACCCTGGTCCTTTCTATACTGGAAGAGTGGGCCTTGCCTGCAGGACAACCAGTGTTGTTTTGCTATGCTAGGGTGGGAAAGCAGGATGTAGGAAGTCAACAGGGGGGTGAGGGGGATGCACTGAGTGCCATAGAGCCAGGCTTCTCAGCAGTTCCCTGCATGCTGCCACACAAAGGGAATTTGAGGGCCATAGTGGCAGGGCCAGTGGATCCACTGGAAATTCTTCCTATATATGGAAAGGTATTGCAGGGACTATTCCAGTTCAAAGTCCAGAATGCTGGCTGTGGAGCAGCTCCATTATCATTCCATTACATAGGGGAAGGATCCCTTGCCTGCACAAAGCTACCCAACCTACATCTAGCTATTTGGGATAGATGCTGAGTACAGGATAGATCTCATCACTCTATTACTGATGTTATTTTATTTCTCAGACACAGAGCTGCTATATTATATGTCTAATCTATTTCCTTATAGGCAGAGATGGTAGCACCCTTACAATTTCTGACACTTTTCACTATAAGACCTTGTTGCCAGTTGGGTACAACTTGGCCAGATCTAAGCCATTCAGGCTGAAATTTCCCATGTCTGCCTTATGCTGATTTTTAAGTTTAAGCTAAAATGGTCTTGAAATGTCCAAGAATGAGGTTATGGACAAATGCATTGTTTTCCCCAGGTTAAAAAAAAAGTCTTACAATGATTTCATTGTGAAGCTCTAGCAATTCCATGATTTGGAGCAAGAACATGAAATTTGGACTTTGGAAATTTGGTTGGTCTGGTGTTAGAGATGTGCCTTTTGCTTTCACTATGAATACTCATCCAAAGTTATGCTTCTGAAAAACCTCAGTTCTCACATAGTCAGTTGAGGTTTGTTAGAAGTTGGCAGCTAAACTTCCTTAAGATTCCATCAGCAATCAGTATGCTCACACAATCATGTGCGATCAGACTGTGCAAGTGTCAGCCCCACAGAGTGTGTCACTGAGCATGCACCATCCCAGGACTGCAGGGCTGAGCAGGACTTTCCCTGCAATTGCTCCATGGCTCCTCTATGCAGCCCATCATCAGAACTGAGAGCAGGGGGTGACTGTCTGTTCAGACAAATTGGAGGAGAAAGAGGAACTAGCTTTACTTGAATGTAGAGGGGTGAGGAGTAGAGCAGAAGCAGAGGCTGCAGGAGGAACGGGAGATAAGACTAATGGCAAAGTTTGTTTCACCCCCTCTAGAATCTCATCCTGATAGAGGACAGTGCCTGGGCAACCTTAACTCTGGCATTTCCTCTCTTTTAAGTGCTTCTCTTTGCAATCTTAACGTTCTTTTAACGTGTTTTTTGTATGCAGTTTATATTGCAGTAGAGTCCAAAATGCATTAGGTGCTGAACAGACATATCGGAAAATACATTCTGTGTCCCAAAGAACTTACATACATGGCTGTATGAAAGAAATAAAAACACGAGATCTGAGAATGCCTGAACTTTTTTTTTTTCTGGTTGAGCCCATTTCTAGTCAAAACATTTTCTATATAAAAATTCTAATGATTTCTAAGAAAATGGTGAAAACAATTAATACCTGGCGTGACTCCTAGTTGTCATTCTCTCAGGTTAAGTCTTAATAGTCTGTACAGAATAACAGAACACCAAAACGTCTTTATTTCCACTGCAGGACAGAGCCTTTATCATGATGAACTTTAGAATATGCTGTCCATTACATTATATAGTAGTCAATGAAATTTCACATTTTGCAAGGTGCAGTATTTCTTCCTGGTAAGACTTGAGAGACATTTGCACAGTCCTGCCCTCTTCAGTAATTAAAGTCTTTCTTCCAAAACAAATGTTAAGGCAATAGCCAGGAAAAAAATTAAGACACAACATGTGGGGGAAAAAACCTGTTACATCAGTTCAAATACTAGGGCAACTAACAGACGTAATTAAAAAGAAACATTACAAAGATAATTGTTTCACAGATTTTATAAACATTAAATAAAGTTCACCTATTTAGCCCAGCATGCTTAAAACAGAGTAAACTTAAGAGCATACTTTTTCTTAAAAGGCCAATAACTATATTTTTGTTGCACACGTCTGCTAACCACTTTCTATATCCTTGGCTCACAAAGTTCCTCATGACTGCAGGAAAAAAACTGATGCTTTAAGAAACATTTCCCCTTCATGTAGTCCGGCATATTTCACAGGTCTGCGTTCCCACAAAGCATAGCTGAATAATACTAAAACTTTATACCTACATTTCCTGTGAGAAAGAGATCTCTGGGTCTGGAACAAATTCAGGACCACATGAAGTCTAGCGTCTGCATTCACTAGACACAATTTAGTAAGTCTTTAGTCTTTAGTAAGGGCAGCAGGACTTTCAGTGGGAGTTAACCACCTTAAACCTCTTAGGCCCATTTGAAAATCTCAGCCTCAATTTTTATATAAAAAGAAATCTATAAATCTTAAGATATACTGGAAAGTTCTAAAAAGATATATTAATCTTGACTGATAGAAGGTCTCAGTGTAGTATAGTAACAAATTAGTTCTGGTCAGACGTTTTCCACAAATACCTGTTACCCAAAAAGGAGAACACTGCTGGCTTAGCGGCTCATATTCCTGGCCCATATTCCTCACTGCTGGCCCATATTTCCCACCCTTTTAGTCCAGGCAATCCCCATTATACTTTGATCATTTCCCAACAAATCCATAAGATTTCACATATGGGTTTCTTTTATAGTCCATCAACTCATGACAGACAGGCTAGAAAAACAGTGTGCCCCAAATGTCATGTATAAGTGTCTTAATCATTCAACTGAACACAATATTGGTATAGCAAAAAATGAGTTAACGGACCTGCCACCCACATTTTTTTTTTTTTTTAATTTCCACAGAAACAAGGGTTAGGGAAAGTTCAAACACATAGAAAAGTCAAAAGTCAGAATAGTCTAACCCTTTTGTTAACTGAAGGAATGAGGAAGTGGTAACATCTCAAATTAATTCAGCAGTTTAATAAGTTAAAACTGAATGGAACCATTTGCGTTGTGCAGTAAGCTCTATGTTTCTGTCTGCCACATGGAACACAGGGGAGCAAAAACTGTGGAAACTCCACACAATGGGCCCTAAAGAGGTCTGCATGGAAAGCAATGATAGTAACACATCTCATAGCAGCATGGGAAAAAGGAAGAAGGAACAGCAGGAGTCATTTCCAGAGTTAATATATCATGTTTTGAATAGCTTTGGTTGGTTCTCTAGCGTTGGTTGCTGCCACATTTCCTCCCATATCTCCATTCTTCCCTTAGGCATGTGTGCCGTTAAATTAATGACACAGGAGTGGCCACCCATGTGCAGAAGGCATAGTTATTTTTAAATGCAGCAGGAGCTATTAAGGTTTTAAAACATTGCACATTTTACCTTCATAAACATCTTGAAAAAAGTTATAATTTGTAAAATCCCATTCTTTACTTGACGTTCCAAATCCTGCAGTTGCCAAAGGCATTTTTTCATTTGTGGGATTAGAGTTAAAGACATCTTCTCTGAAAAGTGACTTAAAAATGACAGTAGGCATTCATATCTCACTGATTTCCAGATCTATCAGAACCACAGATGTGGATTTCCTGAATTTATGGCATTTAGTTTCTTTTATTTTATGCCTAACACTATATCTGTTTTAGGGACACTTATGGTGTGGTGTGATTGCCTCCAAATGTATTGCAAATAAATCTGATCTTTGGCATTTATCATCATGTTCTGTATTTATGCCTGATTATGAATTTTTAATTAGGCACACTTCAGTTCTTTTGCTGCTTGCTAACATTTTCATTTGGGAAGCACAGTTTTCACTAGCCCTGCTGATATACACTCTTCTTTGCAAAATCACGTCCATTTCTTGCAATAACCTGGCTTTAACCTGGTTATAGCATAGGCCACAAATGCGGTCTCTAATGAATCTTTCTGTTAACTGTCCAAATTCACACGCCTTTGCTTTATTACATCGATCAGTACCTAATGGTTAATTGTCTCACTTGGCAGTTCCTCTCTGTGTAGCAGGCTGGTCTGCCCCTTTAAGAGGCAGGGAGCACCCAGCCCTGTTCTGGAAGGGAATCCAACAGACAGGTGCTGGGATTCATCCAACCCAGCTGGACAGCAGTTAGTGATTGGGGCTGATGATTCCCAGTCTGGGAATATAAAGGAGAACCCCAGCTCCGTGGAGGAGGGTAGAACCAGGAGAGTGTTGTGAGGACACTCTCCTGTGGCTACAGCAAAAGGCTGTGATGGGGCAGGAAAGCCCTTTGGACCTCCTTAGGCAGGGGGACAATCCAGCTCATTAAGCTCTTGGATCTGAGGGCCCCACAATCTTAACTGAAGAACAGGACTGTTGCTTCTTTATTCTTGTTCCAGTTTCCTTTCTTTTGTGTTAAAGAATAAACAGAGCCCTGAGGAAAGGGCTACAGACTGAACTGAGTATGGCCAAGTGTTTATCCCAGATTGGTGATCGGGACTGGCAGCCTGCACTCTTGTAAAGAAAATGTGTTTTACCCAAGGGACTTCCTTGCGTGGGTCAAAGTATAATTACTCCTTTTGACTTGAGCAGTTAGCTGATGTTCATGGTCTTGTAGGTAGTTTCCATTAGGAGGAGAGATTGATGACAATAGGCAGGTGTTTCTTTGATGCATTCCTGTTTATTTACAAATCAGTTCCCAGCCCCTGCACGCATAGTGGGTCTAGCCTTTGGGTGGTGGCTTCTATTGTTTCAGCCTGAATGGAAGATGATTAGCACACCCATCCATTTCAGTCTAGAGCCATACTTATGTTACACATAATGAGCCTGATTCTCACTTACACTAGACCCCTTTACACTGCTCTGGGAGAGAGGAGGGACCTTAAAGTAAGTGTTAATGTAAGTTACATCCATTTTAAGGCCAGTTTAAACCGCCAGAGCTATGTAGAGGAGCTGTAGTTTGAATGAAATGAGGTCCATTAACTCTAGCACACCCCTGCCCCATAGAAGGAACATTACTTTTAGCCTGTCTCCCCATGGATGAGAAAGATGCTGCTGCTGTGAGTGTGCATGTGTGGATGCCCTGACTGACAGCTGTCAGCTTTTGCCTGTCCCCAAGCCCATTCCTTCAGGTCAGTCACCAAGTCATGAGAGCTTCCTTGAGGAGATCAAGATGTGTCGGGGGGCAAATCCCCGCCCCGGCGCTCAGTGTTACTACCTGGTGTAAGCCACTGGTGCACTCCACATGCAGGCAGTGGATGGAAGTGGAGCCACTTCACACCTGTTATTCTGCCAAATGACAAGGTTAGCATCTGTTGCTCTTGTGTTATGTCCCACACCTGCCTCCTTAAGGGAATGAGGATCAAGAAAACCATTCAATAGTGGGCCCATAGCCCTTGCCCCCTTTTTTCTAAAGCAGCAGCATACAGGGATTCCCACAAAGCTAGACTCCATGCCACACAAGGAGTGTGCACACAGCCTAAATTTTCTCCTGAATGCAGATTTTCCCAGAGCGTTTTCCCTCCATCCTTGCCTCTAGTTTTCTTCAGAGAAACCTTCAAAAATCTTTTATGTGCCTGTGTTGGATCTAATAGGACCCACCTCATCTGGTTGCTAAGAAAAGCTCGGCTTTGCTGTACAGGGTCCTGACACTCTTGTCATACACAGCTAGTGATCACAGAATCACAATGGGGTTTGCAAGCTTTTTCAGGATCCTGCTGTATACCAAAGGATTTTTGGGGGGGGGTTGGGAGATGGGGGAGGGAGGTTTATGGGAGATATTCTATAAAAGTACACCCAGGCTTTGCTCGGCCCTTTGACGAATCCATGGGTTTTTTGAGTTAGTTGTACAATTCCATTGATGGTACTGCATGTACTGTAGGTTCCATTTCTAGTGGTGCAACTACATACCATAACTCTTAACAATGAATGAATAAAAACCTCTTGTGAATTGATAATTAGATGAAAAATATACTTTTTATAAAACAGAGGTCTTGCTGTTACCCGAAACTTTCATTGCGTGAGATGGCATTTGTTAGAGGAAAGTTTTGGGCATTGAATTTATTTTATAAATTCTTTCCCTTAAAACTTATCCCAATAAAGGCTGGTTTTCACACTGAATATAAGTTATTCCTGGATGCACAACCATACACATCCAGTTGTTTTTGTTAATATTTTAAATATTAGTGTGAACATAACTGTGGCCCCAAATAGATTTCTGTTCAGGGTTTAGGCTTATGAACAAACAACAGAGGTAATCATAAAAAATATTTATTTATTGTAACTCATGTTTTGTCTTCACAATGCATGCTATTTTTACCAACCAAAACCCAGTGTAATTCTCTAAAGAGACTTGAAATAATAAACTTATCTTAAGTCAAGAATACATCCTATCAGCCTGTTGGCTCCTAGTTCTGTTTTGAAATAAGCAGCACTGTGCTAGCAGCCATCTAGCCATTCTTTTAGTCTGTGTTTCCCATGAACTCTTGGCTATAGGCAATCTGTAAGTACAAAGCTGGACTCAGACATTGACGTTATTGGAGTTAGCAGTTCCTGAAGGAGCCGAGTGGAAAAACATGTACATGCTGTGCACCTTGTATGATTATGATTATAATCTTGATCTCCTAAGATCTCCTATTTTTGTTCACTCCAGGAGAAGCCACGGAGAAAGAAGGGTGGGGGGGAAATAGCCCTTTCGAACTTTGTTGTTTTTCCAAGAAATGAAACATTTTATAAGAATTTGAGTAATGTATGTGCACAGCTCCTTGAGTTTATGTTGAGAATTTAGGCAGGATGGAAATCAAAATACACAGCATCTGTGTGAAGAATGTATGCAGATCCTGGAGAGATTTGACATAGAAACGGCCTGGCAGTATGCGACCAGACAAACTGGTACCATGCAAGTTGGCCAGCATGTACTTCCCCTGAGTGCATTTAACTCCTATTCTATTGCTTTTGGACTAAGTCTCCTTGGAAATAAATGGCTTCCTCAGTGGCATGCAATGCCTTATGCTTTGCTGTGAACAGGTACGATAACAAAAACAAAATAATAAAGCACTGAATTTGATGTCCAGTGCCAGACAACCACTGGGCACCTTAACAAAAATGAGCTTAAAAAGCACACACACACAGAGAATAGGAAACCAAATCTAAATAAAACCTAGAATGAGAGCACAAAAAATTATCTTAGGGCTCAATCATAAGGGTATCAATGCATGGAGGAATGGGGGCATGTGGATAGGGTGACCAGATGTCTCGATTTTATAGGGACAGACCAAATATTCGGAGCTTTTTCTTATAAAGGTGTCTATTACCCCCACCCTCGACCCGATTTTTCACGCTTGCTGTCTGGTCACCCTACATATGGAACACTCATTACTCCCCATGCACAAGCTGCCCACACTGCATGGAAGAGAGAACAGCTGTCCCCAGATGACTGCTCCCTTGATGTGCAGGTGAGCAGCAGTGTTAATGAAGCTTTGGCTTCAACAGCAGACTTCCCAGGAAGGGAGAAGAAATCATTGCTACCAAAAAAAATTGGCACCAGGTACTTGAAGCAGGAACTAGATTCAGACCCACAAAATCAGTTGCGATTTCTGCCCTACTCCTGGGGAAATGCAATCATATGTAAAGTTACAACTGAGCTATTAAAGAAAACAAACAGGTCTGCTTTGAAAACGACAGATAGTACTTTGTCTTAGTGGTGCAGTACCAGATTAGCATGTTACGGATGGCTTTCCCAACGGGTACACCTGTAGATTGGACCTCGACTCTGAGAGTCAAACTGAATTTATTCATTCTTATGCATCATGACCAGTAATAAAGACCCTTCAGGATGAATAACATCCTCAGTTACACCTGTCAACACCATTTGCCTTCATTAAGTGATGCTGTTAAGGGCAGAATCTGGCCTGAAGAATGTTAATTACTAGACCAATATGTGAGAAGGAAAGAACACACAGAAAAACACATTTTGTATTTATGACATGAACAAATTTGATCTAGAATCAGTGAGAAATAATAAACCTATAATAACAATATATTTTCAGTCATTTTTCAGTTTAGAACCACAATACAATTCCAGTTTTACGTTTAGGAAGCAGTTGGTGACGCTTGGTTATAGCAGCATATTGGATTCTCTTCCTGAATCTGCAACTCATTTGCTGGGCCTGATCCAAAGGCCATTGAGGTCTCCCATTGATTTCAGTCAGGTCCCAAATGAGCTCAGCCAAACTATTTAATTTCTCTGCTGTGCCTCCTCTGTAACAGGAACCATAACACCCCCTTTAAACATGGGTTCCGTTAATGACTAATGTTTGTAAGGTGCTTTCAGATTGTTGAATGAAAGGCCCTATATAAGCGCTACATCCAACTGTGATATTTTTAACAAGATGTCAGTTGCCAGCTTTTCCATAGATTGCAACTCCTTGAGGCAGCATAGAAGCTCAATACCATTAAATGCTACTACAATATAAATGTTCATCAACAATAATATTAGTAAAGAAGCAATTACCACAGGTATTATTCAGTATGATTTGTATTACAGTAGCATCCAAAATATGCTGGGTGCTTTACAGGGGAGCTTTCCCTGTGCCAGTGTTCCTACTCCCTCACCTCCAGGGATGACTGTCTAAAGACAGCGAACATAGTTAAAGCCACTCATTGGCCTCTCTCCTAGTTCTGCCCATGAAATTGTCAAGGTGCCCATTACATTAATGATTTTTGCAGCGTGAACACTAGTCCACTGGGAACTGGATTGAGACCAGTAGCTGATTTCACACAGACCACCAAGTAGTATTAAGTTTTGATCCTGCAAACTGGATAGGACTCAGGTCAGTAACCTAGAAGCACATGAAGCCACCACTGCCATCTCCCCTTTTAATTCTGCCTTTTAGAAAGTCTCCGTGTATTATTACCTAACTTTGAGATACCACATGACAAAAAAGGGGAAATGTTTCTTGTACAATAAAATTGTCAGTACTTTTTCCTCAATGTCATCACTTCCTGGAGCAGAAGTATCAGACTGAAATCATCTGTGTTTGGTTAGACAACTCATCATAGATTGTGGACATTTTCATTTCTGCATATATTTGGAAAGGAAAGACGCTATTCGTGATGGGTGGTTATTAAAGTGATGCACCTCATTGAAATCTGCAACGAAAAGGCAAACTGCCATTGCTAGGAAAATTCTATTTTCAGGAAACATTTGACTCATAGACTCATAGACTCATAG